>JAWZYV010004910.1:0-600000 GCA_038373885.1 Cheiracanthium punctorium
TTCTTGGAGTTTTTAAATGGAAAAGGATTTAAATCGGCTGTTTAGAATTTAAATCAATAAAGGAGCGTTAATTTAGCTCGATAGTTTTAAGCGTGTACCCGTCCAAAATTGGTGAAGGAACTTCTATGTCTACTCCAAGCCGAGTGGAAGACAATACCACTAGCTGTGATACAAAGACTTGTGGAAAGTATGCCCCGGAGGGTTCACGCTGTAATTGCCTCTCGTGGAGGCTCTACCAACTATTGATTTTGAATAAAGTTAGTTTTTCTTTCCTATCACAGGTGTCCAAATACTTATTGGTAGACAGTGTACTATCGTCAATAGACCTTAAAAGAATGGAAATATTTTGTGTGTCCTTGTATAATAATGGTACGTTTACTATTATCAATAAACAGTATGTAGTTAAGCACTTTAGAAAGAAATATTACTTTTGTTTCGCCCTCCTACTATTTCCAATAGACAGTAAATGATCGGAAATATTTTGTGTGTCCGTGTCCTTGTATATTAATGATAGGTTTAACATTTTCAATGAGGAACATGTTGTTATATTTTTCAATAATAAATATTCATTTTGTTTTGTACTGCCAATGCCGTCAACTGACTTGAAAAGATCGGCGTTCTAAAGTCCAATTGGTGTAGAAAGTTCTAGTAAAAAGTCCACTTGTGAGGATGAAAAACGAACTTTATTGCTTCTAGAACTTCGTCCAACAATCAGCTGTACAAGATTCACAAGCACAATCAAACAGTAATGTGCTTTTAACAGTCCGCTTAGATCAGAAGCTCTCACAGATGCTGTATTTTTCACACAAAATAAAACACTTTCACAATCAAAAATTCAGTGAAAATATACGAGAGATATCGCAAGCAATCCCTCAATAATAAAGAATTTACACACAACACTTTAAAATCAGCTTCGAAAAGCAAGGCAAAACACTGCTTTTATAGCACTATCAATTCACAAAGCAAAGCGAGCGTACTCACTTGGACAGCTCGATTCATGCTACGGGAGCTCAACTCACACTGAATTGGGGCCTCTGACAGCTTGTATTTATTGTGGACGCAGAAGCTACAAGAAGCTTCCAGAAAAGTCTATTTCTCGAAGATTTCACATAAAGCGGGAATTTTGATTAGAAGAGAAATGTTAGGTTATTATGTGATTTTAAATGCAGCAAAAGCAACATTACAAGCCCCGTAGCGAAAATCGCTCCAAATGACCAAAACGTCGCCAAGATTGGCGACTTTTGGCGAAATATTGCCAAATTTGGTGCCAAAAATAAGTCCCCAAAAGTGAAGTTACAGAAGGCCTAGGACCAATATTTCTCGAGATTTCTAGAACCGCCTTAGGAAAACAATGGGGAAAGCAAAACCTCCGTATCTCTGGTTCTAGCCGACCGATTTTGATGCAACAAAAAGCAAAATTTATCTATTTGAAGCGTAGAATACGAATTGTGAACTATTTTAAGCCCCAGAACAGCGGGTTGCCCCGAAAATTCGTAACATTATTAAGTCTAGGATTACCGTTTTGAGTGGGCAGTGTGTAGTTATACACTTTAATAATAAATTTTAATTTTGTTTTGTACTACCAATACCGCCAACAGACCGTAATGACTGGAAATATTTTGTGTATCCCAGTATACCATTTTAACTGGGGAGTGTGTAGTTATACCCTTCAATAATAAACATTGTTTGATACTACTGCTACCGCAAATAGACCGTAAAACATCGGATATATTTTGTGTGTCCCTGTATGTAATGCTTCTTTTACCACTTTCAATATGGAGGAAAATGATCGGAACTGTTTTGCGTGTCCCTGCATATCAGTAATTAGTTTCGTAATTTAAATAAGCACAACAACATCTTTGAATTTTTGCCGAGTTTGTGACCAGTCACGTGGTATCAAGTTGCTTGGTCCTACAGTAAATAGTGAAATGTCTTATCTGGAGGTTAAAAACCTACATAGCTACAAACTTTGTTTACTCTGGGATTTTATGTAAGATAAAATACACATTGAAGTGGAAAATGTCTCATTGACAATGCTTTGTACATGGTTTTAGTATCCCGAGGGTAATCTTAGCAATCACGATAATCGAAACAATTCAACAATCAGATTCTACAAGGAAAAGAATCCTAACTATTTCTCTGAATCTTCCCACTAGTATATGATTAACCTGAAAATCCCTCCAAAAGAGAAAAAAGGGAAAATTATAGAAAATTTGAACAAATGACAACCAATAAAAACAACTTCAAATTCCCCCAATCAAATCTCCGATGACTGAAAATCCCTACCTGATTCCGGCAAAGAAAAACAATAACATATCTGGAAAATGCATTTTTTTTTCACTTGCGCGGTTGTTTACTGGAGTCATATTTACCAAGAGTTTAAGATTCTCCTTGAGTAGCAACAGATTCTTTTCGGAGATCTTTAACAAACGTCCGTGCATTAAAAGAAATACCCGATGCGTTTGAAAACTGATCCGAGACAGACACACACATTACTTCATGAATCGTATTGAGAAATAGAAACTTTTCACCACTTCCAGTATTAACAAAAGAGTTATTTAATAATTGTCTGCACTTAATTAAAATCAATGGGCTGCGTTTAGGAACTCTACCAAATGTACAGTAACATAAAATTCCTTGATTTAGTTTGACAACTCTTCCCGAAGTACATAAAATGTTTTTTCTCACCGGGTTTTTGGTTTGTGAAATAGTGGAACAAACTGCATAGTTTATGAATGGATATTTTCGTACCGCAATTGAACTTCAGTGCGTTAATAGGAGGTTTGACTTGCACTTCGTAATCTTTCGTAATCTTGACTTGCATTTCGTTTACAAATGTATTCAGAATAGGATTGCTTGCGAGGAAAAGACGCATCTAAGTATTTGGAATTTCGCAGCTTGTTACCAGAAAGGCGCAGGGGATTTTTCCTCTCTGCCAGATTTGCTCAGGGAAATTCTGGTCGTTTTTTTGGTTGCCATTTGTTCGATTTTTCCATTCTTTTCTCCTTTCGGGACTTTTTCGAGAATGTTGTTCCCTACCAATTGTAAATAATTTCAAGGTAATGGAAATCATGTCTTGCGCACTTCTTTTAAAACAATTTCTCAGTTTTCCGTTTCATTATCGTGTCAATCTGCGTCTAATGGATGCTTCTCTTTTAGGAAAAGATTTTATTTAACGGACACCTTTATGTAAATTGCACTTCTGTATAACGAACAGAACTGTATAAAGCATGCGTTTCTACTAATAAGATGTGTTCTTTTAGCAAAAACATCTATACTTCTGAAAAATGTACAGACGCTATGAAACGTTGATGTAACACTCACTTTTAACATTAATCCCCATATTATGTAAACCTCTGTATAAAGTACACATATTTTATGACATCATGGCTTTTGAACAAAATCTCCATTTAATGAGCAATTTTTTACAGCGGATAGATTTGCTTAAGGAAAACCGCTTTTTAAACCTAACCTAAAGCGCGACATTTGTAATCTAGAGAAATTGATTTTAATGCTTCACGACAAAGTTGTAAAGTGTTTATGATTTCGGTTTGTATATGTGTCCGTTATAACTTCCTTCAAAATGCTCCGATAGCGACGAAATTTATATAGGTTACTAGTTACATACCCGTTCTCCGCACGGTAAGAAACGAACATTTTCCTTACACATACAATTCGAACTAAAATCAGTAGTGAGTGCGGAATCTCAAAGAGTCAAAAATTACTTGAATCGTAACTAAAAGTTGACGTCATGAGTGCAAATCTGAGATGAGTGCAGCATGATGACACAAAAACTATGTCAGTGTCACTGGAGATCAAAAAATGAAGAACTTTACTGTATGCAGACAAAACTTTTCATTTTCGTAATGCCGTATTTCTACATCATGTAATTCTGTTTTTTAGGTTTAATTTATAACATTAATATACACCACATAAATAACATTACATGCACTTTGCATTTCGTAAAGAGTGGATAATGCATCAACGCAGTTATGTTATACATGACTTTGTTGAATTTTACCTAAATTGAAAAGCCTACATGAAACAATGGATGCACCATTTACATTTAAAAGCCAAAAATGCACCTTGTTCCCGTGAAGATCATGTCGCTTTTGTAAATGAAAACGTTCGTGACGTAACTTCTGCGAAATAGTTTATTACCCTTACTGAACTCTTAATGCAATATCATACTTGTTACATCTCAGGGTCAGTTCGCGCTTAATAAATAACTAATTTCATATTTTTAACAGATTAATTCAATAGTATTGAATTCAATACCTTACAAGAATCTGAGGTCGTTTCTAGAGTTCTTCCTGTAACTTGAAACAATGTATAAAAAATAAATAGAACTTTAAGATAACGCACTTTTAGGGAAATATTGTATCCTGCTATTTGGAAAGATTCCACAAACGCCATTGAAACAGCCAGTGGCGCACACAGGTTTCTATCTTAGAAGATGTCCAGCTCCTATAAAGTTGCAACACCAACCAACCTCTAAGAAAATGCTATAAATACGTGCATTCTCTTTCTTGAGATAGACTAATGTAAAATAGACTAATGTAGATGTACATTACTTAGCTTTTACAAATGGATTGTAAGTAGTAAGTTTAAAAAAAGGGTAGGGTCTTTATTATAGAGTGCGGAGGGAAAAATTACCGAAAGGGTTTTGAGTTCCAACTACAGCAAAATAAAGATAGTGTTCGATAAATGTTTTTTTTATTGTATGTAAAAAATTTTGATTGTGCATATGTGTGAGAGAGGGAGGCATCTACGTATCAAAATAGAACTAAATTTCTTAAAGTTCAGCTATAACTCTGTCCTTTTACTTAATGTTTAAAATGAGTATGTCCAAAAGAAAAAAAAAAGTTAATTTTCATTAAATAGTATATGAGTTACAAAAGCACTGAAAAATGACATCTAAAATGGAATACAGAAACTTTTAGATTTGCGCGATATCTCCTAAAACAGTACATAAAAGTAAGTTGTCGGTGGTCATAAAAGAGCATTCCGTTGGCCGGTTTACACGTCGTACAGTGGAAATTTAAAATCCATAAGAAACACTGATGTCCAAGCAAACAGAGACGACTTCAATGTTAAAAAGGCTATATTTTATTTAATGTTGAAAACTTAAAAACGGTTTCACGCATAAGTTCACTGTAATACATTGCTTTACAAAACATAACACCAGGAACATATCTCATTGTTTGGCATCACCACACGGCATGCCGGAGTTCCATAGTTAATCAAACCAGACCTCCTTGAGCGGAGAAATACGAACAGGGCCCGATTAACCTCTGAAGTGAGGGGAAGCTCAGTCTCATTTCGCCCCCCCCTCCCCTTTTTGTTTTTAAAAAGAAAATTTTTAATGATATTCTTTTATAAAAATACTAGCTGACCCGGCAAACGTTGTTTTGCCATAAAAATTATTCCTAGGATTATTTTAGTAGAAAGAAATGACTAACTTATTGTAAGTATGTGAGGATGTGGTATATGAGTGGAAGAGGCATGGAGCGCTGTGAACCATGCTGGAATATAAAAATAACAGAATACCAAACATTTATATTTTTAATTCATTGTAATTTATTCTTTACATTTATATATATCGCTAATTACAATAATTTTACTAAAAAATAATATCAATCCCTTAACTGAATAGAGTGAATAATATTTTTAGCTAACACAAACAAACTGCATGGTTTGCCCACTCGAGATCATGCCACGTATAATTGTCCGTGTGAAAAACATGGCGTGCTCAAATCTAAGCCACAAACAAACATAGTTTGGCCTTGAGACTTATTCATAGTCATTCCATAAAAAATGTTGTCCAAAAAAAAATAATAAAAGGATGAAAATCTGAAACATTTTCAGATTTTAAATACGCACTATAGCGATATATATTAAAATCGTATCATAATTTATGCGTCGTCCCTATTTTTCTCTCATATTCCATTAAGTTGGAAAGTGTATATTGCTCATGACTGTGCTGTATTTTTTTTTCTTGTTTCGTAAAACCCATCTTTGGAATCGAAATCTATCTTAAAATCGTCTACTAAAACTATTTTACAATATTCGCCAAGTATATTACAACTACACTTCATCGTTCTATATATTGTTTCGAATGCGTATCATAATACATGCGTATACCATGTATGTCTTTTTTGGGTTGATTCCTACTGTAACGACTCGACTCTCGCCAAGGTGGCGATCATTAAACATATGCAGTTACCATGACAATTTTTTGCATTCATGTGGCAATCATAATTTAGAATTAAAATGGCGATTTGGAACAACATGTAAGCACAGCATGCCGTTACATTTTTATTTATTTTGGATTGCCAATTAATGTAGTTGTAATAATAAAGTGTCTTCAAATTCCTTAACTGGTGCGTTTATCGCTAATTTGTTTACTTTAGTTTTCATCTAGTTCTTTTGGGAGCGCCGAAACGGTACGTACGTATTATGCCGGCGGTCACTTTCGCCAAACTACTTTTTCGTCAAATTTGTTGGCAAACTATTGCCAATCGTATTCCAAACCATCAACAATTTCATGTCTTGGTGAAAATTGCTAGTCTTGGAGGACCACCGGGATAATACGTAAGTACCGTTGAAACTTGTGCATAACTCCCAGAGACCCATGACTGCAAAGCTCGCCAAAGTACGGGGATTTTTTAGGTTGGCGAGAGTGGGGGGCGTTAAAATAGGAATCAACTTTCTTGTACCATAAAACACATCTTTGGAATCGAAATCTATCTTAAAATCGCCTACTGAAACTGTTTTACAATCTTCGCCAGGCATATTCGTCCTATAGGCATATTCCAAGTATGCCGCAAAGACATGAAATGGGAATCATGATCCATGAGTGTACCGTGTTTTCCTTTCTTGTTCCACAAAGCACTTCTTCAGAATAGAAATCAATATTAAAATCGCTTAATAAAACTGTGTTACAATATACGCCAGGCGTTTTCTAACTATACTCGAAATATATTTATAATAAATTGTCACGTTTTGGCTCCCCATTTAGCGATCCATTATCAAAAATTGCAAATCCTTGTGCGACTTTCAACATTTTATTAACGCCCCCCCCCCTCTCCACACATTTGAAAAGGGACTCGATGCGCTAATGCCTAGGCAAAAATCCTGATTTAACTTATTAGCACTCTGGTGCTAAAAATTTTGAGGTGGACCGCCCTTGTGACTTAGAGGTATGAGACAAAATCATATTCGCAGACTTAACGAATATACATATAAAATTTCTTTAAAATCGGTAGAGCCGTTTTGGAGGAGTATATGGTAACTAACGCTGTGACATGAGAATTTTATTTATTAGATATACCCAATATGAGTTCAATCGAATGTACCGTTTAAACGCTAGAGCACTTTCAAGAATTTCTCCCCCATAAGCCATAATGTAAAAGAAATCTTTGTAGTAGCCCATTAGAAAAACTATAAGTTCTATACACATCAAAATAAATGTCGGTCTTACGATGGTGGTTTATAACATATATACCCAATTTGAGCTCAATCGAATGCCCCGTTTAGGAGCTATCGTGTTCACTCACACACACACACACACACATACAAACATACATCTCGTAAAAATAGCATAAATGAATTCAGAAGACCTCAAAACGTGTTAATACATCAAAATCTCGAAGTCGAATTTTTTCATGATTACAATACTTTCCTTACAGGGTACATGTTCGGAAAGATAAAAGGATGAAAATCTGAAACACTTTCAGGTTTTAAATACACACTATAGTGCTATATATTAAAATCGTATCATTAGTTATACGTTGTCCCTATTTTTCTTACTTATTCCATTAAGTTTCAAAAGTGTATCATTATTCATCACTGTGCTGTATTTTTTTTGCTTGTTTCGTAAAACCCATCTTTGGAATCGAAATCTATCTTAAAATCGCCTACTAAAACTATTTTACAATCTTCGCCAAGTATATTACAAATATACTTCATCGTTTTTTATATTGTTTCGAATGTGCATCATAATCCATGAATGTACCGGTTTGTCTTTCTTGGGTTGATTCCTACTTTAACGCCTCGACTCTCGCCAAGGTGGCGATCATTAAACATATGCAGTTACCATGACGATTTTTTGCATTAATGTGGCAATCGTAATTTAGAAATAAAATGGCAATTTGGAACAACATGTAAGTAAAGCATGCCGTTACATTTTTATTTATTTTGAATTGCCAATTAACGTAGTTTTAATAATTAAGTGTCTTCAGATTCCTTAACTGGTGCGTTTATCGCTAGTTTGTTTACTTTAGTTTTCATCTGGTTCTTTTGGGAGCGTTGAAACGGTACTTATCGTATCGTACAATCGTATTCCAAACCATCAACAATTTCATGTGCCCGGCATTTATCTTGGTGAAAAATTGCTTATCTTGCCGGACCGCCAGGATAATACGTAAGTACCGTTAAAACTTGTGCATAACTCCCAGAGACCCATGACTGCAAAGCTCGCAAAAGTACGGGGATTTTTTAGGTTGGCGAGAGTGGAGATGTTAAAATAGGAATCAACTCTTTCTTGTACCATAAAACGCATCTTTGGAATCGAAATCTATCTTAAAATCGCCTACTGAAATTGTTTTACAATCTTCGCCAGGCATATTCTTCCTGTAGGCATATTCCAACTATACCGCAAAGACATTTTAAATGCTGTTTGGAATGGGCATCATAATCCACGAGTGTACCGTGTTTTCCTTTCTTGTTCCACAGAGAACTTCTTCGGAATAGAAATCTATATTACAATCGCCTAATAAAACTCTTTTACAATATACGCCAGGCGTTTTCTAACTATACGCGAAATATATTTATAATAAATTGTCGCATTTTGGCACCACATTTAGCGATCAATTATCAAAAATTGCAAACCTTGTGCGACTTTCAACATTTTATTAACTCCCCTCCCCTCTCCACATTATCTGGCAAACACATTTGAAAAGTGATTCGACAGGCTAATGTCTACACAGAAATCCTGATTGAAATGAATAGCACTCGGGGGCTAAACATTTTGGGGTGGACCGCCCTTATGACTTAGGGGAATGAGACATAGTTAAAAACCTATTCTATGACCTAACGAATATACATAGAAAATTTCATTAAAATTGGTCGAGTGGTTTCAGAGGAGTTAGGTGACTAACACTGGGACAGGAGAATTTTATATATTAGATTTTATTCGTTAAAATGAAATTTCATTGATTTAATTAGTTGTAATGATTTCCTTTGATAAAAATATCTTGTTCATTTATCTAAAATTTTCCTTTTATAAAAATATTTTATTCATTAATCTTCATAATAGTTTAGTTCATTGTAATGAGATTTTGCAGTATTTTTGAAATTACTTTATAAAAACATTACCTTACTGGAACATCAAACTTTATTTAGTCGTATTTTTCATTAGACATTTCTTTTTTTAGGAATTCTTTGTTTGTTTTGACATAAAAATCACAACATGACTGTTCAGAATTAGTTTTGACATTTGGAAGATGTCTATGACTATGTTAGCGGATGTAAAAAAACAAAACATATTGAAAGTCTACCCCTTTGTACCGACCAAATGTTTCCCCATAATAGTAAAAACTCTCTCAACTGAGACAGATATCCCCAAAGACATCGCGAACTGAAACAAATTAGATATGTTGTGATATGAAGTATCAAGACTTCTGAAAAACCTTAAAAATAGCTTTCCACTTCTCTTCATTAAAAATTTTTTACAATAACTTTAATGATCAATTTAAAAAAAAAATTTGGATTTTTATCGCTGTTTTGCAGTCATTTTTGGGGGAGAAAATCAAATTCTAAGGGGAAGCTTGAGCTTCCAGAGCCTTTTTGGTAATCAGGCCCTGAATATGAAGTGTGTAAAAACTTTTAACAAAACGGCCAGCTTTTTACAGATTGGCGGGTAAAAGATGAGCCACTCATAAGTCAGTGGCCATGTGACCTAAAGGGACCAGTGGGCGTAATAAATATAAAATATTTTAAATTAAGGGTTATAATTATCGCCAAGGCAAAAGTGCCAGAATTTGGTGAACGCCACACCGAAAACCTACAATCCTATAAACCGAGACAACGGTAGACTGACTGAAAAGAACCCCGAATTTACATTGCTTACGCTAAACCAAAATTAATTTAGAAGAGGAATACTCCGGAATCCCAGACACAAAAGGAAGAGCTTTTCAACAAGCAGAAAAGCAAAGTGGAGAGAGATTAAAATTGAATACAGAATACTTGATTTAGAAAAATGGAACAAAAGAAAATTATTTTAGAACCGAAAAATATGTGATCTGCATCACAGTGCACTTATTTCATTATGCTTCAGCGGAACTAAATACTAAAACATTTCCCATTTGAAAGCTTTCTCGCTTTTCGTGGTAGAGTAATGAAATTTAAATGTATAGGCTCAGGTAATGAAGGCTGAAAGAAACGACTGATCAAATAAAATTAATGCTTTGAAATGGAAATAAGTAGGCGTCTTCTCTAGAAAACATTAAACAATGAACACATATCTGAACATCTTTTTTTCTGTGACAATTATAACTCAAAATACCGCCGCTTAGGTTCTTCTTCTTCTATTTTTTTATTAGGGGTGGGCGGCACAATACTTTAAATTTTCGACTTTAATACTGTTCTCGTCAGAGTAAAAAATGCCTATTTTTTACCAAATTATTTTAAATTGAGTCGATCAGTGGGGTAGCCAAGGGGGATAGGGGGTCACAAACCCCCATGAGGAATTTTTGTCATACAAAATGTATATTCTTCACTCCCTATCACACACACTTATACACACACTTGCAGTAGTCGTAAACCCCCCCTCCTCCTCCCACCATGAAAAATTTCTGGCTAAGCCACTGGAGTCAATAAACACTTTTTGAGAAATCTATTCACACACTCTTTTACAGGATTGAGAATAGATACACTTTAGAAGTTGCATTTCACTCTTTAAGAGTGACTATTTACTGCTGTTAAGTGTAAACTTTCAGTGTAAACTTGCAAGCATTACATATTTAAAAAAAATGTATAATAATCGATGCATTTGGCATACTTTCTTCTTTTTATTTATAACATTGGAAAAGACCAATACTTTCGATCTTATGCTACATCAAAATAAACAAAACAAATGAGAATACCTTCTCTTTTCAACAACACGCACATGCAGTATTTTATATTTTTACTGTGAAAGAAACTTTAAATGTTACCTGCCCATTAATTTGATCAAGAGCTTTCAAATAAATAAATAAATAAATAAATAAATAAAATAAAGTAAATAAAAATAAACAAATAAGTAAATGAAAAAATAAAAAAAATAATGATATTTAATGCAGAATATGATAAAAATGTGAAAGAGCAACATAATAACATTTTGTTGAAAGTGTCATTGGTTATATAACATTTCAATATTTAATTATTATTCAAATATTTGTTTAGTTCTCTAGAAAGTTTAATGAAATTCAGTTCTTTTGAATGTCATAAACATATTCCAAAGAGCTTAAAGAAAGATTTACAGAAGTAGTACTAACCTGAAAGTTATGATAATCTGAAATGTCTTCAGGCTTTGCCCGTATGCAAAGACATTCTTAATTAGATCTCAAACTAAAGCAGCTCTAAATCCCCAAGGCATTTTGGAATCGCAAGAAAAGATCTTTCATAACTTCTTTGGACGCTTTAAATGGAAAAGTTTAATATCTAAATAATGTAATGTCGCAGACCTTTTGTCCATTCACCTTTACTTATGAAATCATATAAAATTTTTTTAAACAATTCAATTGAAAACACTCTCGTGTTGTAAATTCCAAGATTTTGCTGAGTTAAAACAGCCGTAAATTGAATCTTGTTTCCTATTTTGGATCTTATAATTTGCTGTCGACAACTATTGTTTTCCTCTTCTTGCGCGTATTGAAAAACCGTAATTGGAATTGGAATGATACACGTAGAAGTCAGTAACGTGTGATACTCAAAAATAACAGCAATCAGCAAATCTGAATGAAAACTTTTTTTTTCTTTCTCAATGGGCGGGCATTTGCTCTGTAAGCATTCGCCACTACTAACCCCCGAATTACTGATCTATATTTTATTATGGGGAGCACCCAGTGGGCAGCCGGCATTACCCTCTATGAAGGGAAGGACAAGTTAACATCCAAGCCCAAGCCGGGAATCGAACCCGGACCGAATGTGTGATAGAATGGTTCTTGAGCCACTACACTACTCAAAGAAAACTAGGAGACGAACAACTGACTTATGACACTTTTTTTTCTTTTCCGTATACTGCATTTTTGCTCTTACCGGTGATTTGATCATTTTGCGACAAGATGGAAAGAGTATTGCTTTTCGAAAATTTACTGTAACCGTAACAGTAAGAGCTCTGTTATTACTATTCAGCGTCGTTGCGAGCGTTTACCTTCATTACTACGCTTCACAATTTATTTTTATTTTGCTTGAAAGAACTGTATCAGTAAATTTGTGTACATTGTAGTAGCTGAAAAATAACATAAAAAAGCTCAAGCTCCTATATTTGCGAGCAATATTAATTAATTGGAGGAAGAGACTATCCAGTTTCCTGTTCATAAGAAAGATCTAAGATTAACTTAATAATTTATTAGACTTCTGAACATAGGCTTGGAGCTCTGGAATGAGCACTAGGGCGGAAAACTCTTTGCTAGAATTCTTTTCCCGCTAGGTCGGAAGAAGTTATTAAATGGTTTCAGCAACATGAGTAAAAAATTTCAGATTAATCAAAAAATACCTTTCGGCTCCATTTTGGGGTCTAAATGTGTAAAATTAGCCAAAAACGATGTAAATCTTCACACTTCAGTGACAACAACAACAACAAAAAAAAAAAAAAAAAAAAAAAACAATTTTTTTTAAAATTCCTGCTAACGCAGAAAAATTGGAAGAACACACAAAAAACCTAAAAGAAAAACTTAAGAGTAATCAATAAAGATCTTCTGGTTCCACTTTGGAGTTTAAATTTCAAGGATATTTTTAATTTCCGAATTTTTTCCACGCTATCGTGGAAAAGAAAAAATAATATATAAGAAACATAAATAATAATATTTTAGTAATTCATAAATATTTTTCGATTCCACTTTGGGATCTAAATATACGAAATTGGGCAAGAGTGTAGAAAATTTGTAGGAATCGAAATTTAGATAGGAATGATACTTTGGTTTAAATAATTATTTTTAGAAGCTTTAAACATCTCCTTCACCAAAATTAGATATGCATAAATGATAATTATGAGCATTAAATAATAAATCTTATTACTAACGCACAGACTAATACACAGACTTTGCGAAAATAATTTGGGGTTTTAGAATAAAAGTTGCAAATGTGAATTAGCGTACTACGTTCACTTGTTTCCATATTTTTCATCTTATACTGGTTGTTGATTTCATACAATGGCATGACACTCCTCAGGAACGTCAGACTTCAGGTTCCGTTAGCTGGTAATTCTGTCTGTTTATAAGATCCACGTAAGATTTAGCTTTTAAATTAATTTAGAACACACGAACTCCTGCACTTATTTTTTTTCCCTTGCTTTCGAAATCCAACAGTACAAGTACTTGAGCATTTTGGTCTGGATCTTCAAGCGTTGCAAGAATTATCGCTTCAGTAGCCATTTTTTTTTGGATGACGTCACACAACTACCTTCAAATGGTCTGTAAGACAGCGTGGAGCTTGAATTGTTTTCCAAATATTTCGTGCTCTGTTTGAACAATTTTCATGAGATTTCATTATGAACCACGCCAGAGGTCTTCTTTACCAATATGAGCACGCAAGATTCGCTTAGTCGTTGTCAACCATCGGGCATGGGAAAGATTTCCAGTATATTTGTGGGATAAATTTTCAGGATAAGTACTATTTGTCAGTGCAGTGCAGACATCTCACAGATGGATTAAATATTGCATTTTTGTAGATTAAGTCAGAGGTTCCCAAACTGGGTGCCGCGGCACCCAGGGGGGCCACGAGCGTATGTCAGGGGTGCCGGGCGCTAGGTCGTTGGAATGTGTGCAGGTGGGTTGCCGTTTTGTAGGGAGTGCAGGTGGAATGGTTGAGGATTACAGGGGATGCAGCAGGTTTTGTGTATGTAGTTTCGGCGAAACTCGTCAATGTCAACGACATTTGGCGAGATTTTAAGCATGAACCAAACAATGACAGATTATCGCCAAATTTGGCGATATTTCGCCAAAACTCGCCAAGAACGATGACAAATGGCGATACTTTGGGCATGGACCAAATGACTGACTATCGCCAAATTTGGCGATATTTCGGAAAAACTCGCCAAGGTCGAGGACAGACGGCGAGATTTTGGGCATGTACCAAACAATGACTGTCTACAGTTGTATTATATTAAAGATGTCCATAGACATTAAGGTACTGAAATTCTTTTTGGTGGTCCTGTAAATAAACTCTCCAGTAGATTGGAACCAAGAATCCAGATGCACAACTAGATGTTACAACATTCTTATATATGAAATTTCATAATAGTTTTTGAGATTTGAGAGTTAAATATGCACACACGTACACCAAAAGTCGCCAAGCTTGGCGACTTTTGGCATAGTTCTTGAGGGAGGCACGTGACCGTGGTCGGACCATTACCTAACTTATGTGGTAGGACGGTATTGTGCTTGAAATGGATGAATGCCCCTAAAATTGCTATTGACCGTAATGTATTGGAAATCTTTTGAGTGTTCCTGTAGCAGAACTATAAATGATAAAGACACTTTTTCTAATGGAGAAATTCATTTTCTAACTCTTTACAGCATATATCACTTCTGAGTCGTTTGAAATAGCCAATACCTCTAAAAAACGCTTTGATGAATTTCGGCCCATAGAGCGTAATGTATTTCGAATCTTTTGGGCGGTCCTGTAGATAAACTATTCAGTCGAATGGAACCGAAAGGGGAGGTGCACAACTAGATGTTACAACAATCCTAAATATAAAGTTTCAACATTCAACGCCTAACAGTTTTTGAGATTTGCGAGTTTAATGAATTTCGGCCCATTGAGTGTAATGTATTTCGAATGTTTTGGGCAGTCCTGTAGATAAACTATCCATTCGAATGGAACCAAAAGGGGAGGTGCACAACTAGATGTTACAAATATCCAAAATATGAAGTTTCGACGTTCTACGCCTAATAGCTTTTGAGTTAGGCGAGTTTAATGAATTTCGGCCCATAGAGCGTAATGTATTTCGAATCTTTTGGGCGGTCCTGTACATAAACTATCCATTCGATTGCCACCAAAAGGGGAGGTGCACAACTAGATCATAGAACAATCCTAAATATCAAATCTCAACATTCTACGACCAATAGTTTTTGAGATATGCGAGTTACATACATACGTACGTACGTACGTACGTACGTACGTACGTACATACGTACGTACGTACATACGTACGTACGTACAGACGGCATGGAAAAACTGGCCACAGTAGTCTCGCCACTGGTCAAAATGAGTTGCAGACGCGTTTATATGATCGTGCATGCTAGCCTACGATGAGATGCATCGAAAAAAATTTTTTAATTAAATTTAGAGGTAGTCAAAATCGGTTTTTATGTCGAAATTTGGCCCCCAAAATTTTTCGGGATCACATTACTTCCTTATACTACGTACAAGGAAGTAAAAAGTGTTTTGGTGGAGTATAATCAAATAATTTCCTCTGAACCGGTATCCCCAAGAAAGTGAGCCAAGCCGATCATTAAGTGGGCTCAAACAAAAATATTTCAGTCAAGTTCAAGACTGTCCTGTAGACTCTCTTTTATTGGAACTCCCTGAAATGGGGGTATTGTGAAAATTCTATATCCCTTTCCCATGAGAGTACTTTCTTGATAGTTAGCCTTATAAACAAACAAACAAAAAATAACGTAAAATGCACCCAAACTGCTTCATTCTAACCTTCATATTCATATTGCTTTAAAGGAAATCTGCCACGAAAGTTTTTAGCCTGAAAAGGGTGTCGCGGGTAAAAAAAGTTTGGGAACCCCTGGTAACAGATATGCAATTTAGAAAGTTCAAAAGCTTACACATTCTTTTATGCAAATGTGTTTACGTTTTTGGGAAAATTTATTTATCAAATGTGAATTAGAGAAAAAAAAATCTTAAGCTTAGAAATTGTAGTGCAAAAATGGATGAAGCCTCGTTCATATAGAGGGGGGGGGGCACTGCAGAATACTTTGTTTATTGTTTCTTTTCCTGGGTATTTCACAACTCATACCCTTTTAAAACTGTGACTCTGATCTAAGAGGCACATTTTGAACTTTTTTTGCCTCTGAAATTTGATTGCACTTTTAATACAATATGACAAGTGTACACTGGCTTTGTGCTCTCACGTAAAAATAATAGAAGGTACAATCCGTTTATGCCTTACTTTACGAGGCACAGTTTCAAGAGTGTATGTTTATCGATTGTAAGAGTGCATGGTAGAGCTTTTGAAGACATATTCTGACGTTTTTCTAATTTACAGACGCAGTTTGTTCAAACCTTAAACGCGAATCCCCTTAATATCTACGAAATAAATTGCATTACTCCAAAACAAGTCAATGAATTTTGATTTATTCTGAGAACTTTACAATCCATTAGGACAAGACATATATTTTGAAATCGTGCCAGTAAACGGATTTCAAAATCTGTCCCTTTGTGATTAGTAGTACACGCTGTTTGTATTGCGCAAGGTTAAGCGAGTTACGTTATTGGAAACATTCATTAAACGAAGAGAATTGTTATTCATGTCTAAAGCAGGGATTGTGAAACTTTGTATTTTACGTTTGAAACTATAAGCTGAGAAAAATAGTACTATTTAATAAGAGTATTACAGCTTATATATATTGTTTAAAAAGAAAACTTAGGATTTTTTGAAGTGAAATGTATTTAAAGCATAGAAATACCCTCTGTTTGTGTTGCGTAGGTAAAGTGATATACTTGAAATTCTGACAAAGGTGAAAAGATGGAGTAAAACCTAAGCTACATTTAAAATCTGAAAATTCACTCGTTCCCACTATTTAATGATATTTTACATTTTTTACATTTTTTTTCTGCAGCTTACAATTTTGAAATTTGCAAAGAATCTGCGACAATTTGAGACATCCTTTGACTAATTTGTTTTAAAATTTTCAACGTCAGAAATATATATTCATATATACATATATATATATATGAAACGGCAGGCCGATGAGAACTTGCTTTGAGCCCTGAACTAAGCATCCTTGTGTCTGTACGACTTTCGTACGTAAATGAACCAAAGCTTCTGGTTTAGAACAATTTTTTTTGAACAGAGTTTCACACAGATTTACATGGCTACAGAAATCACGAAAAATACACTTTCTAGATGCTATTGGCACTTTCATTACTTAGGGTCACATGATTTATAAGCTATTCTCATGGTTAAAAAAAAGGTGCATTTATTGCCTTTTAAAATGCCCAGGTCTCACAAAAAAAGTTAAAAATCTCACAAATGAAGATCAATAGAAGGGTGCAGCAAACGGTATGTTTAGTAAGTAAGCCGTAAAAATTTTATGCGGGAGTTTCAAAGCAATAGTTACAAAAACCTTTGACAGATGGCGTTGTAATCTCAGATTTCCATCAGGAATTGGCCTCCATATTCTCCCGATCTGACTCGTTGTGACTACTTTGTGCAGGGCACATTGAAAGATGCTGCCTAGCAGAACCTTCCAACACTCTGGATGAGTGGATGAGTTCCAACACTCCTTCCAACACTCTGGATTCAATCGTCGATTTGTGTGATATGGGAATCTGTTTCCGTTGAGATATTATGGGCTGTGATGAGAAATTTCATTATTGGTTTGCGAGAACGTCGAACGGTGGATATTTTGAGAAGATTGTGATGTGACTGCTTGCAGACAATGAGTTTTTATTTATGCATGATTGTCGTCGATCGATTCTGAAGTGCAGCTCCATCTGCTAGCAGTGGCGTACGGAAAGGGATGTTTGGAGGTTCTAGCCCCCCTTGTTTATGATTTTTTAGCATAAAGTCCATAAATTTTTTATTTTTAACTTAAAGAATGCACCTTTTAACATTAAGATTACGTCCCTTTAAAGAAAGTCTGTGTAAGGTATTGTAAGTACTATTTACAAACTTCTGCATAAAATTTTAACTGCCTGCATAATAAACATAACGTTTGTTGCCTTCTTCTATTGGCCTTTCTTTTTGAGATTTTGCATTTTGAAATCAGGATGTTATACAAGCGTCTAGCCTCCGATTGGGCTACTTCGGCACCACTCAATGCGCATGCTCGTAGACTTCATACGGGGTTCAAAATTCGATCTGCTCAGGAAATGAATGGTGTCGCCATCTAGTGATTACTTTTGGAAACTTTGAATTTCTCATAATAATAAGAAATTTTGAAATATTTAGGATTAGCTTTGAACTTGTGTTTATTTTTCCTTTTGTATTATAAAAAAAATTCTTCAAATATTTATTCTTTCTGATGATCTTAGAATTACCAATTGCTTCTTAATTAAAATTATGTATTAAGTAGCGGAAAAAACACTCAAAATACTGGTGTTAAACAATAAAGTAAATAAAAATCTTTGTAAAAAGCACACATAAGATGTTATAGGTAAGAGGACCTATAACATCTTATGTGTGTTTTTTACAAAGTTTTTTATTTACTTTAAGTAATTTCTACATAAGTTAATTATTTTTTTGATATGTTATATAGTAAATAATTTTGCAGATTTTGGAAGATTTAGTTTTAAATAAGAATGGCCTCACACACACAATCTCGTTTTTATTTTTATATCCCAAATGTCCCCCATCTAGTGATTAATTTTGGAAACTTTGATTGTATTTCTCGGTAATAAAAAGAAAATATATCAATATAGTTATATTCTTTACTGATAATCTATAATTAGCAATATTGTAGCTGGTTAATATTCCTACATAAGTCAATTATTTTTAAAATAGTTTATTAAGTAAATGATTTTAGCAGATTTTGAAATATTTACCATTGGTCTTGAACTTGTTTTTATAGCAGTTTTGTATTTGAGTTAAGTTAAAAAAAAAAAAAAAACTGCATATCACCTCCTGCCCCCCCCCCCCCTCCGATCTTTAATTTTAGCACGACATATCCCCTTTCAAAATTTTTTTCAGCCTACGGCCTTGGACATATATGCATTTTCTTGAATTTTAGGGGGGAGGGGGACTGCCCCCTCCTTTTGTCTGTATATAATATTTTAACAATTCTCCAATTTCATACAATCGGAAATTTGTTGAAAGATTATGAAAACTATCTTTACTTATTAGATGCTTTAGTTTAATCTTTTGAAATTTTAAAACATCTAACACAAAAATTTGCATTCAAAGAAAAATTTATTGAAACTTTTGCAGAACACTTTATTGAAACTATTGCAGAACATAGATCATATAGCTTATCATCAATTAAAATAGAATAAATAATGCACAAGTACTGTGAACACTGGTATAAAACTAAAGCAAATTTCAATTATAAAACTAAAATAAATCAATTATGTATAACTGATGAAATATTAATTAAAAAACATAATCCTACTATTGATCATTACTTTTTTTTTTTTTTTTTTTTAGCAACGTTAAACTTGCTTAAACTCCATTAAACTTACAATGAAAATAAATCAATTTTATTTAATATGTACAATGAAGTGAAATAGTTATAATCATTAAGGGATTCATAGTTAAATATACTGGTAGTCCCAAAAAGGTGGTAACATGCTTTCTCTGTTAGAGATAAGTGCACATTGAAATATTTCACAATTAGAGAGATTTTATTTTCCATCACATAAGACCATCAGAAGAAACCACGTATCTGTATCTTTAAACTCTACTGAAATGCTATGAACGAAAAAATTTGATCCTAAATATTTCAAAATTTCTTATTATTATGAGAAATACAAAGTTTCCAAAAGTAATCACTAGATGGCGACACCATTCATTTCCTGAGCCGATCGAATTTTGAACCCCGTATGAAGTCTACGAGCATGCGCATTGAATGGTGCCGAAGTAGCCCTATCGGGGGCTAGACGCTTGTGGATGTTATTTGCTGGACACCTTGTATAAAGTATTAGCATTTACTGTGGCATATTTTTCCTATGTGTGTAGTGTTTATAATTATTTTCCGCTTCAGTGAATTATTATGGCCCACATATAATAGCAGTTTAAAATGCTTTTAATGACATTGCACTTTATATGTTAACACTTTCAACGATAGTTCAGGAGTGCTTTGCATTAGGTCCGTCGATTTGTTACTGAGACTTAAGTGTATTAATCTTATTTAAGGCTAAGTGTACTGCTGAGAATGACGGGCATAAAATACATAATTGTTTTTGCATGGGCACAAGGAAATGGCTTCCACAAATTAGACTAATACGGATGACTTTTTAAATACTTTTTCTATTTTGATTTAATTATTCGCTATTCAGCAATATGTATATTAGTGATTTGTTCTGATCTAGTCTATTTTATAGATATTTGCTGATACAATTTAATAGAAGTACGACTTTCATTGCTTGACACTATCACTTTAGCTGTCATTGAAAAAATCATTTTTCTTTTCTTTAATAAAACGACAAGTCTTGGAACTTAATATCAAGTATTTTATTTTTCATTCACTTTCCGTTGTTTTGTCTTTAATGTGATTAATGAATGTCATTCCTTCGTTATTTCATAAATGCTAAAATATATTGTCCCAGAAAGGCTCTTGTTTACAGCGCGCATAATTTATTTCTGAAATGGTGATATAATATGCGTCCCCTAAAAACTTGTCAGCGTCTACAAAATATCACTTTGCATAGTAATCATGTCTTGACTCAACATACATTTTTTTACCCCTTTATCATCATTTTTTCTTCTTTCCTTTTGTCAGCGTTTTTTAAGTATTTTGCCTCGGAGACAGATTATGATAAAAATGAAAATATCGGTTTACACGAAAAAATTATTAAAAAAATACATTTGTCAGCTCTTTTAACTTTAGCATTACTGCTGCTTTTTTTTTTTTTTTAATGAATAGTAAGAGCAGTTGAGAATTTCCGAAACCATCATCCAATTTTCCATTTATTCAATCCCTAAAAAAGAAGGAAAAAACACAGATAAATATTTGGTTTTAAGCAAGCTAATTGATTTAAAGAGAAAATTAAGCCAACGTTTTACTTCCACATAGCACTGTGCCGTGAATGTGACGTAAACACTGTGACGTCGCAGCATGTATGTGAACTAGCCATGCTGTGACTTTGTGACTTCATGTGTCGGTATGTGTAAACCGCAGAGAGGTATTGGCTGGGTCTGTTTTTGTGACGTCACATGATGACCTACACTGACAACTCTGCAAGTCAGTTAAAAGTCAGTTACATATTTAATACACACAGCGACATCACAGACAGATCCGGTCCAAGAGCAAAATTCTGTCAGTGCAAAAATGAGTTTTTACGACCCTTACTAAAAAAATGGGATAGGAAACTCTCAAAAAGAATGGTATGGAGATTTAACCAAAACTTGTCGGAAATGAATACCCGAAGTTGGCATTATAAAAGTATAAAAAACTTAGTTCTAATAAATAGTAAATATTAAAGTAAACTATCTTTACATTCTTCTTATTTTTTTATTGATTCTTTTAGAACTAGTTATTTTAACTGACTTTTCATTCTTAATTGGCGTGCCGTACTGTACTTGTGTAAAGAGCAAACTCGTTGCAAATTCTTTTACTCAGTTTATTGTTTTATGAGGTAATATACAACAGACAGGTTTTTTCATTTTTCATTTTTTTAACCACAAGTTATATTTAATTTAACATTAAAGGAAAACACATACTAGCTTGATTGTATTAATATTAAAATAAATGAACTCAATACATTTGAAGGAATCGAGAAATATAAACTTTAATCGAATTTACTCTTCTAAAGGAAAGATACTTTAATATAACCGCTTTGAGAAAACAACTTAACAGAGCTCTTAAAGCCGGGCTTTCCACTGTACTTAAGCAAAATTATATTTTTTGAACAACATTTTTTAACATATTCAAATGATTAATTCGCAAACATTACATCAAAATATAAATTTTTACCACATGATTTTTTAATAATTTGTTTCTCATTTTGCTTCAAAAATCACATGCGTGCGACCGCAAACGGCTCGCTCACACATATAAACTTATGCATATATATACAATAAAACCTATCGCCCTTTTTTTTAAAAGTTTATTTATTAGAAGGTAATCAAACTATTATTTTAACTTAAAACACTGCATAAGCTAGGAGTATTAAAAAAACCCTTTTTACTACTCAGAGAAAAATATGTATCAATATTCTATTTTCGTAATTTTTTGATCAATAATGTAAGAAGGAAAAAATAACAGCATTGATTGAACTTTATAAAAATCTAAAAACAAATGAAGAATATTGTGAGCAACATTTCTAAATTAAGTTTCTTAAATTTTAAAATCTGCATGTTTAAGAAGAATTAGCATGTTGGTTTTAATTTATGATCTATCTTTCATCGATTGTGCTTAGCTCCACCACGGTGGAGTGGGTAAGATATTGAATATAGTAGACGGCTGAAATGTGAAGATTCCCGCGTTCGGGCCTACCACGCGGCTGTCGATCTAATGCTGAAATGTGGCGAACTAATGGAAGGTGCCCATAACGTGGACTTCCCACATCACAACTATTTTCATAGATAGTGTTAATGTTTGGTGATTGTTCTTAATTTTGACAACCCCCCCTGAAGCAGAAACCCTCGTGTAGCTTTGCCTTAGCCAAAATCAATCAATCAGTCAAATCAACTTAATATTGCGTATTGGTTTTTGTAAACTTTGTTAAAAATCATTCCCAAGCAAACGTTTATGAACAGAATTATTTTCATACTGCTGAGTAGTGTCCCTTTTAGGTGATTTTAATACCAATTTTTGAAATTTTTTCGAGAAACGATTTCAGATGCGCCACACAACTTAAGCACTTTTTCATTACTCCAAGTGTGAATATATGAGACTGAAATTATTATTCTGAAAAAGTGAATTCTAGAATTAATTCTTGGGATATTTCGTAAGGGATGAAAGATTGTTCAGAAATTTTAATAATAATGTATTTCGGAGTGTGCAAATGCTACCTTTAAATGCATCATACTAAATTGTACGAAATAAACTATTTCCGGGTACGAAATGCATTGCTATTATCTATTACATAATATAATTAACCACTTTTTTTCTTCAATCGTAATCAGGTCACACGTTAAGCTCCAAAATTTTGCCACATTTTAAGTCGAAAATTAGTGTTTACTAAAAGTGGTTAATGATATTCCATAAAAGTTGGCATAACTTCCAACTACTTACGCAATATAATTAAGCATATTTTGTAAACAGTATATTTTTAAAAATATTTTTTAAAAATAGTAACCAGCTTGCCCGCGTAGTACAAAACTTTTGCTATATTTTAAGCCGAAAATTCTTGTTTAAAAAAAGTGGTTAATTATATTTCGTTGTAGTTGACAGCCATGGAAATTATTTTGAAGGACTTCCGTCTGTTTTAAAACAAAAAGTATTGCGCCTCTTGAAATCATCGAATGCACCAAGTTTGTCACATGCACCATGATTTGGGGGCACCCCTGTAACCAAGACTACTTGTCTACGCTAACATTTTAAACATACTTATAGAATTTAATTAATAAAACTCGTATTATGTTATATGCTGTCTGGATAAATTATACGGAGAAATGAAGCATCTGTCGAAGTACATCGATCAACTTTTATTTTTATTTCAGAATAATTAAAATTGATCCGAGCGAGCTTTTAAATTCTGTCGTTGCATCATTTTATGACGACTTTTTTCCATTTTATGGAAATAAAATATATTTCAAATCAAATATTGGTTATTTGTTGAAACTTGACACAAAATTAAATATTCATTAGAAAATTCTCCGAATTTTTGGATAGCTCATTCAAACGCTGTTTCCAAATTAAAATAGTTGGATCTAGATATAAATCAAATAGAGTGAAACGGCAGAATCTACCACAAGTATTTTTCAGTTTAAAATATTTCGGATTGTAGTTAATTTCTAAATGTGAATGCGGTGGTATGCAATAACTGATTATTCACTGTTTGGAAAATAAAACTCTTAATTAATAGATTTCGGAACTGTTTACCTAAAATTGATTAATCATGACACGATTTTAAAACTAGGAACTTCTTAATGTTTGATTTTAAAATGTAGAAGTAATTGTAGTTTGCGTCATCATAAATGTTAAATTAAAGATGTCGTTTTATTTACATTATATTTTTGAATGTTTGCATTACGACAGAAGTCTACTGTGTAAGCTAAATTCTTAATTACAACAACAGTTATGCATGACAGAATTGACGTGATAGAATTGTATTTTAAAAATTTCCAAGAGAGGCATAATTTCCCGAAGAATTTAATTATAATTGCTTATAAAATACAAAAAAATTAGTTTCTCTATCTGTCTGTACTCTAATTGGAGTATATATGTACAGAGAGAGTTACGAAATACTTCTTTACATTGCACATATCCCTATTGGGTGAATCAAAGCTAAATATTTGTTTTGCAAGAGCGCTCGAAAGACTTCCTGTGGAAAGACTGCTTAATGGAGAATCATGTTTAAAGGTTAATGGGCAGTCACTGTTTAAAGTACATTTTAAAGGTGTTAATCTATTCCAAAGAAAATAATGTTGATCATATAAATTGAAATTTCTAAAATAACTATCCGCCTCCGGCGACCAGTTGGTTCGCCATCTTAATAAATCTTGTGTTTCTCACCGGCTTCCTTGGCACTGAAATATCTCAGATTCTGAATGGAATTTTAAATTAAGATGGTTTCAATCAGGGGCTGCCCTAGGGTATCTGGCGCCCCCTGCTAACGTAAAAAAGACGGCCCCCTTTTATGCTCTACTTAGTTCGAGTTCGACATGACGCTCCTTCGAAGCCGCCGCCCCGATGCGATGATTACCTGGCTTACTGTGTCGGGCCTCCTCTGGTTACAAAAATAAGATGGTTTAGTGGTAAAAACCTACAAAAAGGTTCAAATTATTTTCGTCCTATATTAATTCTGAAGAGGCAGTTATCAAAAAACCGAAAGGAAAAAAAAGTAAGAAAATCTGAAACACTTTGAGATTTTAAATACGCACTAAAGTGCTACATATTAAAAGCGTATCATAATCCATACGTCTTCCTTATTTTCTTTCCTCATTCCATTAAGTTGGAAAGTGTATCATTATTCATGAGTGTGATTAAACAAATTTAAAATTGACATTTCTAACATCCTTTTTCTGGATGTAATATATTAGAAATGGAAGGGAAAAAAAGACGCGCAGAAAAATGCATAATTCGAACTGAATGAAAGTTTCAAAAACCTAATTTTTTGTTTGTTTATGTAACATGATTTTTTTATTTGTGTGCTTGGCCCGAAGCCGCTTATAAATCCACGTCAGAAGAAAAACTTATTCAGGTGTATTCTTTATCCAAGCTTAGGAGAGGATAAGAGGATTTTTTTTAATTAAAAACTGCGTATTCTATAAGTATGTGCCATTTGTCGACGGTTTTGTAAAAATGAAACTCTTGTATTCTTTTTTTTTTTTTGGATGAAAGATGGTTTTTTTTTGTATATTATAGGAACAGTGTCTTTTACGCGCGATGAAAAGTAGCCTGTTTTTTAATCCAGGACTTAATTGTCTATGTTAAAAATACTGTATGTGCAACTATAAATGTTTAAGAGGGGAAAAGAAAACGATCTACATACGTTTGTTTTTACGATTCAAGATTAAACACAAATACTTTAGTGACTTATTTTCTACTTCGTTTCAAAAACAAGGTAGCAATAATTTTCTTTCTGTCTTCATTACTTACCGCCAAAGGTGTTTGAATGAGGACTGTGGCCGACCATTTAATTTGGGGAAGGCTGATCTCATGACGAAGAATAAAAGTATGAGAACAGAAAAGGAAGTTTTAGGAAAAGGAATGTGCTTGAACGTTTCATCTTGACTTAAATATGAGGGGTAAAAGTTTAATACATAAGTGAAATTTTTTAAACAGAAACTGTAAACTTATATGGAATAATATACTTTTATAATACGACATCTTTTCCTCATTAAAGGGAGGGACAGTTACGATGGGTAAATTAACTGGCACTTTTAATATATTTTTAAGCATAAAGTTTATAAAGAGCTAATTCAAATACACTGCTCAAAACAATTAAAGGATATTGTAAGTTTTATATAAAATAATTTATATAAAATAATTTATATAAAATAAATTTTTCTGATTTTCAAACTGTGGAGTATGCTAATTTTGAGTTCGACGTCAAAAACGTCGCTTCAGCGGCAGCGAACGAAATTGCACTTTCAACTGAATAAAAGACAATGAAGACAAGGATGATCGGCATTCAGTGACTGCTTTGTTTCGCTGAGTACGATGTCTCAGCGAAGTCATTTAACCGATTTAGAAGCTTGGAGAGTTGTCGGTAGGTTAGAAGGGGGCCAAACCACGGCTATCTCGGACACAGGTTGTATCTAAACACAGGCTGCATCTTTTTCTTTCATAATATTAAATTTGTTGACATCACCTTTAAATGAAGCAAAAATTTTAAAATCTGAAATAGGTCACAAATTATTGCTTATGAAATTAAAGATGACATTGTTAATGGTGATGATATTTGTGTGTGAGGAAAAAAGGGTATTGAGCTGGTTAAAGATGCTCTATCCAGATCTTCAAATATTTTGTTAAGTAATTACCTTAAAATAAAAAATCAGGATTTGAAAAAAAAATTCAGAAAGAAAAGCAAAAAAATTTAGAGCAAATTGAGCAACAATGAGCTCCTTTGGCAAGGGTGATACCCTCACAATCTTGTGATAATACAGAACTACATATACTTTGATTATGGTTAAGTTCTGGGGGACACATTAGCCTGTTCTATTATTTAGCAGAAGGAGAATAGAAACCAGTTTAATTTTTTTAAATGTCACTATTAAATGTTATTTTCTATAATTCTTAAAAATATTGTTAAAATTTTTTTTGAAAATTGTTATTAATTTCATACTATATTAATTCCATATTACATTACATTTGGAAAAAAAATAAAAATAAGATTTACGTCTTTCGTCAGAAAGCATGAGTTTACTGAAATAAAAGTACCCTGATGTGTTGATTTATTGAAAGACATCACAGCAAAAAATTTTATGTTTTTTCCTGATTTATTTCATTTTTTATGCCCTGAAGCATAATACATATACATAAAAGTAACTATTAGTAACAACATATTTGCATTTCAATTTAAGTGTCTTAGTATTTCAATATTTTGAATTTTAAGAGTTTTTCAATATAGCTATTAAAACATTATATATCTTAAAAAATATTTCTTGCATTCCTTTGTAGTATACGGATATTTTTTAATATTTTGTACGTTCTTCAATTTATTCCCTACAGTCAAACACTTATTTATCTGTGATTAAAATGCTGAAATTTAAATTATTTGGTTCTACTCAATTAGAGTAATTTAAAAAAATTCCAAATTCATCTTATAAAGTCTTGCGAAAGTTTTTCTAATTATTTTTAAAGCGGTATATTTCGTATGAATCCCACGTATTGTTACTATGTTTTACACTTACATTTGATCCTTAGTAAAATATAGACGCCAAAATATGTATATTTAATTAAAACTTAATAGACGCAATATTGCATTTTGTATACATGTAATGTTCTTTCGTGGAAGTCCAGATGAACCCGCACTGGTGCTGTGACGTCATTAGCTAAAAGCGGGAGAAGCGCCATAGCCTTTTAGTTGAGGTAGCCGTGGCCAAACTCAAGCCGAAGTAGCGCAAGCCATTAGAGTGTCACAAAGTGTGATTTCCAGGATCTGGAACCGGTTTTTGGCGACTGTAAGTGCAGGCCAAAGACCAGGGCAAGGTCGTAGACGGGAAACAACGCCCAATGAAGATCGTTATTTAGTGTTAACGGCTCGGAGACACCGGAATAGGATCGCCACTCTTCTCCAACCACAACTTCGCTCGGCTACTGGCACCACGGTTTCTACTCAGACCGTCCGAAACCGGCTCCATGGTGTAGGTCTGTATGCTCGCCGACCGATGGTATGTGTTAGAGTAACATCAAGGCATCGTCGCGACCGCAGGGAGTGGGCAACAGAGCATGTGAACTGAAGGAGAAATGAATGGAGCAATGTTCTTTTTTCTGACGAGTCCCGTTTTTCAGTTCATCCTGATAATAGGCGTATTTTCATCTGGAGGGACCGTGGAGTAGGAATAATCCTGCGTTCGTGCACGAAAGTGTCAGCTTTGGCGGTGGGGGAGTGTTGGTATATGGTGGCATCTCCATTGACGGGCGCACAGACCTCTACATCATTCGACATGGACCTCTGACTGGTCGCCGATATAGGAATGAGATCCTCAGACCTATTGTAGTCCCTTACGCTGCAGCAATCGGAGATCATTTTAATGGACGATAACTGCAGGCCACATCGTGCTAACCTGGTGGAGGATTTCCTTTTCGAGGAAGGAATCGTACGAATGGAATGGCCAGCGTGTTCTCCAGACATGAATCCAACAGAGCACGTTTGGGACGCTCTAGGAAGACGAGTTGCTGGCCGCCAACCACCCCCACAAACTCTCCAAGAACTGGAAAAAGCTCTTCTGGAAGAGTGGGACAGAATACCCCAACTAGTGATTAGTAGCCTCATGGACTCATGCCTCAAAGGTGTTCAACGTTGCTGGCCGTCCGTGGAAACCATACCCCTTACTGAAAATGACTTCCTTTGAAGAAAACACCTTTTCTTATTCTTTTTTTCTCATATGCACAAATTGTGTTTTTTTTCCTTTTCTACACAAATGCGCAATGAAATGCATTTTTTTCTGCCAAACATGTATAATTTATTCTCATATAACCTACTACGTCTGTCGACCATGTATCAACCAGCTAAAAAGTTTCCCAGCCACAAGATCCACCTAAAACCGCAATATCCTTTAATTGTTTTGAGCAGTGTAGTTTTTCATTCTGTATATTATATATGTTCAAAACATTTCGATTTAATGCTTATGAGCAGTAATTCAAAGGGTGTAAAAAGAACAGAAGAGCAAAAAGGCGGAAAGGCACATTTCAAGATTTACTTTTAAAAAATGCCTATTTCATCTCAATGAAGATTTACTGTCTCAACCAGTTTTATCACAATGCATACATAAATTTTATAAAGCTCTATTCATATATGGTCAAAAAACAAAGGGATCCGTTAAAATATTTTTTCTTAAAATGAATCCTTGAAAAATTTATCACTATTTCGAGTTCTCTAGTAAAAATAGTCACGTGGAAATTTTGCTATACCGTGCCAATAAACATATAACCTTTACACAAATCCAAATTATCGAACGGAATCTGTAGAAAATATTATTTTGTAAAAGATTGACAATTGGAGTGCTAGTTTCTAACAATTCACCAAATTTTCATCTTTTCCTATTCAACGCAGCTCATTAGTTTTATTCCCTGCTTAAATATTTTATTAAATTAACGTGTAAAGGAATAACTTAATGCTTATGACTTTAGTATTACAACTGTTGAAGAATTTGTATACACAGAATTTATTCAAAGATAAAATTAATTTCAGCCGAACAAATATTAGCTATTTAAGCTGACAAATACGTTTTGTTATTGGTGTTGTGCATTTATGACTTCTAGGCTAATTCTGGTTGACGCACTTACGACATTGAAACTCTTGTTAGTCACACAGAAACTGCTACATCACTGCAAACAAACAACAAATGTTTACATTTCACTTTGTAAGTCAGGGATTCTCCGCAAAATTTTTGAATAATTTTTACTGAAAACAGTGATAATTTAATGAATTTTCGCAGAGATTTTCGTGATAAGATATATTTTACATGTGCAGGATATTATTTCGTATCTCACGTAAATTGAATGAAAATTTAATTTATTTATCTTATCAACATTTTAACCACACTAAATTGCAGTTATATCTTAAATTCAATACTTTTTGACCATGTACTGGAAGGTAAAATATAAAATGGGCATCATTTCAACTTATTCTATATCTGTTTGGCAAAAATGTTACTGAAGTAAAAGCGTTGTTTTCATCTTTCAATCATTTTTTGCTAGCTGTCAGTTACAAGCTCTGAACTGAATGTAGAAAACAACCCTTATATACTGTTTTCAGGTATTTATTGGAAAGAAATGGAAATTCAAAGAGAATCGTTATAGGTAGTAAATGTAAAAGATAAATAAACTATATAAAACGGAAACAGGTACTGATAAAGATTCTCTAAAAAGACGGTGATCACGAGATCACGAGATTTAAAAAAAAAAAAACAAACAAAAAAAAACAACAGTTTACTTACAGCCAAATAAAGAAAGAAAAAAAGGTAAATCATGATAAATAAATCGATTACAAAAAACTTTCTAATACAATTGCTTCTCCCCCCCCCCCCCTGTAGAATTTGTATAACTGCACAGGAAATTAAAAAACAATCTTATTAGAGTACTATCTTACATCACCTCCGTAGAACTTGTGTATTGACATTTATTTATTGCAAATTTAGATTCCAGATTCTAAAGGACAATGTAAAGTCATTGTTGATATTTAAGGACTTGGGTTTCGTTTTAATTTGTAGGCAGACGCTTAAAACAAACTTATGCTACTTATACTACTTAAGATAAAATTTACTATAGAAAGTGTTAGAGAAAATTGACCGATGTAAAACGCACTTATTTTCGTTGGTAATCAATTAGAATAGAATATGTCGCTCGTTTACTGAGTACTAAATCATTTTGAGTATTCTCTACATTTGATCTTCAATCTTGTTTTCGCCCGAGTTTTCAGCTTTTATACAAAATAGACGTTTTATACACTGCTGGCCATCGTAAATGCAACACCCTGAAGGAAGCATGCAAATAATATGAAATTTACAACATGCATTAGCTGAGGTGAGATATGCAAATGATTAGAATTTCAGCGCAGACGCACATCAAGCGCGCCTGTGGCGCCACCTCAAAGCGCTATTTAAGGCTTGGAGATTTCGACGGTTTCAAGTACAGCAATTGTGTTTTTCTTGCTTTTTTTTCAAAAAAACGATAAATTATGCCTCGTAGGAAACAACGATCATCTTTTGATCAAGTATCCGAGTTTGACAGAGGAAGGATAGTGGCATACCGAGATTGTGGGTTATCTTTCAGGGAAATCGGTCGTCGTATTGGACGAAACCAAACAACTGTGATGCGGATATGTGATCGTTGGGTGCAGGAGGGTACGACGGACAGACGTGATCGACCGCATCGACCTCAGTGCACCACGTCACGTGATGACAGGCAGATTGTACGCATGGCAGTGACGGACCGCTCAGTCACATCACGAACCATATCACAGCAGATTCAGTCTGTAACGCATCATCCAGTTGAAAAAACACTCAAAATACTGGTGTTAAACGATAAAGTAATTAAAAAACTTTGTAAAAAACACACATAAGAAGTAAAAGGAAAAAGGATACGCGTTTCGTTCAAAAATTGTTTTGAACTTCTTCAGTCCAAGTCCTTCGACGTAAAGAACACAGGGAGTTCCCTGTGTTCTTTACGTCGAAGGACTTGGACTGAAGAAGTTCAAAACAATTTTTGAACGAAACGCGTATCCTTTTTCCTTTTACTTCTTATGTGTGTTTTTTACAAAGTTTTTTAATTACTGCATCATCCAGTGTCTGCGCGTACCATTCGACGTCGTTTACAGCAGAATGGTCTGTCCGCAAGACGTCCGTTGCTTTGTCTACCTCTGACGCGGAACCACAGACGTCTCCGCCGCCAATGGTGCGATGAAAGAAGGATGTGGACGACAGAATGGAATGAAATTCTCTTTACTGACGAGTCACGCTTCTGTATGCAACACCACGACGGTCGGATTCGAGTCTGGAGACACCGTGGAGAGAGGATGCTGAACAGCTGCATTATGCACCGTCACACTGGTCCTGCACCGGGTATTATGGTATGGGGCGGTATCGGATATCTCTCTCGCACTCCTCTAGTACGCATTGCCGGTACTTTAACCAGCCAGCGCTACATCTCCGAGGTGTTGGAGCCAGTTGTCCTTTCTTACCTTCAGGGCTTGCCAACAGCCATATTTCAGCAGGATAATGCACGGCCACACGTGGCACGCATTGTCCAAGGGTTCTTCGTCAATCACCAGATTGAATTGCTTCCCTGGCCGGCGCGCTCTCCGGATCTTTCGCCGATAGAAAACCTGTGGTCCATGGTTGCTCAACGACTGACCCAGAGTTCATCCCCAGCTGTCACACCAGATCAACTTTGGCAACGTGTGGAAGCTGCTTGGTCTGCTGTACCCCAAGAACACATTCAAAGTCTCTTTGAATCAATGCCGAGGCGTGTGGCAGCTGTGATCTCCAACAACGGCGGCTACTCTGGGTACTGATTTTGGCAGGAACCACGCTTCATAGAATGCTGTAAATTTAATCATTTGTTACTTGGTCAACATGTTATCTACACAATAAATTTTGTTGTGATATCTCTTGTTTTTCTTGGTGTTGCAATTTGGGTGGCCAGCAGTGTAGTAAAACTGAGATCAGTTTTTGGCCTGGATATTTAGGGGTAAATGCGTTCCAGAAGATCTTTATTTTTTTATGGAAAACTGTCCAGCATTTGCGTATCTTATGGGGAAAACCTGGGAAACTGTCAGCTGCAGCCGACTTATCTTAATTGTCACCATGTCTTTTTGTATTTAAAAGAGAGTGACTACATAACATGCAGCTTACGATCGAATATGTGTCAAACGCATGAAAATTATGTTTTTGTGTTGAAAATCTTAGTATTTTCACTAACAAAAATACGAAATAGCCTCAAAGAATGTTCGTGAAAAGTCCGCTGAAATTATACGAGTATGGTATTTATCATTACAATTATTATCTTGTCATAAACGCAATTTATTATATTTATTTATTCGATAAATATAATAAATTGCTTTATATTTATTAAATGCAATATTATTAAGCACAATTTATTATATTTATGAAAGTAACTCCTAAGAATTCCTCAAATCCTTTTTTACCACGTAAAAAAATTTAAAAGAATCTCGTTACGAAAAATTTACTTTTAAAAACAGTTTGAAGTAGGAAATAAAGCTAATTTTGTTTTTCTCATAAATTATAAATACTGTAATTTTCATTTTAACTTTAAAAATAAACTCTTTGAAAGTTTTCTTTTTATTATTTAATGCTGGTGTGAAAGAATGTTGATTATAATCATTTTATCAAAAAATTAATGATATATATGTATACATATTAAATTTGAATTATTTTCAAAAACAGTTGAGTTTTTGAGATCTATGCATTTCCTGTAAACCGCTTTCAAAAAATGAGGTAAGTCAAGCAATATTTAACGAACTCTTTCCTTCTTTTTCAAACTGTGGAAACTGCCTTGTTATCAATATATAATACTGACAGTTAATTTACTTAACACAGAATGCAGTCGAACACTTCTGCTAAAGAATGCTCTGCTTCCGATCCTTTCGAAGCGGCCTGATTTAATTATCTCCACAAACCAATATAACACAGATCAAGGAGAGATTCTTCCACCGGCAAGAAAAGCTTATTCATTTGCCAGACCAGGAATTTAAAGAAAGACTTTAATATCACGAAACAGCAAGTCGGTGTTTGGAATCGAGGCAAAATAAAATTCATTCTAATAGAAAATGAATTCCTGTAAGCTTAATTGAAAACTGATAATTTTTAATTAAAAATATGTTGTTGTTTCACTGATATCTTCTGGCTAACTGCATATTGGCGCCAGATCTTCCATATAGGACGGCGATGGGCAAAATTGAGCAAATTCCATTTTATTGAGCTCCAGTGAGAGGAAGATCGAATTACCACAGGATAGCCTGATTCTGAACCAATTTCAGGTGAGAGACCATCACCTGAATTGGTACCCTGGGAGGTATCGTTTGGAGCCACGAAAACATTGGAGGACATTGGAGGACAACCACGCAGGACATTGGAGGCACGAAAACTTTTACATGCACTAGGTCCTTTTAGCGCACACAGTCCACAGCAGTCCGGTCGAAAGAGATAGTCAGAAGTGCTGACAAAGTCGGTGCTTTTTCATTTTCAGTGTTCTGGTGGAAACCGAACTTTTATCGACTGGACCACTGCGGGGATAAAAAAAAATATAAATGTTCTTTTCTGTCTCTCAAACAGTAACTGGTAAATATAAAAAGAATGACAAGTGAGGATGAAAGGTTTTACAATAATCTGCTCGGAGAAACAATACCTTTCACCCAAAACAGAACTTGAATATGGTTATCAAATTCAGAACGGATGATGCTAAGGGGCGCTCAAAAAACGAAGGATTGCTTTAGGATTTTGACTGTGCCAGTGATTTTCTTCTTTGAGGAACTTGATAGATTATGCATGTATAGAATAGTTTTGGTTTATTTAAGAATCTCCGAATATTGTATACTTTATTTAATTTAGAAACATTTTGCGACATCATAGAATATTTGATCTGAAAATTTTCAGAAAAAAATCCTATTTAGAAGATTATCTGATGCCCGATGTTTTAAGGATTTTAAGCATTCTCCAACTTTGAAAGAAAGCATTTCCGACATGTTGTGTTACTAATGCCCTCTGGGAACCACGTAGCCGTGCCAGATCTTTCATATAGGACGGCTGTGGGCGAAAGGGAGTATCTTCCATTTAAATGAACCCCAGTGGGAGGAAGACCGACTTAGCTCGGGGTCTCCAAATTTTGGATCAATTCCAAATGAGAGACCTAGCACCTGAAATCAGCACCCCTAGAGGTATCGTTTGAACATGGTGGACATAGGAGCCACGACAGATTTTACGTGCACCAGCTCCCATTAGGGTATACGGTCCCACAGCAAACCAGCCGAGAGTGGAGTTCACCATCCCCAATACTGGCCAAGCCGGTGCTGCTTTCCGTGTTCCTGGGAAAGGAGTTTAGTGATTATGCCACTGAGGGATATGCGTTTCCGACATAATGACATCAATCAGCTTGAAAACTTGATCGTATGCAGTCGTCCATCGCTTTTCGTGGTTAATCCGTGAAAGAGTCTACCGCAATAAGTGAATTTCTCGAAGTTGGATTTTTTATACGGAAATGGAATAGTCTGGTAGTTAGGGCATAGAAGAGCTTTTAACAACCAATTTATGTTTTTTAACAATATTAAGATCTCTATATATGCGTATTACACCATTAAAATATAATATTATTTTTGCACATTTAATTACACGCACATAGTTAACACACAATGACTAACATATGAAAATATCCCAGATGGTTCAATGATGAAGCAATGAATATAAAGAGACGTACTGCACAACCAAGAAGAGCAAGCTTACTGCAAGTGTTGCGCAGTGTCTTTATTTTGTGCATCGTCGAAGTTGACTATCTCAAAAACTTCATTTTTTTTCAATTTTTTGAAAAACCTTTTGTTTCAAGTGGTAGAAAGATATATTTCGGGAAGGCACGAAATATACCTAGATAGAAAACAGTTTAAATTATCGAAATCATTAACTAGACGAGACATTGTAAATTAAAAAGAAAAAGAATAATGCAAACAAAACATACAAGTCGATTATTGAATTTTCTTACGTTTTTAAAATTCTGCGGTAGAGTGAAGTCGCAAAATTCGAATTGTGATATTCGAATTTTGCGACTTCACTCGAGGCAAGGGAGGTAGGTATTTATGTGATAAACGTACTCGTGAAAAGAGATGAAAATAAAGTAATTCAATCAAAATTGCAAGAGGTTGAAAAAACTGGCTGCAGCATTAGAAAAAATAGTACAAATTGTTCTATTTTGTTTGTTTTAAAAGTAATTTGAAAAAAGAACGGATTTTGCAGTATACACTCTTAATAAGTGTTTATAACAAATCAATTACAAAGACCATGATTTTCATCTAAACGTTAATTAACAAAATAAATATGTATTGGGCAAACCAATGGCCAAGTGGAGTGGATTTTGCTAGATGGCTGGAGTACGTAGGTCCAAGGTCCTGCCCTAACCCTCGGCTGTTGTTCTAATGGTCTGGAGTATTGGGCGGTTTTCTAGAGTTTTAACATCAATACGCATTAGAACCCTTCAAAAGGTCTTCTGCATAAGGCATGCTGATCTCTAGCCAAACAGCTCTCGTGCAACATTGTCTTAACAAAAAATTAAATTCATAAATATGCATTTTTTAGATATAGAACAATATATAGAACAAAAAAAATGTTAATAAAACTTTTTCTTTTTCATGTTGCAGAAGCTCTCCCACCATCAATACACAATATTGACAGTTAATCTATTTATCCCCAGAAAAATGTGGAACATTTTTGCCAAAGCATCCTCAGCTTCCGATTGTTCGAAACAGTCTGATTCAATTATCTGTCCAAACCTATACAACACAGAGCAATGAAAAATACTTCTGTTGTCGGGAGGAGCTCATTTATTTGTCAGATTAAATTGGAATTCCAGTAGGTGTTCGGATCTAATACCTGAAAAAGTAAAACCTGGAAAAAATACGTCAGTGAAAATCGTAACAGAAAAGCGTTCTTGCAAAGTTAATTAAAAGTTTAAAACTGAAACTTTATTTAAAAAAATGCGAAAACCTTTTTCTTTTCTCTCTCTTTAAATTAAGGAAAGACCACGTAATAGAAATAAAACCTTCTATAGCAGCGTGCTTAGCTCATTAAGCGCAAAAACTCCCCTTACGGGAACATCTATTATATATATTTTTTCTTAAAATATTTTAACGCAATTTACGAAATACACATTTTATTTAAACATTTGCACTATATAACACACCCTATAGTGTAAATGTTTCTATAAAATTGTATTTCGTAAATTGCGTTAAAATATTTTAAGAAAAAAAAAAATATATAGATGTTCCCGTAACGGGAGCTTTGGCGCTTAATGGGTTAGCAAAATAGTAAATTTCGCTCAATAATTTATTACGTTCTTGTTCAACAGCAGTTTACGTGGAAGAATATTTGAAAATTTTTGAATTTGGAATGCGCATGGTAATCATTAATTAGCTTCCCTTATTCATTGAACTGAATCTATTGCGCCTTGTTCTGTGGGGCGCTTGATAGATTATTTATGTAAAGAACAGTCATGGTTTAAAAATCTGAAATTTCATCCACTAATTTCGATCAGCCTCAAAATCATAGTTTCGATCATCCACTAATTTAACGACTTCATACTTTTCTCTGCCACAGGGATATACTATATGTCTCAAGAGCTTTTTCAAATCACCAAATCAAAAATTGGTATTTGGTGAGACTTACTCTTTTATGAGAATAAATCTTACTAAATACGAATAAGATCACCAATAAGATTTATTATATACATCTCATACTATACGTCCTACTGATCCCTCTTCATCCTGGTGGTTTATTTATCTATTTTTGAGTTTATTATTTATTTTTATCCAATAAAATATTTTTGAAGAGCTTATTTTATTTTTATTTATTTATGAAAAAATTGCAGTGAAAGGGTTGAAATATATTCATTCCCAATTTTTTTAGCAAATTCTCAACAATTTTCCACTCTGACAGAAGCTCTCAACCACCATATCGACCAGCCTAAAATTTTGATCAAATATCCATGAAAATTTACGCGCCAAAAAGATGGAGCGAAAATAATTCAAAGGGAATAAAACGTTCATTTATTTATTTTTCTTTTGTATTACAGAGAAAGAGAAACCCACAAGCTTCAGAAAAAAGAAATTCTTAAAATGTTTTAAAAAGAAAGCGTATTTTAAAAAAGTCCTTTTTACTAACTCATTATTTGTTTATTTATTTATTAGCACTAGGATGCTATTTCGCTCAATCCCAGATTTTTTTTCTACGCATTTTTGTCTACCCATTTTCGTCTACGCGATCTTGTCGACTGGGTTTGTAGATATGAACTTTTCAAATGTGTTTGCCAGATAACGTGGAGGAGGGAGGGGGGGGGGCGTGCGTTAATAAAATGTTGAAAGTCGCACAAGGTTTGCAATATTGGTAATGGATCGCTAAGTTTGGTGCCAAAACGCGACAATTTACACTAAAGGACTATAGTTAGAAAATGCCTGGCGAATATTGTAAAATTGTTTTAGTAGGCGATTTTAATATAGATTTCGATTCCAAAGATGTGTTTTATGAAAAAACAAAAAGTTGATTCCTATTTTAACGCATCCACTCTCGCGAACCTAAAAAGTCGCCGCACTTTGGCGAACTTTGCAGTCATGGGTCTCTAGGAGTTATGCGCAAGTTCCAGTGCTCCTAAAAGAACTAGATTAAAACTAAAGGGAACAAATTAATGATAAATGCACCAGTTAAGGAATTTGAAGACACTTAATTATTAAAACTGCATTAATTGGAAACCCAAAATAAATAAATAGGTAATGGAATACTGTACTTACATGTTATTCCAAATCTCCATTTTAAATCTAAATTACAGATTTATTGCCATATAAATACAAAATATCGTCTACATATGTTTAATGATCACCACCTTGATAACTGCATGTGTTTAGTTATCGCCACCCTGCGAAAGTCGGAGCTTTAAAGCAGGAATCAACAAAACGGTGAAGTACAGTTGGAATATACTTGGCGAAGATTGTAAAATAGTTTTAGTAGGCAATTTTAAGAAAGATTTGAATTCCAAAGGTAGGTTTCGCGGAACAAGGAAGAAAAATACTGCTCACACATTAAGGGATCATAACACATAAGGATACAGATCTCACACATAAGGATACACTTTCCAACTTAATAGAATAAGGAAGAAAAATAGGGACGAAGCTTAAATTATGATACGATTTTAATATCTAGCTCGTTAGTGTGTATTTAAAATCTGAAAATGTTTCAGATTTTCTTACTTTTTATTTAATTATTTAATTAATTAATTATTTATTTATTTATTGATAACGAATAAATCATAATTATTGTTCTTTTCATTTGAGCTTTACTTGACAAAGCAACTGATTGAAAATCCAAAACTAGGCAAGTCAAACAAATTTTAAACAAACCTTGTCTTTCTTTTTTCTTGAATTTGTGGAAAGGTCTGTTGTCTATACATAATATTGACATTTAATCTTCTAGAAATCGAACATTTCTGCTAAAGTATACTATGTTTTCGATCTGTTTGAGAAGGTTTGATTTAATTACCTGTTCAAACCAATATAAAGGAGAAACTCATTCATTTGCCAGACCAAATGGGAATTTAAGCAGGCACACAGGCTCGGATCAAATACCAATAAACTTAATATTAGAGAGCAGAAAGTCGGTGATCATGATGAGAGACGATCGAGTTGCTTGGGGGAAAATTAATTCTTGCAAGATTAAATTATCTTTGAGAGTGCCTTAGAAGAGAAAAAGGCAGTTACTCTGCACAGAGAGTTCAAGCAGTTCAATCCAGGTTCAGTCGGTTCACTTCTGTTGCTGCAAAGATTTAAAGAAAATTTTCTTTTTGTGTCTTCCTAGCATTACTTTTTCAGTGCTCCATTGGAAAGAAGTCACTGAATAGGAGTTTGAATTTAAGAAAGTAAGCCTTTGGATTAAAATGTTTAGAGTTACTTGATATGGGAAGGATACTGCTTCTGTTTAAAATGCAAGCTCCAGTTTACAGATAATCTTCCATGGCATATAAAATAAATAAAAATAGTATAAGCATTTTCCAACAAAAATGTTTATAAAATTATTATTATTATTATTATTATTATTACTGCCTCTCTCTGGAAATCCAATATATTGCAGCGTACAGACATTTTAAAAAAACTTATATTGAAGCTATTTCAAGCACATTAACATCTATACAGCATTGAGATTTAAAAAATTGTAGCTCTCACAGCTTAGGTTGTAAGGCAGGTGATTAAGATGACTGAAAAAACACTCAAAATACGGGTGTTAAACGATAAAGTAATTAAAAAACTTTGTAAAAAACACACATAAGAAGTAAAAGGAAAAAGGATACGCGTTTCGTTCAAAAATTGTTTTGAACAATTTTTGAACGAAACGCGTATCCTTTTTCCTTTTACTTCTTATGTGTGTTTTTTACAAAGTTTTTTAATTACTTTAGGTGATTAAGATATTGATGTCAATGTCCTGTGCTGAGAGTTTTGCATTCTATTGTTTCTTGAAATCAGTATTTAAATGCTAAGATTCACACTTCTAAGATTTACATGTTCCAAGTGTTACACTTGCGTGAAAATGGAAAACAGCTATGAGCATAGAATAGGAACCTTTGCCGTAGCGTCTTTGCATATGTGGCCAATAAGAGTTTAATTATCTGTTATATGTGCACAAACAAGACTGTGTTGGAAAGTGTTTTATAATCGATTGGTTTTGTAACATTTATTTTTCTTCTTCTGTTTTCTTGAAAGAGTATCAGAACTTTGCAAACAATTCTCTTCCTTGAAATACTCCATAACAACTGTTTTTGTGCTTTTCATCGCATTTCAGATTGGGGAAAAATTTGAACCCTATTGAAATTAATCTTGTAATTTGAGGAATAATTTCTTTCTTTCTTTTCTTTTCTTTTTTTTCAACTATGACATCTCTGCAAATCTTGTTTGTCACTTATTATTGATGAATGTATAGGCGCAAATGTCGAGGTAATTATAATCAAATTAATTGAATTAGTTTTCATTAACCACACACATACAAATAAAAACTGTCTTTCTTTAGTTAAAAAAAAATATGTTTTTCCCCTTTTCACGAAGAAGTTTTTTTGAAGGAGATTCTCCGATTTGTTTTTTCTTTTCTTCCCCTTTTTTTTTCTTCATAGTTTATCACTTTTCAAATGTTGTTTCGATACAATGTTCTGATATTTTATTTTACATTATTTTTGAGTGTATTTTAGAGATAAATATATTTTTAAAAACTTTTTTATGGATTGTAAAAGCAATAATGTTTTTACGAATTGCAAAATCAATAAGAATTCAAAGGCGGAACACTGCTTAAATATGAAGAACACAGAATAATACAATGGAAAAAATACAAGTTTTTGCAGTTTTAGTTACTTATAAATTTATATCCTGGATTGCAAAAGAAAATATTTATCTATTATATATGTGTATACATACAATATATACATACGTATATACAATATTCAGTATGCCCACTAAAGTCACTTGTCACCCTCTTAATTTCGGAACGACTGCTGCTATTTTTATAAACGTGGTGTCTAGGTATAGTAAATTGGATATGCGCTACCGAATGAGACCGCTAACAGCGCCACCTGGTGGAAAACTGCAGTGTTAGCTTTCGCATCTCGAAAACAGTACGAGATAGGAGAAAAAGTGAATTGCAAAGTTGTAGAGTGCTATCGATTTAGTACGAAAAGACACCTCATTGACATGGATGTAAAAAAAAAAACGGTTAAAACGTGCATTTGTATTTTCGTGATTTCCTACACTGTGCGGTCACGAAATGTGAACAGAAGGAGAAAATATCTTTCGGGCTAAACACGATGCCGCAATGTAGCACAACGAAATCGCTTGCGATTCCTAGTCCAAAGGACTCTGGTTCAAACACCGAGAGTTGCATTCTTGTACTGATCTCAACATCAACTCAACGCAACTTGCACTTAAGGTTCAAAATTTTTGCAGTATGCAAATACGTAAGAAACGTCACATCTGTTCACTTGAGACCACTAGTATAAAAGATACATCTTGTTGGGTTTCTACTACGTTGAAGGCCATGGCCATTGAACGATTTTCCAAAGCTGAGTATTGTGAGATGGTTTTACTGTTCGGTGAACGCGTGGACGCAAGGTACGATCAGCAGCAAGGTTGTACTGGGAACGTTTCCCTGCATCCTTCCTATCAAACCATCTTACCTGTTGTAAAACGTTTAAGGGAGACAGGCTACGTGACTAGTCGAGCTCGATCTGGCAGACCAGGTAAGTTCAACAAGATGAGGATACACGACGTAGGGCGTACTAGCGAGGCGTACTAGCATACGCCCTCGCATACCTGAAATGCAGTACAAGACAGATCAGTAAACACCGTGGCCTCTCAAAAAGTCAGGTTTTTAGAATTCTACAAGAATCAGGCGCTTATCCATACCGACCAACGCCTCAGCAGGTTTTACTCGACGGGGATGCCGAGCGACGATATTCAGGGTTCAACTTCGCTATGAATCAGATACAGGTCCAGCCAACATTCTTGGCAGATCTAGTGTGGACGGACGAGGAATGCTTTTCACGGAATGGCATGTGTATAATAGGCAACACGCTCATTACCCATTATCTTACTTCCGGAAAAATGCTAGAAAATTTTCGGGCTGAGAACAGGGTCCGGTCGCTTATAGAGGATTGTGTGGTCTCTTCTGGAGGAACTTTTGACATTAAGTAAATAGGGTAAAAATCGGTGCCTTAAAAATTGGTCGTTGGAGGAGTGGGCAGCTTAATAGAGATGGTCACTAATAGAAGTTTCACTGTATTTCTTTTCTGTTGTGTTTTATTTTTTAAAATTTCATATAAGTTAGGAAAAGAAGGAAAGAAAATTGCATGAGTAAAAGAAAACATTTTTTTAAGTGTTGCTGAAAACTGTGAAGTAGAGGGACATTTGAAACACCTCTTTGCGCAGGAGGTTTTTTAAATTTCCACATATTTCTATTCGGACTGTTAAAAAAAATCTAAAAAAGTTTCTCAGAAAAATTCTCCTTGGTTCAGAAAAACAGTTTTGTTCATGTTAAATAAGGACTTTTATAAATAACGTTGAACTTCTTTTAGAAATTAATTTATTTGTGAAACACTTGTTCTCTTTAAATCAGGCCAATCAAATAGAGAATTAAATTTCATTCATTAACTATTGCATGAGTTCATGCAAAGCTTGTTATCCGGCATCACCAGGTGAAGCAGTCTTGGCACAGCAGAATTAGTCAAAGAGTCTTAGCTCTTCAGTTCTGATTTACTTAGTGTATAACACACACACAAAATAAATAAATAAACGAATTAATTAAACAATATATCAAAGCTTTAAAAAGTAATTCTTTTTTAGAGGTTCTTTGAATAGTGAAGATTCTATTTTCTCCTTTAGAAATGCTTGCCGAAGTTATTTGTAAAAATACAGAATTTCTATAAAACAAACCATGAAAAAAAAAAAAATCAGAATCTTTAAGTCACTGGAGAAATACAAAAGCTAAAGGATTACAAAAGCTGTAGAAAAGACAGAAAAACAGTTATTTGATTTATTTTACTACAGATTTTTTTCAAATTATAATTATGTAACTTTGTGGAAATTCTAATTATGTCCCTTTAGAAAAAGAATAAGAGTTTTAGATTACTTTTTAATTTTACAATTTTTAAATATTCTTAAATCATAAATCATAAAAAGCTTATTGTAAGGGCATTTTTATCTATAATTAACATACAAATATTGTTAGTGATCAAAAATAACTGCCGCTTTTTTTTTTTAGTTGATCCAATACATTTTAATTAACAGACTTCCGTAAATTTTATATAACAAGATTTAAAAAAAAGTTAATCTTGTAGTGGAACGTTTAATAAGAAGAGCTTATTAAATTTTGAATAATGAATGCTAATAATTGAAGTTTTTTTTATAATTTTTAATATACATTGCTATTTTAAACTTTATTGTACAACATTTGAATGAATATTTTTAATTTAATCTGACAGCTCTTTACAGCTGATAAAGTAACTTTAATATTTTACAATATGCCTTGTTTTTAAAATAAAAGGCTTTTCATAAAAATAATTGGAGGCTTGCAACATCAGTACTAATTAAATAAGACGCAGAAATGATATTTTAAATATCATGGTACGCCTATTGTAACAATTATGAAAGTGATTGCATATAATAAGAAAGTATATCAATACAAATTTTCGAAAGAGCAATAGAACAGCTACAGAGTAAAAGGAAAGTAATTATTTTAAAACTGATGAAATAAAAAAATAAGGAATTTGGTTGCAAAAATATGTGATTATTACTATGTCATTTGTCTCAAGATATATACACATGCCAATTATCGATTTTTAGAGTTGTAGAATTGATGTACACAAAGAAAACACCGAGTTTGGATTCAACTGCAGATTAATAAAAGTAAAATGTGCCTTGCTTTTAAAATTAAATAAAATAAAATACTAAACATTTTTTACATACCATATGACATTTTAAACATATTCTTTGCATTAAATATTTAAATAGCGGTGTAGATTTTGTTTTCATAGCATTTTTTATAAAATAATTAACTAAACATTTTCGTATTTATAGATAAAGCTTCAGAACTAGTTTATTCTTACACAATACTGATTTAGAATAATTAACTCTCTTTTCTAAACTGAATAGTGATTTCTTTAAAAAACCGTAACTGCCTAAACGTTCAATTAAAAATAAATTCTCTTTAGAAAATATTCCGTATTTAAGGAACTATTTTTAGTTCCTTCAAAGCATAACCTATTCTAGTCACGAAAACTCTAGAGGACCATGAATGTACATATGAGTTTCTTAGACTACGAATTTTCCTACTGAAATAGTTAATCATGAAGTTTTAGAAAATTTTGTCGGAACTTTTTATATTACAAACAAAGAATTTTGATTTTTTTAAAAGAAAAAAAAAAGCCTCGCATTTTGAACAAAAATTATTTTTCACCATGTCAGAATTTAACATTCTTTACTAAAGACACAAATAGTTTCTCAATATTTTTAAAATGTTTATTTTTATTTTGAGTGCAATGAAACTCGATTTAAATATTAAAGATGCTTATTTCACCAGTTTATATTCATTAACATGCATAATTTAGCTGCAATATTATCAAGTATAATTTTTCTTAAAATAATTCACAGTTTATTAATTATAAAATAATTCTGAATTTTAAATAGCTTACAGCTATATCTTGTTAAGTTTGTAAGTAATTAAGGTAGTTTAAAAGTGTTTAATTTAGCATTAAAGTTTATTTTGTTTATAAATTAGGCATTTTTGATTTAGATAAGCCATTATGAACTCTTGCAGTTTCTAATCATTTCAACGTTCATCAGTTGTACAACAATATTACATGAAGTAACATTTTGATTTGCAACTTCATAAAACTGCATTTAAAAATGTTTAAATATCGACATTTATTATTTAAGAACGATTGATTTTGAGTTAATATTATCAAGTATAGTTATAAATTATTTCTTAATTCATTACTTATGCAACAGTATTATAAAGTAATGCATAACAATATTATATTTGATTTTTAATGTAGTGAGTGACGCTTAATTCAGTTTCATATGTTTACATTTAAAGGATAATTTATATTGACACACTAATTTAAATTATTCACCGAAAAAAATAATTTGTTGATTCACCAAAATTTTAGTTTGCTCTATTTCAAAGAAATACTTTTGTTGAATCTACAAAAGTTTTGTTAATCAACGAATTAGTCCGTTAATTTAACGAAAATTTTGCTAGAAACCAACAAAATTATTCTGTTGAAATAGTGTCAACCAAATTCTGTTGAATCAACAAATTTTGTTCTTTACAGCGATACTCTAAATGCTACAGTAGGTTCATTGTGTGACGTTGTCCAAATAAATACGAACAATTAGTATTATAGATATACATCTGTGATGCTCCCTTTTCTTACCCCTCAATATTTTAATTCCTCCGATAACCTTTGATCTGGGCGGCATCGTAAAGTCTTCAACAAAAAGCTCTAGATCTTTGATAATGTGCAATTACCCAGAGAGCACATAAGCTTAAATCAAGCTTGGCATTTCTTTGAATTTGACGTATTAATACAAGCTTGACAGTTCAACTCATTTTGAGCTGGCAGCAAGTTTTGCAGGAGTCAAGTTGAATTGTCAAGCTTAAATACAGCTTGATTTAAGCTTGACAATTGATACTCGCTTGATTTTTCCTGAAAGCGAGCGTTGATGGCGCCATCTGTGAAAGAGAATGGACATTAATCGTTTTAGCGTTTATCGAATTTGCTCAGTAAAGAAAAGTTCGTAAAAGTTGTTTTTTATTTTATTATAACACGAGGGGAGTTGTAGTTTTATTTACATCTAATTAACATTAGTAATTCCATTAACTAATTAATTAGCCCTAAAAATAAATTTTAATATAATTAACACAATTTAGTTAGTTAATATACTTCACTTTATGGGTGGTAGAATGAGGCGTAATCCGGCCTCCACAAAATAATTAATCAGTCATAAATGTACTTGACTATAGAATTAAAAAAAAAGATTCTATATATCCAAGTATGGAAATTCTTCAAAATAAAATACAATTATACTACGAAATTGATTTCAAAATCAGTCATTTGTCTCGATTTTGGCCAGCAGTACTGCTCAACGATGAGTGTTGCGATATTGAAAGATTTACGTGTCCTGCTTTTAAGTTTATATTATTCTTATTTCCCTATTAGTAGAGTCTATAAAACACACATAACATTATTTAAATTTTGATTCATCCCATGTAAAAAAAAAAAAAAAATTAACAGCATCGCCCATACTTATCGATCTGGCGCGACAACAGTCACTTCAAACTTTAGCCATAGCGTCCGGAGGCATAATGGCCGAGCGGTTAGCACGCGTTTCTTCCAGGCTAAAGTTCTCGGGATCGAACCCAGCCGCCGACGTTTGATGGAACCGATTAAAATAACTTAAAATTTCAGCATAGAGGGGGAAAATGCGCGGAAAAATAAAGTATGTGGGGCGCGGGCGCCACGTGTATTTAGAAAAAATTTTTTTAGGAAAAATTTTTAAGCTTGAAATTAAGCTTGCTATGGAAAGCTTGATTCAAGCAGGCACATTGATTCAATACAGGCTTGAAATTTTCAAGCTTAATTCAAGTTTATTGACTTGATAAATCAAGCTTGCTGCAAGTTTGATGCAAGTTTGCTGTGCTGTCTGGGTATGACGTTATAGCATGAATAAATCTTTGAGTGTTTCAAGGGCTCTCCAGAATTAGACACTTTAGGGACGTGAGGGATGTCATAACTTTCGAACACTTACTTCATGCATTCCACGTGATCGAAATCCACTTGAGCTTCCAGCCCAGAGACGAGATCAGCAGCTAAGACAGAAGAGATCGGTTTCAGACAGTGACCAGTGCAAAGGTACTTTCCTCTGGTTTTAGGCCGGTACGGCCAGAATTTTGCCTGAACTCGCCATCTGGCTGTATATTCTTTCTCTTTTATGCGTTTTTATGTGCCGTCTAATAAAGTGTTTTGTGTGAGCAAAAGGGCTCCATCTCTTTATGACGACACAATTGCAACAACAGTTTGAGCAGAAGAAACTTTTCAATATTTTGATTTTAAATACTCATTTACATCTGTTCTCAAGGTTTTTTCAAAGTAATTAGTTGATGATTAGCATTTTATTATTGTTTGAAACTTTTTTCTGTTGTCTAATGCTACGACTGTAGTACAAATCTCACGATTTAAACTAATTTGCGCAACATTTATGCCTCTTTGCTTCAGCATAAAAGATATTTTCTGAAAATTAAGTTCAATGGGGAAACAAATAGTAAAAATTTTGAGCAAAGGATTTTTATCCACTTCCCAATAACGAGTACATAAGTCAATAGGAAAATGTTTGGAAATTTGTGAAGCAAATATTTCATAATTTATGCATTTGACATAATTTATCTTTCTTCTTGTTCTTTAAATCATTGAATTTAAGGCTTCACATGTATCATAAATTCACTTTGTATACAGGATGTTTCACTACCAGACCGACAAATATGCAGAAGGTGTAGGGGGCACAGAGACGACTCGGAATAGCAATACAGCGTTGAAAATGCCAAAGTTACTATTCTAGAAAGAAGCGCATAAAAGAATAGAAACAGTAACACATTGACGGGATTGAAAACATTTTATTGAAAGTTCTATAATACAAGGTGTTCCAAATTAAGACCAGAAAGTGGTCAGGCAACAGAACAACAACAAAAGCTGTTTGTACTTGTACAATGACGGCTTCCAGGAGGATCGCACTTCACGCGATCTTGTGTTCAGCCGGGGCCATCGTGATTCTACCGGGCCTGCTTGTTCACTCCGAAAGAGGCCTACGGACGTTTCCTCATTGGTTAGATTCAGCCGTTAGATGACGTATTTAAGTGCTGGAACCAATCATTGAGCATCCGTAGGCCTCTTTGGGTGACTCATCGGAGTGCACAAGCAGGCCCGGTAGAATCACGATGGCACCGGTTTAGCGTCATCTACCTCAAGACTGCTTGGAGGATAAAAGACACGCCAGGAAATTTCCATTGGCTACTTGTGAACCACTCAATAAGTGCTTTCTGTCCGATTAATGTGCTGCTGTTCTTTTTCTTTGCCTCAGTTACCACAACTCGCAACTACAGCATTTTAGACCCTGCATTGCTATGGTTTCCGAGTCCTCTCTGTACTACCCACACCTCCTACAAATTTGTTGGTCTGGTAGGGAAACACCCTGTGTAATAAAATTTATTTAAATATATAAAAAAATGGATTCTTGGACATATACGCGTTTCGTTTAGCTATTCAAAAGCCTCAAATACCACTTTATGAATCAATTTAATATTAGGTTGTAACGAAAGTTTTCCGCCACTGCAAGTATTGCCTGCACAAGCAGTTCGCGTTGGTGTCTTTGCAAATATTTTGCCAAACGATTTTTGTTATTTGAAAGAAAAAGACTTGTTTTAGAGCACTGTGTTGTGAAATCGGTAAAACAACATCGTTATGATTAAGTATAAGATGTCTGAAATGGAACTATCACGCTACCAGATTGAACCATCATTTACTCTCATTTATGATTAAGTATAAGATGTCTGAAATGGAACTATCACGCTACCAGATTGAACCATCATTTACTCTCAGTTCTGTTGCAAAAAGTCAGCTACAGCATGACACCGAATCATGCGTACAGCTTAAGGTACTACTGTTGTATCATATGACACTGTGAAGATTTGGTACCGAAAGTTCAAAATCGAGGACTAGGACATTAAAGAAGCAGAGCGCTCTGACCCGCCTACTGATGCTGATGAAGCTCGCCTGCGAGAATTTGTGGAATTATATAAAATATTCATCCACTCGAGAGCTAGCTAAAAGAGTTAGACTTTAGTGCCATGTCCATTAGTCGCGCTAAGCATCGCATAAACTTGACATAAGGTCAATAGCTGGGTACCGCGTGAGCTGAGTCAAGCAAATCTGGCAGAAAACTTTCGTTACAACCTGATAAAATGTTCTTAATATATAGCTGGAGTTTCACATTTATGGATGAAACAGATCTAACATTTCCCTCTTGTATAATTATCTGGAGCACTGCCAGATCTCTCAATATTTATGATCCTAGACTTCGGAAGAAACTTATTGGAGATTCAGCACTGTTGTTTCTTTTATGCATGTCAAATCGCTGGTTGTTTCACATCATCGAAATTACGATATTGAAGTTAAGGTAACTACAAGGTAAAACTATATCAAATGCAAGCTATTAAACAGAGAAAAGGCTTTAAGAACTAACATATCAGTCCAACAGAAAATAAGATTTAAGAGATTTAGAAAAGGCCTTGCTAAACCTAAATAAGTTAAACCATCCGATAGAGTTGGTAAAGCGTAAAAGGATAAAATTATTTTCACTTCCCTTGTAAAGTTTTATCAGAGCAAAAATATACGTTTACATGAAGTTCTTTCATAAATGCAATTCATGATATGTCTGCATTGCTACTGTTCATGTGAACAAGAACACTGAGTCACTGGTAGTACGACGTCACAGTTTGTGAGGTTGTTCTGTCTAGGTGAGAACTGGAACAGAACAAGTTTCTGTGAAAATGTACCAATTCTGAACCAGAGCCCGTTTTCCATAATATAAACCGTATACTCATGATCAGAAAATCTGTGTGTGCCTGGGGATGCATATTGTTGTCTGGTGATCGAGAATGCTATTGGATCTATACCTAAGCAGCAAAATAAGTTCTCTGCACGTCTATTAATGTTCAAAGAGTACCCAATAAAGTTCTCTGAATATAACAGACTTTCAGAGAGCATTTTTGAACTTGCTCGCTAGTACTTAATTCCTCGAAGAAATTCGAGCCAAAAATATCTGAATTAGAGTGAACTATGTAGTGATGAAGGTGAGCTAAGAAATGAAACAATCGTAAATATATAATTTAATTAAAATGTCCTCTGGCGGCGAAATTTAGAATATATATATATATTTTCGTTTAAACAAGTTGCCATCCTGTCATTAGAGAACACGTTCATGCATTTATGCCTATTCTCTGCTATTTTTTGCTGTGTTATTTGAAAATTTCACATATGACCGGTTAAATTAATTGCATATTAACCTTTCAATTACCTTTAATTACGGAAGCATTTCACATACTTTTCCACTAGGCTCTCAGATTGTATCGCTTAAATTCGACAAAAGGTTAAATTTTTGAATGGAAAATTTTAAATTAATTTTTTAATAAGTGTATGAAAATACATACTATCGTAATAATACTATGCGCTAGGTTCAAAAAATTGCTGCTGCATTTGGTTCTTTAAATAATAAATTGGACTTTAAAAAAGTAATTCATTTTTGAAACATATTCCACACATTTTAATAAAATAAAAAAATTTAAGTATAATATTAAATTCAGTATGTACAATAAACATTTTACGTTTTTGTTTTTAAAGTAAATGTTATTACATTTTTTAAAAGCATGAATAATGTTTTAAATAATGTTTTTTCTATGAATAATGTTTTTTCTATGACATTTTTTATAACACACTTTCGAGCATTTTAATACTTTCAGCAAAACAATAAACATTGTTTCTTAATTTTTTACAAAATACATTATGCATTTTTAATAAACTATGTACACATAATTAATCAAAAACACGTTTTTTAACGCATAAATGAAAAAGAGCACAAATACTAATATAAATATCTAGAAAAAATAAATAATATGATACAGAGAAGTATGCTAGAACATACTAGATGTAACAAAGTGAATATTAATTAATTTTTAGAAAAGCACATAAAAAATATTTATTCTAAAAAGTGATAGAAGAAAAGACATCCGCTCTATTCAAATTCACAGTAAATCCCCCAGAAAAGCACTTTTAAAATCAAATGCATTGCGCCTTAACAATTTTATCTTTATTGCCAGAAAGAATGAAACACACTTATGAAAAATCGTAACTAAAAGTCATTAATATGTATTCGTAATAAAAAGAAATCTTTTGATCAAAGCTGCTTAAAGTATCATTTTTCTTCCCTTTAAATTTTTATGCTTATTAAAGTTTTTAATCAACATTCGTATTTTGTGCGTAATTATGTTATTTTCCTTGCAAAATGTAAGCTTACAGAATAAAGAATAATTAGCGTTTTAAATAACAGTTTGAACAATGTTATATCATATTTTCTCATTTTTAACTCTTAATAAAATTTCAGTAAATGGCAAAATTACATTAGCATTAAATTCATGAGTTAAGGGTGTCTGGGATACAAACATTTATTTTATTGATACGTATTCTTTAATGAATTTTTTATATTCCTTTCTTTTAATAATTAATCTGCGTTTGTAATTGTTTTTTAGTTTAAAATTTGCTAATAACAAATTTTCTTATATGCAGCTTTTTAAATTACATTTAAAAAATTAAAAAATATAATTAATTTGTAGTTGTAACGTAAAAATATTCTGCCCCGCTCAATCTTCTGTAATGGGCTCAATCTTCCATGTATTCAATGTAACAGTAACTTGTTTATAACAACACATTAGAGAATAACATATGTATCTTAATGTCAATTTATGCTTTTATATCTTAAAAATGTAATGTTACAGAGATCTTCTTTTATCGATTTCAAATAAAGAGGAGGTACTGTGTTCAACGGCGGTAATTCTTTACCACGTGGATCGATTTCACGAATTGTAATTTTTTAATTGCAAAGAGGGATAGCATAGGGATGATCTTATACTAATTTGGCCATGTTCTGACGATATTTTTATTCCGAATATCGAAAAAAAAAACAAAAAAAAAACGTGTTTTTAAACTATTGCCTAAAGGTTTGCCAAAATGGCCTTTATTAGTAGTAATAAGTCGGATGTTATTTTTAAGCCGAGCAGGAGGTGCAGTAGCTGTCCAACTACTCTATCACACCTTGCATTCTGGTTCGATTCCCGGATTGGGCTAACTTGTTTCTTCCCTTCAAAAGTAGTAATGTTGGTAGTCCATTGAATATCATCATAATAAAATGGCCAAAACTTCAGGCCTTAGTAGTGGCGAAAAACTTATAGTCAAATGTCCATAGTTAAAAAAAATCTTATTTACAACGATTGCAAGTACAAAATAAGACTAATGTACCCTTTGGAAATTTGTATGAAAGAGGAATTATTCCGTCTTTCTCTCATGATGCAAAATTCGCTTTTTCGCACATGCCAGTCTTGCAATAGCAAATATCAGATGTTTCATTGAATCGGCAAATATATTCAGTTTTTGTTAGATGTAAGAAGATTTGAAGAAAGATTAATGAAGTTAGAATAAAGAAATTGCGAAATGTCTTCAAGGCATTATTTAGTTAGATGACTCCACGCGTAGAAAGAAATTAGAAAGCTGGAAGATGATTGATAAATGGTAGATATTGTCCATATATCTTCATGCACTACGTCGTTTCTGACTACGAGACATTTTATTTGAATACAATGTGTAGTAGTTGCTCAGGAGGAAGTATCGGTACATTGTTATTTTTGCAAAAAAGAATAACTCAATATAGCTAATCAATGAGCAATTAATTTTGTGCCAAAACAGGAACTGTAAAACAGTTGCAAAACAACGTTTATAAAGAGGTGGATTTTACGAAAGAAAACCTGCTGTGTGTGACACCCTAGAAAACGCAGCACTATCGGGCAAATGTTGGGCCGATATCCGTTCGGCGTTGCTATTGGCATGGCGGTAATTGGAGTGATATTGTCCTTGTAGCGGCAAATAGACCGAAATGAGCAAAAGAAAACGGGTTTTCGGAACGCAGCCCGTTATTCTTTCTGTTAAACCTCCATTAGTCTTTTACGGTTTATTACACGATGTCGGTTAGGTTTTGTGCAAAAGCACAAGACCAAAATTGGCTTAGAAATAGAGTTTCTAAACTAAACAGTGTAAAACTGACAAAGGCACATTCAGTGGCCTGAGCTGTCCTCTCTTTGCTAACAAACAAACTGAACACATCAGTCATTCTTTCAATTTATGTTTTTGATATTTAACTATCATTCAAGGCGGCGGGGGGCGACCGCCCCCCCAGAAAAAAGAAATTAATGTAAAAGATCCTATTTTACTTCCATAAAATGGATGTATATGTCAATATACTAACTAACTGCCCCCCCCTCCCCGACAAGCTTGCATTAATCGGCCACTGCTATCATTTACAATACGTTTTATTCTAATGAAGATCAAGCGCCTCCTCCACAACTGAAGAAAAAAAAGAACTTCCCAAATTAGACCATTTGATCAAGAAACGCGCAGTAGGTGAAATCCTGGACCTTCACACTTATAGTCATCTATCAGTGTTCAGTGTCTTGTTCATTCGGACATTGGTGGGCAAATTAAAGGTAATAATCGAATATGACTGAAAACCCTTGTTTTTTAAATGATAATTATTTGTAAATTGAGTTCATTATCCGTTTGACTTCTGACATTTAATTTATCAGTGTTTAATTATTTAATTTAGTTAACTTTCAAAGATATGTAATAAAAGAGCTATTTTGAATGTAAAGCAATTAATTTGATTTAGACGGAAATGCAAATTATATAATTTATAAAATCTTAGGAGAAGACTGTAATTTAATAATAAATTAGGATAAATTTAACTCAAATTCGTTTAATTAAAGACTAATTGTAATGTTTGATTACCATGAAAGTATTTGAAGTTGAAACGCAGTACGTGTAGCACTGGGCATGTAATAGATGATCAGTGGCCTGAATACACAGAATTAATTGACATAATTGTATAGACTGTTTATGTTAGAATTAATGGTTAATAAAACACCTTTTGATTAAAATTGAAGCATCTGAAAACGCTCTGTAAATAATAACTGACTTGCAATTAATGAATATAATGAATCATTAAATAATACTGTTATGTTTAATTTTTAAATAATGGATTTTATATTATTTAGAATCTCTTAAAATTTTAAATATTTTCAATATTATATCATTACTATGATATTGAACTGTAATTGAATTCATTTAACTAGAATTTAATTCATAAGCATTTTTACTACAAAGATCTACGCTTATTATATTGTTTCGGATGAAATCATGCTGTAAACACAGAAGGACGATAGTGCACCCGTCTGGCATAAGTTTTAGATGATATCGGCCACCAAGTCGATATATTCTGTTAGATAATAGCTTGTCTGACAGTTTGGAATTGAAACAGATTGATATCAGTTTGTCCACATAGTATAGACGCCTGATAACTAGTATAATGTCAATAACTGCTGCTGGCATTTTTAATTTGCCTATTTTAAGACGTAAAATAGCTATACAGGAAAGAAATATCCTATTTTATGTAAAATTTAAGCAAATTAATTTTCAACACGTATTGAATTACAAACACGCTGTGCCTCAGCATATTACTCATATTTGTTAACTTTTAAAGCGAGAGTTTTATGAATAACATTTTTTTTCTTCTTTTAAAAAATAGCCACTCCCCCCCTTTTTTCTCACGTCTACCCTCCTTCGAAGGTTTTATTCGAAATGTTCTGAAATCAATTTTTATGTATTTGTGAGTTAGCCCAGTAAATTTAGGCCAAAAAAGGGGTCGATATAAAAGAAATTCATAATGAGCTAAAATTTTCAGGATTAGCTCCTGAATATGTGTAGAGTGAATCCTGAAAAGTCTCAAAAATTTTGATGCCGGCTTCCACCCAAAATAGCGGATCAAAGATGGCGGCCAAATAATTTCGCCTTCTGTGATGTTTTTCCGCATATTTACGTCAAAGTGAATATTTTTCGCTTCTAAGGAATCCATTGAAGTCAGCAAAGATTCCCATAATATAAGCTTAGTTTTACTGAATAAAGAAATTATAAAAGTACGGTAAAATTTTTTATTTAAACTGAAATTACATTTAGAAAAATAAAAATCCTCCGTCCCTTTGGAGTTTTCACCTACACTTTCCCTTTATTTAAGGTCGCCTTCTGGTTGCTGATAAGATTGAACGGTAGGGAATGAAGGAATTTGCTACACATGTGCTCAACAGAGAGATGGGAGGGGCTTGGAGAAGAATGTGGGGTAACTGATTTCCCGCTCTTTGACACCTGCCAGTTTATTGTGACCCGTGAAAGGCTTGAAGGTGTGGGTTCGTTTTTCATTTTTGCTTCTGTTTATACTTCATTTAGCTTTTTATTTAGCTTTATATGTAGTTCAAATGGAAAGTGACCAGTTGTGTGTGATTTGTGGTGAAATACTTAACGTTGGTAAAACAGTTACACTGACAAGGGGACTTCAAACCCTTTTCAGTGCTAGTAAAAGAAAACAGGATGGATTACACGTGCATTTTTTGGATGTCATAAATTTAACTGTACATTCAGAGTGCAGAAAATATTACGCTATGCAATCTTCTATAGCTAAGATGATTTCACAACAAGACGTTTCTACAGTTTGTGAGAGAACTTCAAAGAGAACTGAAGACTTGGATTTCAATTTTAAAACCCACTGATTGTTTTATGGTGGAGAGGCTTCAGTTAAAGTAGAAACAAAGAAAGCAAAGAAGTACAGGAAAGTTGTTCATCAGATTGAGACTTTGGAGTCTCTAAACAATTTAAAAAAGAAAGCTGAAGAGCGTAAAGACGATAAAGGTAAAACAGTTTTGAGAAGAATTAGCAATGTCATTGACTTAGTTGCAGCTGAAGGCAGGTATCATGAAAACTGTTATACATCTTTTTTGACGAATCCTCTTTCCGATAAAACTGTTGGAAGGCCAGTAAACATAAAAGATGAGGTCAGCTTTTTATAAACTTTTTGAATTTATAGATGGAGAAGATGAATACCAATATTGACTTAGTTGCAGCTGAAGGGAGGTATCATGAAAACTGTTATACATCTTTTTTGACGAATCCTCTTTCCGATAAAACCGTTGGAAGGCCAGTAAACATAAAAGATGAGGTCATCTTTTTATAAACTTTTTGAATTTATAGATGGAGAAGATGAATACCAATATTCATGCCAAGAGCTGTTCTTAAAACTTAAAGAATTAACTGCTGAGGGAGAAGAAATTTATAGCTGCCAGCAAATGAAAGATCTTCTCAAGAAAAAGTATGGTGAAGGAATGAACATTGTCAACGGACATGGTGGTTTTGGGAAGGATCAGTGGCGGCGCAAGACCGAAATTTAATGTGGGCAAGGTACATTTCGCGAGGCCCTCTGTGGTGCAAGAAGAAGGGAATATAAAATAAAAAATCACTTAAAATAAAAAAGTTTTTTATTCATTAAGAAACAAACCTAAATTTTTATTTATACTTCTTAGGAACATTAAACAAAAATGAAAAAAATAATGAAAAATTTAAAGAAACAGAAATTTTCTACTTTTGGTTTTACTGAACTCCTTAATGATTGGTTCGTAATTTATCTTAGATGCTATATCTGCTTCAACAGATAAAGCTGCCAACGCTGAAAATCTTTCTTGACCCATAGTATTTCTTAAATAATTTTTAATTAGTTTCAATTTTGAAAAGTTCCTTTCAGCGGAAGCAGTACTTAACAGTATTGTTAACAAAATTCTAATGACAATATAAACATTTGGGTAAATTTCTTTCAAATCGTTCTCTATGATATATTGGAGCAGATGTTTCACGTCTTTGATAGAGTTGGGTAAATTTGGGATCATATTTTGTAACTCCTCATACAACTCATAAGGTTGGAAGTCACTGCTCTCACCTACTTGCAGGACTGTGTGTAAATCCTGACAGTTTTTCAGTATTTGCTCTTTTGGAATTTTTTAAAACTTGTTTAGGTCATAGAGAAAACCAAAATTTTCAAAATGTTGATTTAAAGACATGAATCTCGATTCCATGTTACTTTTCACAGAATCAATCAAGTTATTAAAAAAATCTGTTTCATACCGGCTTTTAGCAGACTTTATAGGTTGATCGCTGCCTTCATAATTAAACACCCTTTTCTTTTTCGCTACTCTTTTATTTTTAAAATCTTTTGGCAAATCATAACTGCTTTTCTTAATAAACTGATGAGCGTCAGACAAGCATTTTTCGAATCCAGTTTGTCGATATTCTTTGATCGAGTAACAAAATGCACGCAAATGTTCAAGAGTAATGCTTAAATGGACTTGTACAGATTGCCATAATTTGCTTATGGTATTGACACGCGTTAATAACTCATACCATATAAGTAATGATATGATAAATTCCAAACTGAACATTTCGTTTAATCGCAATCACTGAGTGTGTCCGATTGTTCCGTTTGGCATTTTAAGTTTTCTATGCATTCAACAACATCATCAAATTGCAGTAATACGGCCTTCACCGTCTGGATTCTGCTTTCCAACCTTGTGTCTGATAAAGGCTTCATAGTAAGCTTTAATATTATCTTTGATTATGTTCCAGCGACGACGCTGAGTTTCACCATTATTTAGTTTTCTTGAGAAATGAAAATTGGAAAAGTGTCTATGATCATCATCTTGAGGATAATATTCATCACTGTTATTTAACTGCTGTGTGGGACCGCTTTCAACTATATCATGACGCTGAGCATCCGTCATGGGAAACGTCCACAATCCCGGGTCAAAACTGGCAAATGCTTGTTTCACTACATCACTGGGATCTCTGTTAACAGGTGGAGAACTTATTTCAATCTTTTCTTCTTGGTCGTGATTTACATTACTCAGTGAACACAGAAATTTCAGCGTCAGATTTTGATTGGCAAGCTATTTCTGTTTCCGATTTTCGTCGTTCGGTGTCGATAGTCGGTGCATCTGGAGTAATTTCCGAATTCTCGGATACAGATACATGTGTTTGAGAAGTCGAAGCAACCGATTCATTTGATTCTATACTACCAAATTCAGTTCGATTGAGAAATTTCGTCATACCTGAACTTAAAACCTGGTTTGATACAGCTCTTTCCGCTTTTCTTTTTCTTTTTGCTGAACCAGATTCCCATTTTCTCCTTTTATCTCTATCTCTCTTAGTGCCTAAGCCTGACATGATTGATAAATTATGAAGAATGCGCCAATATTGTATCCGTAACCAGTAAACAAACAAAACAAAAACAATAATAACATTTCTAGGTAGGTACTGGTTTCTTCCTTAGGTATAATTAACATATCAGAAGTGGATTAATTCGTTCGAATAAAAATTGGAGGAATATAATGCATATTACCTACCTACTTTAGATATTCCACTAACATAATACGTACAGTCCTATCCTACTAATATATAAATGTCAATGTTTGTATGTATGTTTGTTACTCTTCCACTGACTGAAACGGTTTGACAGATTTGAGTGAAATTCGGGATAAAGACAGTTAAAGTCCTGGATTAATATAAATTCTACTTCTTATCGTGCAAAAATTAACACTGTTCCTATAATGTACAAAAAATCTGCTTTTATCCGAATAAAAGAATGCAATTGAGTTTTTATTTTACAGAGTCGTCAACAGATGGCGCAAACTTATAAAATAGGCAGTTTTTAATAAATAAAATATCAGATACCTATCCTTTTTTACAGGCGAATTTGAAATAAATGTTAGACGGTTTCATTTTATGTTATGAAATCTTAATTGAATGAGTCACGTGACGAACCACCAGCATGCTTTTTTTTTTTTTTTTCCACGGCGTGCAAAAATGCATCTCTCTATATAAAGGGAGATGTCCTGACACACTGACTGACTGAATGAATGACTGACGATCATCGCTCAGCCGAATCTACAGGAGATACAGATATGAAATTTTAGGAGCTCATGGCTTTCGTGTCCGAGGCGTCATTTAAGAAGCGATTTTTAAAAATTCGAACGCAGACGGGAGTGGGGGTCCAAAACGTTCTTTTCACGTTTCCCTTCATATCTCGGGGGAGAAAAGAGATAATCGAAAAATTCTTGCTTTAAACTGTAACTAATACAAATATCTAAAAGTCATTTTTAGGATTTTTTAGAATTCGTACCTAAACAGCAGTGGCGGCCCGTGGTCAAAACTGTTAGTGCAGCCGGAAGCATATGCGCCTCCCCCCCCTCCTCCGGGCAGGAATGGAAAATCTTTGTTATTGAATTCGAAAGCTGGCGGATTAAGCCCTCACCGAGGGAAAAAAAAAGAAATTACATAAAAAATGTAAGAGATCCAATTTTACTTTTCCATAAAATGGACATAAATTTCAACCAGCCGCTCTTATCCTCAAAATTGCATTAATCCAAGTCTGGAGCCCTACCACGATAGTCTCGGGAAATAATCGGTAGCGGATAGTTCCCGCTATCGGATAATGAAATCATCGGATAAATAGCCGCGACCCCCAGTTTTGCCCTACCACCATGGTCACGTCTAAAGGAAGCGAGAATTTTTTCGACAGTTCCGGGAGTATCGTAATCGACAGAAATCAACCAATCAAAGTAGAGCATTCTTCCCGATATCCGATCCACGTGAGCGCGTGGATCGGCGCGTGAAATGCATGTTAAAAAAATACACCAAAACAATTATACTTTGAAACCAATTTCTGAACAATATACAGCCCAAAGATGGAATATTAATTACATACAATTTGTCAGACAAAATTTTAGGATGTTACACCTTGAAACACAGATGCTGTTATTTGTAACTATTTAAAGAAGAAAGATTATATAAAAGAAGGTTTGCTAGCTCAGTGATAGTATAAAAATTATTCATCCTTAAGTATCTTCTATGGAGACATTAATTTGTTAAAGGTGATATAACATTTTTTTTCTTTTTCATGGCATATAAAATGAACTGTGTAATAATAATAAGTGTTGCTTTGAATTAGTAATTTAAGCATATTTTCCTTAACAGTGCATGTTTAATAAATGGAAACTAAGTGAATAACCATACATTTAAAAAGTGATAATAAAAAATTTAACTTCATCATTTCAAAATTTTATTTCTGTGTTGAGGGCTGTCTTTCTTGTTGTTTTAGCCTCGAGAAAAGGCTTAAGTTCTTCAATCAGCCGAAGTGCGGATTGTTTGTTTAAGCGGAAATTTCTAATGAAATCTTCCTCGCTTAAATCAAATGATTTACATCTAGGAATCGAAATTCGATTCCTAGGAACCCTTCTTGCATCGTCTTGTTGTGCAAGCGCTAAAACCAATAATCGTGACATTTTTTTAAAAGTTAAAACGATCAAACAAAACAAAAATACCACGAGCTGCAATCCGAGATGAAGATAGTCGATAGCGGGAAACGGTTCTCACACTTGTTGATGGTGTCGTAAAACAACAGCGGATTTCTCGATAGTATTTACGGTATCGTAAACATTACGACATTATCGTGGTGGCACTTTTAAGTGCTCTGTCGAAATGTGACGTCATATGTGCGAGAAGGTTGATTTATCCGCTACCGATTATTTCCCGAGACTATCGTGGTAGGGCTCCTGATTCGAAGTTTCCTTAGAATTTTCTTTTGTAACGATAACTTGAGAAGAAAAGAAAAAAAAAAAAAAAGAAAACGTACTTATTTTTTATAAGTCAAATCAATCCTCCTTTCTTTTAAACTTGCGAATCGGTCAGTGATGCCCTCATAAAAAGGCGTTGTTTTAATTCAGATATCAATAATTTTAAAAGCTCTTTAAAATTTCCTATGTTTAAAGAATTTTTTCGCTCGCCATGTCCTCTAAATGCCAGTTCTTGCTTACTTAAAAACAATACTGCTTTGATGGGTAATTGTCCATTCATAAGCGTCTATTCAGGCTTACCTTCTTGATAAATTCAGCAATATAAAGTCGAGAGTTTGCCGAACAAATATTCTCCTTACTCCCTCCCTCACTTCTCGAGCCAATCAGAGAGTCGAATTCACAGGTGCTGCCGACCTTTCAAAATCTTGAATGAGCTGAGTCTTAGCTGCGTACCCCCATTATAGCCTATGCTGGAGGAAATGCTTACGTAACCGTTGTCATGGCAACGGTGCTGCCAATTTTCTTATCAGCGCTCTGGGCTGAATCAAAGATTTTCCCAATTGAATTGCGGGAAGATTAAAGTGCTTTTTTTCTGAATGAGCGATCTGGCCACAATACGGTTTTTTGTTTGTTTTTTTTTTGGACATTTTAAAAATTTACCATAGGAATTCCATAATTCTAATCTGAATTTAGGAACATTAGTAGAATAAATTATTTTAAAGTATGTGCTGATGATTTCAAGTGCAGCCCGGCTGTACTTGCTGTATCCCACGAGCCGCCACTGCTAAACAGGCGTGAGGACTCCAAACGTTCTTTTTACATTTTCCTTCATATCTCGGAGGAAAAGCGATAGACGTAAAATTCTTGCTTTAAAATAGAACTAACAACAATACCTAAAAATTATTTTCAGGTTTTCTTAGAATTCCCACGCAAACAGGTGTGAAGGCCCCAAACGTTCTTAAACGTTCTTTTCACATTTCCTGGAAAATGCCTCGCGAAGATTTTAAAACAGTTTTAGCAGGCGATTTTGACATAGATTTCGATTTTGAAGAAGTATTTTATGGAGCTAGACGACAAATACGACCGACTCGCGGAATATGGCGCAAATTGCAACAGCATTTAAAAAATTAAGTATAGTTAGAATACCCTTGACGAATATTGTAAAACAGTTTTTGTGGACGATTAAATGTATATCCAAAATATGTGTGTTTTTATTTACTTATTTTCCATTTGCATTTGCTGGTTTAACAGCGAAGAACGGGTGCTTCAGCTAGTACAATATAATACGTTATACGCGTAATGAAAGAACTTCAAAAAAGAAGGCGGATTCTAGCGTAACAAATAGAATATATAAAACAAATAATTAACGCAATTTTTGTTCACGTAATTTTTTGTAAAGAAAACTACGTGTAAGTATAATAAATATTTCTTACCTTATCCTTGACAAATAAACACAGGTACCATTATTTTTCTTCACGACACAGACCGAATTTCTACTTATTAAGCCCATGTTATCGTTTTAAAAATATGTAACACTAATATTTATTGTAAAGTATCATGAAGCGAGAATGCGTCTGCATGGGATAGGTACTTTGATTGGCTTTCTAATAAGGGGAAGTCCCGAGCTATGCCCGCCTCTGGCAACATTAGTTGGCATTAAGCTGTTGGTCCAGACTAAACATAAACGAATGATCAGAAACGACAGAGATGAGATTTTATAATTAATTAATTTTATAACATAATATAAGTAGTTTATCAGAAATATAGATTATATCATTCACACTCATTTCGTGCGCCGAAGAGTGGAATATCTTTAAGTTGAGAATTAATTCTAATGTATTTATTATGAGAAAAACCTTGTGGCGTGAACTTTTGAATTTTCCATATTTTTTCAAATTTATTTTCGGCTGTGAGGTGCGAGGCCCTTTGCACCGCGAGGCCGTGGGCGGGGGCCCACACCGCCCACGCCTTACGCCGCCTCTGGATACGATCTTCACATTCAAGGATGGGTCAAAGAAACTTCTCTATGATGCATGGTACGAAAAGAGGGAACATAACGAGATTGTTTCATGGATGGATTGCTTCATGTCTAATGAACATGAAAATATCGGAAGTCTTAGAAGATTTGTGAAAAAACTTATGTTTGCTCAGAACAACACGTCGAATTTCGGCCTTCCAGACAGTCCAGAGATGATTCTGATTTGAATAAGCTATCCGAATGGCTTCTGCTTCACAATCTTTTCGATAATAAATGTCCTAAACATTGGTTGATGAATATAGCTAGCGGATTGGTTGCTGATGACAAAACAAACTGTGACAATGCACAGAATGTTGGTGAAAAATTTCTGTCTTCAATTATAGGATGTTCGTTTGGGAAGTTAAACTTCAGCGCAAAAAGAGAGTTATAGCAATCTCTGCCACAAACAACACATTGATAATAAGGAATTCAACTGTTACATTCAATCCTCTACAGTTGTTTACCAGGATTGTTGCTGTACTGAAGTCGAATGAAAATTTACGGGATTTTCTCAAGTATGAATTGGCTCCCCAACTTCCCTCCCTCTTTGATGAGGTTTGAATGAGAAAAAATGTTAAATCAACTTTAGCTCGTATCATTGAAACAACTGAGCCTTGTGTTGAACGTCCACCAACTTGTTCTTTTATCGTAGACGGAGGATTTCTTTTGCATGCATCAGTTTGGGATGAGTCTGACATCTACAGAGATATATGCCTCAAATATGTTAGATTTGTGCAGAAACATTTCTCTCCATGTCAAGCAGTTGTTTTTGACGGGTACGCTTATGCATTATCAACTGAAAGTGTGGAGAGACAAAGAAGATTGATGACGAAAATGTCTGCGACGATTGCTTTTGACGAGAACATGGTGACCACAACCAAGCAATCAATTTTTTTACGGAACTCCAAAAACAAGTCGAGGCTTATTCGAATGGCTGTGGGCTACTTCCAGGCTGAAAGATTAACCGTCCTAGAGGCGGATGATGATGCTGATACATTAATCTGTTCAAAAGCAATTAATGCAAGTGAAGAAAGTTCTAGATTAGTCACAGTAGTAGGTATTGATACAGATCTGTTAACAATTCTCATCGCACGAAGTAACCCTGAAAAACCACTCTTCTTTCTACGACCTCGGACATCCAGCTACGAAGAAAAATGCTACGACATACCAAAAATACAAAAGGCACTTGGCCCAATGAAGGATTCCATTCTCTTCCTTTATGCAGCTACCGGATGTGACACCACATCAGCAATTTTCAGAAAGGGGAAATCCTCAGCTTTTAAATTGGTAAAGAAAAACCATGAGCTGCTTCCTTTGATTTCCCAGTTCAATACTCCTAAGCTTAATCCCAAAAAGGTTATTGCAATTGGCGAGATATTCATGAAATATCTTTTTGGGGGAGAGAAAGTTGATTCTTTAGATGATCTGCGATACATCTGTTACAACAAAGAGGTAACCAAAAATCTCCTTTCAAAATTTAATTTGGCAGTTCTTCCACTAACAGGTGAAGCAAATTCGCAGCATTCACTTCGAGTTTATCTTCAAGTCCAACAGTGGCAGGGGAACAATTTAGATCCTACTGAATGGGGATGGTTCATGAAAGAAGGGAGATTGAACCCATTAACTTCAACACTTCCCGCAGCTCCCGAAGAACTTCTGCAGCTAATCTCTTGTGAGTGCAAAATAACTGATGCAAGGGATTGTGATGAAAGATGCCAATGCAAGAAGGCAGCTCTCCAGTGTTCTAGATTCTGCGCGTCTTGCTTAGGAGAGTCATGTTCAAATTCAGTTCTTCCTAGTAACGGATTTGAAGACGATGATAACGATTACTACGCTGGATGAGTATCAGTCTGGTATTTTTGTTTCAAATTGTATCATTTTTTACAAAATTCTTAGCTTATTTATTATAAGTATTGCTATAATGTTTTATTATAATTTTACTTTGGATTTAAGATTTTGTGCCTTGTAATAAATAAACTTGTTCTACTTTTTTGACTAAGATTTATATATAGAAAAATGGAACAGCTACCATTTTTAAAAACAAAATTTTGAAAATAATTCTCACAATTAGGATTACAAAAATATGCGAAAGACTTATAAATAGATTCAAAAGTACGAGGCAAAAGAGGCGAAGGGGGAAGGAATTTCATTCATTTGACGACAAATAAATGAATGTAAAACTCATTCGTTGCTATGTCTATGTCTACATCAAAACAATATCTAAGTAGATGTCACAGAATTTTTCAGAAGTAAAAAATATTCGTATATGACTTGGAAACAGAAAAAAACATCAGAAAAGGCGAAAAGTGCTTGGCGGCCATCTTTGATCGGCCATTTTGAATAGAAGCACACATGCGAACTTCAGAGACTTTTCAGGTTTTATTTTACTAGTCATAAAGAGCTAATTCTGAAAAATTCAGCTCATTATGAATTACTTTCATATCAAACCCTAAATTTACTGGACTAAGTGTTGTATTTTACAGCAAGAATTTTATAGATAGTTCCTTTCTTTGTGATCTCATAGGATATGTATAAAGAACGTTTTGGCTTCCTATCCCTGTAAGTTACGAATTTTGGAAAATGCTCTCCAATCTAGTGCTTACGCTAAAAACTCCAATTCGTGCCAAATTTCGTATTATTAACTGTTTGACTGCTATGCAGCGCTATTGCGCTTTTGGAATGTACACCCTCCAAAAGAAGCATTCGAGCAAGAGAGAAATTTCCTACGTTTGTTTCGTATATTAAAAATTATTTATCATAGAATATGAGTTAGGCTATGCATAAATATGACATTCCATATTTCTATTAAGTTGTGCGTTTTTCAAAAACTCAATTATTTTTCGCAAATCTACAATAGGAAATTTCTCTCTTGCTCGAATACTCTTATTGGAGGGTGCATGAGGATTTTGATGGATAGCAGTCAAACGGTTAACTTCAATAGTTTTGGCTAGGCAAACTACTGATATACGAAAATGTGACATTACTTTTACCTAATATTTTAGGTCAACATAAATTATAAAAAGTTCATGCAGCTTCTATCCGTAAACGAGATTCTATTGGCACCGAACTGACATCACCATTCAGATGCTGCTACTCAGCCAGCGTTGCAGTCCATCTAGCTGCTCAAGAATTTCATTTGTGCAAGACAGACAGGGTAAAAATACTCCGTCGTAGCTCTGAAACAAAAAACGTTGATTAAACAATGAATACCTCTTATATTACGATGCTCTTTTCTAATAATATTAGAATTTATACTTATTTACCCTTAAAAATCTTTCTCTTCAAATGTTGTACATAGGACCTTTGATCGCATGAGCAGGACTTCCTGAATATCAGCATATTAACAATGCTTAAAAATATTTTCCTTATCACATCTATGGATCTTTTAAAATTTATTCTTCCCTTTTTAATCCCCCCCCCCTGTTTTGTATATAATGTAGATTATTAGAATTTCTCAGAGATCCGGAAGTAAGACTAAAAACACTAATCAATATATCATATTGACTGTCCTCATTGTGTTTATTTTAAAATACCATGGTTAAACTTGTGATAAATATTCTAGTATGTATATTAAAATAGGAAAAGTCTGGCTTTTTGGCTGATATGCTATATCCCCCCTCCCACACACAATAATAAATAAATATATAAATAAAATTATAATTAAAATTAATTAAAAAAGTCCATTTATTTCTCTTTTAAGCATTCTTACTACTTAACTACCAAAATCAACTAGTATATTTAACTTCCAAAAGAAGTCAATCAACAGAAGGAAATTTCTAGCGAGTGAAAAATACCCTGAATAAATAAGATTTCTTTCAGTTCGAAAAGAAAGTTTGTGTTTATAAATACAAATGATGCTAGGATGGAAACTATGGTAAATCTTATTACATTCTCTATTTCAATAATCGAAAGAAATAAAATTTATTTCTGACATTATAAATAAAAAAATTATTTTTTTTTCTAACAGATTTTAGAAAATTTATGTTTCAAATGGTTTATATACACAAAAAGAAAAGATACACTTTGCTCTTACCTGAGACGATTTGAATTGTTTTTATACTTTCATTAATCTTAAACCAATTCCTTACTCATTCAATATAATTGCCTAAGACAAGCACCTTTTTTCTAAATTAAGAAAATGCATTATTATTACTATTTTTTTGTTTTGTTTTCAACCATAAATAAGGAAATCCGATAACATACTTCATCTTAATTTCCAATTAAAACAAAGAATTTTCAACTTTTTTTAAAAATCTTACAACCTTATAACAGGTAAAGTTAAAAAGTGCATATCTTTGAAAGGGACATTAAAAAAATGATTTGTTCTTTATTTTTTAAAGCTTCCTCTTTGTGAAACATTACAAGTAAGCAAAGTAAATAAAGAAATGCAGCATTTTTATTTATGTTTTTATTGTAGTACATGTACCATGATTTTCTTAAAAAAACAAAATTGATTAAAAAGATATTTTTTTCTTATTTTCCTTACTGGATCGTGAATGTTGATGACATTTGACATTTTGTTTTCATTTTTTAATTTATTATTAATTTATTATTGAAATATAGTTTTATGTTTTATTAAGGAAATCTTTTTCCTTATCTGTCTGAAGTTATTATTTAAATTGCTAGTAGCGTTTTATCAAAGCAGATTATTTACAAGTAAATTTACAATAATAATGATAATAAAAATTGTAAGTAGAAGGATGTTTTTAATCTAAAAAGTAAGAATTCATTTCATTCAAATTATTTATGATTTCACATTGCAACCAAAGTTTGAAAAGAACCCACAAAAATAGTATAGATAATAATTTTAAACATTAAAATTTACATTGAGAGATTGAAAACATCATACATATTGACACGTAAACCGTTTATTTTTGCTAAAATTGGAACCCAAAATATTCCCTTGACTTTCGTTTCTTTTTGTGAGGCGTGGGCGATAATTGTACTTTTTTGAAGTGTATTCATAGTATTTTATTATTTCTCTGCGTGTTTTTTACACTGATATTATTTGAAGATTCTTGTTTAGAGACTGCATTATTTATAATAATATTTATGCAGTCGAAATTAAGTTTCTTTATTAGTTTATCTTAGTATCGCCGAATAATTTATGTTTACGCATGCTTAGAGGACAAAAGGCAGAAATTTTCTGTTGAAATATCTTTATTTTTTTCCTTCAGAGAGAAAGGAGAATTGAATTTTGCACCCGAATAAAAGTATTTTAGTAGTTTAGTTTAACGACTTTACCTTTATTTTATAGTGGAATGATTTTAATAAATTATTTTTCTATATTTAGCTTAAAATTAATCTATTTTTTAAAATAAAAATTATCTATAGTTCATTAAAAATGATTTATTTTACTTTGATGAGTAGATAATTGGCAGCTCACAATATCAGGCATATATGTGATTAAAGAATGCTCATCGTGTCTCTTGGCTTGTACAGGCATAAAAAATCATGCCCGAGATATTTTTTAAACATTTATTCTTTTTATCGTCCCTAATATTCTGACTATAGAATTTTTGGAGTGTATACGAGCACACATATACTTTTATATCACAGTCAGTATGTGCAATTTTAGTTAACATATCAAGCTAAATAACCATTACCCAAACCACTTACGACGAGCAAATACTATAATGAAGAAAGCTTTAATTATCTGTGAAAGAGACAAATTGGAAAATGTAAAATATACAGAAGAATAAATTTCTTAGAATAACATATTTCTTGAGTTATGTCCCCGTAGCTACAACTTCTAATAAAGTAAAACATTTCTGCATATGAGTAGGCTGCCAAAATATATTCAGCACAGAAAACACACTGTGCTCCTTAAACTAAAATTCAGAGCTAATGAAATGCGAATGAGAGAACCAACTGAAATGGATGTGATGTCAGATACCTTAACTGAAAGTTATGTATAAGTAACACTCAAGAATAAATACTACGATCTATTAAGCACAAATTAAAGGGGAATACTATAAGTATGTAGAATTGAATCGATCACTTTAAAATAATTCAAACCAAGATTTTTTAAAGTACTATCAAATACAGCAGTTCCTATATTGATTTACATTGATGTAAAAAAAATAAATAAATATTACTTGCTTTGAAACTTTATTTTAATAAAACCAAACAAGTAGTTGAATATTCAACTATTTGCATGCTGTAAAGTTTTTACTGTAAAGAAAAGCTGTGACCATGATGGTTTTTGAAATCACAGATTCAGTTTAATCGTTGTCGATAAATTGCTTAAATCAATTAAATATTTTAAGCCAATGAGTTGGAAAGCTAAAAAACTGGACAAATAGAGCAAATATCAAAAATGTCTTTACCAGTGATATAAACAAAAAGTTATAATTGGAAAATTCATTTAGAATTATAGACAGCCGTTTATACTAATAAAAAAGTGGTAACTGTACATAATTATTTCATATTGTTAGATTATACGTTTCTTATATTCTTTCAAGTCATTAATAAATTTCCTTACGAAAAGTAGGAAGAAATTTTAGCAAACAGACCTTTATTACCTATATAAACTATACACAAAAAAGAACTACAAGCAATAGACTTAATAGAATATCAGGATCTTTATCTTGCTAATAAAAACATTTGTTGCCAACAGGGGCTAAAAATTTTATTTCAAAATAGTTCATACACACACGAACATGTGCATAATTCTTTTAAAAGAAATCTACCATTTATCGCAATAACGAAAGGGAAACAGAGTTTTCAAATGCTTCATATATATCTATGCTTAAAAATATTTATAGAATATTATAAGTTTTCTACGCAAAACTGGATGTTTTCTCACATTCTTATTCCTAAATAATTGCGTTACTTGTAAAGAACAAGGAAAACATAGATCCCTAAAAGGGAAACTGGACTTTGGCCAGGAATATTTAACATCTGGTACTGTCCTCCATCCTCTAACGTTGAAAAATACATTTCGCTATTTATTTTAACGCGGCTCGACCTGCCCATATTCTAAGTTACTTTAAGGTATTCGTTTCATCAGATAAATCTGATAAGAAACGTTGGAATCCTTCCAAATTCATTTTTTTTTTGTATGTATAAAGTTAGGAGTTTCAACGAAACTTTACTTCAAGAATAATTGCAAATTCTCGTGCGAAAAGTGAAGATTGAAAATGGGGTAAAAACGTCAAAAATCTTCATTAAGTTATCGAAGTTACTTATGACTTCTTTGAAGGCAGTGTGGTATCCTTTGGTGAAACACAAATATTTTTCCAAGAACAATTTTGCAGGTGCAGTAATCACTTTATTTCTTTTTAGTTTTTATAATACTAGAAAATTTTTAGGTAAACAAGTAAAATAGAACAAAGTAGACTATTCACTCCCTTTTTATATGTTAACGAAATTCTAAAGGTATCCGGAGAATATTCAAGATGCATCTTATAAAATTGTTAAAGAAATTTTCTTTGTGTTGAATTTAGATGAGGTATTCGATCACAAACTGCTACTTTTAAAGTTATCTTAAAATTCTAGAAGTGAAAAGACTTGAAGGCTAATGAGTGAACTTTGTTTAAAAACATTGGCAGATCTGTCATTCTCTCTCGTAATAAAAATCAGTAAGTGGAAGAAACTGAATACTACAAACTTGATTTTATGATATTTGCTAAGAAAAGAATTAAAAGTTTTGAAAAAGAACATTTAAAATGACCATGGAAATTTGTTCTTGACTCAATTTTAAAATTCTGTAACTGTTTGTTTTACTGAAATAATTCTCAATTATTACAGTAAATATATTTTTAATGCTATTGGGTAAGTAAATAATAAAATAGTTACCTATTCAAAAAATCTGGCGACTTTTTCACAACGACTTTGCAACTAGCCTAAAAGTCCCTTTCGGATGACTATATAAAACACCCAATTATACAGTAATGACTCTTTTGCCATTCTTTTCTGTAATAGTCATCCTGAGACAGATTTTATAATTTAACAAACTAGCTGACTAAATAATAGCTCATAGAATATATACATCAGAATATATACATAGAATAAATGCTCATAGAATATATTCGAATAACATGAACGTTTACTTTTATTTTTTTAGTTACTGTCAAAATTTATTTTGATAAAGTTTTTTCATAATTTTTAAAAATTTGTTTTTGCATACACTATTTACAAGTCATGGTCCTCGCCTGAAAAATTTAAATTAATGGCTTATACAATGTAATATCAATCATAAAACTAGGTATGAAATAAAAAATCAATTTTAAGATTTCAGTTTTAAACTTTCGTTTACTCATGAATTAACATTTATAAATTTACAAAAAAATTAACTTAACTTTTGGGAATAAAATATCACTATTTGGAAAAAAAAAATCTATTCCATTTTGTAAATAAATAGCCTAAAAATGCTTAATTTTAATTAACTAAAATATTTTTAAAAATGGCCTTGTTATCAGCAAAAATAATTCAAAATGACGATACTATAAATTTATTCTGTTACTAGCTGAAGTACCCGTTCTTCGCACGGGAATGAATGGACTTTTTGATATTAATATTTGTTGTGATTACTATTATTGTAATAAAGAGATATAGCAAAATGGATATCGCGTTATATTGTGTTCAATAATCATGCATACTGAATTTCAAGGCAATCGTTTTTACGGTGCAGAAGGCGATGCGGCGTAGCACAATCTAGTGGCGAGTTTTAGCAAAACGGATACGGCAAAAATATTCTTCACATTCAGATATCGATGTATACGAATTTTCATGACGATCGGCAGAATAGTCTTGAAGTTCATGTGTTGACGCGACATCTAGTGTCAAGTTATAGGAAAATGGATCGTGCCAAACTCTTCCCCGTGTTCAAATATCTATGTATACCTATTTTCATAGCGATCATTCGCACAGTCAAGAAGTGATACACTGCAAGGCCATCTAGTGGTTAATTAAAGTAATGATTTGGTACAGCGCCGTCATGTGGCGAGTTATAGCAAAATGGATAACGCCAAAATATTCTCATTGTTCAAATAGCTATGTATACTGATTTTCATAGCCACCGTTTGAATGGTCAAAAATTTGGCCTGCTGCAGCGTCATCTAGTGGTGAGTTAAAATAATAATGCATTGCAGTGTCATCTAGTGGCGAGTAACATCAAAAGTAACGCAGTTAGAATATATTCTTCGTGCTCAAATGTGTAAGTATAAAAAATTTTATGCCGATCGGTCGAACGGTATAGAAGTTGATGCTTTGCAGCGCCATTTAGCGGCAAGTTACAGCAAAATGGATAGTGAAAAATATTCTCCGTGTTCTAATATTCGCGTGTACCAAATTTCATCGAAATTGGTTGGACGATATTCGCATAGCAAACGGCTAAACGGAATAGAATTCGACGTTCTGCTGCGCCACCTAGTGAAAAGTTAGAGGAAAACGGATAGCATAAAAACCTACTCCATGATAAAAGACTTAGGTGAACCAAATTTCATGGTGATCGGTGAAACGGTGCTGGAGTTTTTCAACCTCCTACACACATACCAACATTCATTTTTATCTATAACCAGTCTTATTATACGTATATACCAGTCTCAAGTAAAATCCAGTTTCAAATCTAAGCCTCGTTAAAGTGCCAGCATACGCCATTTTGCAAGAGTTTTTTCAGGGAATCATTTGAAGCATTTCCTTAGCAGCAATCAAAATGGGAAATGGTTCGACCGCCAGGCATTTATTTGAAAAGTGGAATCCCTTAATACAGCCGCATTTTTTAAATTATCAACTATAACATGTTTTATTCATCGTTACCTCGATGTACTAAATGCGAAGATTTCAATTTTCTGAAATTTGGCGGATTTCCCCCAAGTTAAATCAATGTACTCAATTGGCGAGAATTCTGAAGCTACATCGCTTGAAATGCCCTAATAACTGCATTATTTCTGCACGGATAGTTAAAATTTAATGCTGTATTCTAAGAAAACCTATACACTTGTTTTCAAAAATGCTATTCCCTTAAGCTCTCAGTAAACTGCGCCAAAAAGCCTAAAACTGTGCAAACCGCTAGAACTCACTCTCTAAAAATCGGCCTAGCAGCCATTTTTTTTTCGCCAAACTAAAAAAAATTACATATTAGTCTCCGATATCTTCGATCCTCATTGTTTTGCGTATAAAACATTTCATTCCTGCTCTCATTTCTTATGCGCACACGATATTATAATTAAAAAAATAACCTAAAAAAATAAACTAAAAAAATCATTATTATTCTTTTATTTTTACTTTAAGAATTTAAAACATTTTATTCGGCAAAATCGCCACACATGGCAACCAAGATGCTTATTTCACACACTTTTTTCACTACAGGGGTTAATATTACTTAAAGCTTTCTGCGTGGAGAACATAAAAAATCTCTTAAATTCCGGGAACGGAAATAAAGTGGAATTTCAAAGTTTTAAAGTGGACTATCATTTATTCTATATTATTTTACATATCTGTGTAAAATTTCAGGCTGATAGGTCCATTTTTGTGGAATTGTATACTACCCAAATCAACAAATTGACAAACAGAATTTCATTTTTATTTATAAGATAACCTACGCTTGTTTTTAAAAATACCCTCTCATTAAATTGCGCCAAGCGCTAGAATCATAGAAAATCTGACACACTTTCAGATTTTTAAATACGCACTAAAGTGCTATATATAAAAAGAGTTATAATCCATGGGTCTTCCCTATTTTCGTTCCTTCTTTCATTAAGTTGGAAAGTGTATCATTATTCATGAGTGTGATTAAACAAAATTAAAATTGATATTTCTAACATCCTTTTTTCTGGATGTAATACATTAGATGCAGAAAAGCTGCTCAGAAAAATGCACAATTCCAACTGAATGAAAATTTCAAAAACTTATACGCAGGTGTATTCATAACCCAAATAGCAGACGATTAAATTACGATAAATAGCGCCAAGCGTTAGAATCCTCCTCAAAATCGCGAGAATGCTGTAGATAGATCGCTTGAAATCCCTTAATAACTGCATTATTTTCGCACGGATCATTAAAATTTAACGCTGTATTCTAATAAAACCTTTGCACTTGTTTTCAAAAATCCGTTTCCTTAAGCTCTCAGTAAATTGCGCCTAGCCGGAAACTGTGCAAACCGCTAGAACTCACTTTCTCGGCATTTGAGCCATTTTATTTTTTCGCCAAACTAAAAAATTTTAACATATTAGCCTCGGAAATCTTCAATTCTTATTGTTTTGCGTATAAAACATTTCATTCCTGCTCCGATTTCCCATGCACACGATATTATAATTAAAAAAAATATAACCTTACGAATATAAACTAAAAAAAAAAATAATTATTATTCTTTTATTTTTACTTTGAGAACTTAAAACATCTTATTCGGCAAAATCGCCACACATGGCAACCACGATCCTTATTTCACACTTTTTTCACTACAGGGGTTACAATTACGGAAAGCTTTTTGCGTGCAGAACATAAAAAATCTCTTAAATTCCGGGAACGGGTGGGCTTTCAAAGTTTTAAAGTGGACTATGATTTATTCTATATTATTTTACATATCTGTGCAAACTTTCAGGCTGATAGGTCCATTTTTGTGGATTTGTATACAACTCAAATCCACAAACAAACAAACAAATAAACAAACAAACAAACAAACAAACAAACAAACAGGATTTCATTTTTATTTATAAGATATAAATTAGTAATTTATCAATTTTTCCTTAAATTAATCTGATTAATCATATAAAAACTTTCTTTTTATGCTTTTTACACTCATGTCCATAAATTAAGGAAAATTCAGAATCACACAGAAATTGATCTCTAAAATAAAAATTTCACCTGTGGAATGATCACACACATCTTGAAGAAGAATATGCAAATTACAGGAAACCACCAGATGGCGTGGATGGTACGTCACAATGACGAGAGTGTAAGAGAGGGGTATATAAGGAATGGTGGCAAAGAAGTAAAATTGTTCACAAGCGCTGTGAAAGCCTTTCAGTGCAAAAACCGCATAGTTATGGCACAAAGGAGGCATTTGGATGATGTTTTACGTGGCAGAATTATCGGACGACTGGAATGTGGACGTACCCAGCTGGAAGTATCCGAGAAACTTGGAATCGCCCAGAGTGTCATCTCCAGGCTTTGGCAACGATTCCAAGATGATGGTAATGTGAGTAGACGTTACAGCACAGGTCGCCCCCGAGTTACAACTCCGAATGAGGACCGCTATTTGGCAGTTACTGCCAAAAGAAACAGACGGAGTACAGCATCAGACCTGTCTCGTCAGCTCTCTTCAGCTACTGGTACGACAGTTTCAAGGCAGACCGTGTACAGACGCTTAGGGCACATTGGTCTATATGCTCGTAGGCCTGTCAGATGCGTTCCACTTACCGCAACTCACTGTCGCCTGCGATTAACCTGGAGTAGAGAGCATGCATTGTGGACACCGCAACAGTGGTCTTGTGTGATGTTTTCCGACGAGTCCAGGTTTAGTTTGGAGTCTGATTCTCGCCGGACATTCATCTGGAGAGCGCCAGGTACCCGTTACCACCAAGAGAACACCATTGAAAGACACCGTTACGGTGGTGCAAGATGGCTCGTTTGGGGAGGAATTATTCTTGGTTCCAGAACTGACCTGCATGTTCAGAGTGTAACGATGACAGGCCACATCTATCGGGATGTCATTCTGGAACAACATGTACGTTTGTTTCGGGGCGCCATGGGTGCTGAATTTGTGTTTATGGATGACAACGCCCGTCCTCACCGTGCAAACATTGTAGACGAATGCCTTCAATCGGAGGATATCACCCGTATGCATTGGCCAGCATACTCACCGGACTTGAATCCAATAGAACATGTGTGGGATATGCTTGGCCGACGAATTGCAGCCCGTCAACCCCTCCCACCTGTCTACCGGAACTTCGGAGTGCATTGCTTGATGAGTGGTGTAATATTCCCCAAGATCAGATTGATCATTTGATACTCAGCATGCCTAGGCGTTGTCAGGCCTGTATTGCATCGTCCGGGAGACATACTCCGTATTAACCATCCTACTAACCATGTTATACTGTTTTTTGTAAATAGGTTCTTTTTTGAAATTTGGTCAAGGGAGTAAAACTTGCAATTTTTATTAATTATGTCAAACATATAGCATCTTTTTTGCTCTTTACTTCTTGTTTAATAAATAGACTTTACAAATAAGTAAAATTTGTTTTGCTTCTTTCTCTTTCTTTGCCTGAACTTCATTATCCTTAATTTATGGACATGAGTGTATATGGTGAATGGCAAACACCTTAAACAACTGAGAAAAATGGCAAAAATAAAGACCTCTACTTGAGAAAGTTTTTTCAATTTTGTTTGAGCTGTTGGAAACATTCCAAAGATCCTGAAGAATCCTTATTCGAGAGCTTAAGTTTTTTTTAATTTGATACTGGCACGAAGACAGTAGAAGTTTCTCTAAGGAATCCTGTGAATTTTAACTTTGCTGAAAAGGGATAAATTCTAAGTTGTAACTCCATACCTAGAAAATAAAAATAATTTTAAGCAAGGCCTGTTCGGCCGCCATAAGAGCAGTTACTATTTTGCCGCTGGGTAGCCATTAAATCAAACAAATCATGAGTACAGTATACAAATAAAATTTTTGTTGTAGAATAGAAGGAAAAATATATAAAAAGCGATCCTGTTGAGCAAAATGTGAAGTTCGGTGATCTTTAAGTGCAAATTCAAGTATAGGGTCAAGAGTATCAATAAATAGGCGAGAATCCCTTAGTGTACAGTAACCGAAGGCTTCAAAAACGAAATAGGAGTAATGAAATGTCAAAATTACAAAATGCAGGAAATATGATTTAAACTTTCATCAGTGCAGTAAAGTAAGTTTGAAACCACCCAAAATTTTTACTTGCCGTGTGGTAGTAGAAAAGTAATAAAAATGCAGACCATTTTTATTCTAGCAAATTGTCCTGAATATCTGAAATCTAAATCACATCCTCTCTTCACTCCAAGGCCATTTCTTTTGTTCTAAGCATTTCTCTGTAATGTTCTCTTACTACACCCTTTGAAAAGACCTTTGAAGCAGAATTAAACCGCCTCTTTATTTCAAAAATATCGACTTAATAACGGAAATTTGGTGGAACAACTCTCTTGGAAATTTTAATGAAGGGCTCTAACCTTTGTATAGTCAAGTGAATAAAAAGAGTGAGATTTTGATTGCCACTTTTTCAGCCACTCTTGTGTTATGCACACCTTCTGTATATGGCACTTGACTGCAAGCATGCATTATGCATTCTATAAGTCTTAGTATTATTGTTATGAGAAAAAACAGAATCATTGACTCAAGAAGCCTTTGTGAGTAAGAACGAAGATAAATGCTGCGATGAAATCATTTATTGCAGTTAAATGTTGAAACACAATTTTCAGTCTCCACTATTCAAGCATTATAATCATTGTTATTTTTTAAGCTATTATTTTAAGCAGTTCAAATTTCACATGCAGGACATCAACATCCTACTGTAAGAACAAAACAGTGGCCGGAATATGGTTGTTGCAACCATCATCGAGATTTTAGTGACGTCGAACTCAGATTACTGAGTCTCGGACATGTCTCATGTAGTGAAGATCGTTTCCCTCGTTACCCAGACTTTATTAAAATATCCAACGTCAATTGACAATCATCACCACAAATCTGAGAGTCTGTGGTATCTTCAAAATCTGACGGTGGTCTTGTTGGCGAAATTAAATAAATATATATGACGTTTATTTTTATGCAATTTGAAATTTAGGGTAATGAAGAAGGATTAAAATGGAGTAGCAGGAAAAATGGTTAGTGCAAAGTTCATTGTGACATGTTGTGACAATATATTCAAATAACGAGTTCTAACTACTAAGTGCTATGCTAAGTTAACCCTAATTTACCACTGCAGTGTCTTGTGGAACAAAGTAAGTCTTGGAAATTTTAGTCAAGGCCTCACTTAAACTTGTACCAAAAAACTTCCGCTCTGTGATTTAGACTGGCTTTTAGATTTGATATCACATAAGAATGTACGCTCATATCTCTAAAATTTGAAAATACAGACATCTTTAAACCGATTAGAGATCAAACTCCAAAATCGTGTTTTAATTTTTTTTTCAGGCAAAACATTCATACTTAAATCGACAAAAATGACGCATTTTCGTAATTGAGACTTCCGAATCAGGATCAAAAGTTGTCGAATGTTCCATACTGTAAGTGAAAATGTTATCAGTTTTTGTAGTTATTGTGTGAGACATGACATTATGCTTAAATAGTAAGAGTGATTTCGAACACTGCAGGGAATTTTAGGTTAGGAAACCATTTTGAGTTACCATTGTTTATCTTATGATATCACTATTTTTAATAACTTAACATATGGTATTAAGATCAGTATATAATTAAAATACATAAAAGGTAAAATGAAGATCATCAAGCATTTAAGTGAATACTAATAAAAATGAGTTTCAGAAGAAACTATATTTTAGTTTTTAAGTATTTCACCGTACTATGGTAAGTACAGTTGCTCCTTTTCTAGTTGTTACTGGATTATTTTTTTTCTGTTTAGCCTTCTATGAGCTGCAATAACTGTAGAGAATGGTTTACCAGAGATATAAAAAGTAGTAAGGTTCTTTCTGGAATAACGTGGACTTCTTTTTCTAGAGCGGACGTGAGTTGATAACAATTTATTATGTATTTTTCACGTAAAAAACGAAATCATCAGAGTGGCTGTTCTTTGTTCTGGATAAATATAATGGCACGATTAATGCAATATGAATGCAATAAATCTTATAAATTTGAGTCGACATTTAAAAACAGTTAAGAACACGTAATTAATATTACATGACTTATACAAGTATTTTATCATCTTAAACTGCTCTTCCATTTAAAAAAAATGATTTTAATTTTGAAATATAAATTTCTTTTTGCGTTGGAGGTTGTTAGATTTTCCTTTAGAACAATACTCCAGAAAAAGCTAGGCGATCAGGATTTAAAGTTGAAGTACCAGTATTGTTACATAAGAATAAAGACATATATTGTGCCTCGGATAACAAATATTTTACGAAAAGGCCAATTTGTGTTTGGTCACGAAGAAAATACTGCTAAAAGAATCTCCGGAATTTCGTAAAAGTCAGGAAATCACGAGCCTACTCTTGAATAAATAGTATAAGTTTCCTTGTAAATTAGCGAGATTATGTAAGGAGTTACTTTACTTTTTACGGTTTATAATAGTACGTCCATGAATTTTGAAACATTATTTTCAAGTCTAGAAATACATTTTTATACTGATTTCTGTTACATCTTTAAGCATGTTTTAAAAATGCTTTAAATTTTATAATTTAAAATTTTCACGTTAGCTGTTATTTGAACTATTTTTAATTAAAAATGTATGCAATTTTAATGAATAAATATTTACTCGCTTTTGATGGTTCATATTAAAATGATTTTTCCATAGTAATATTTTGGTGGTTTAACGAATAAAGAATCTCACGAACAGAATATTCTTGTACATTTTCAATATTTCCTTTTAAACTTATGGTGTATGCAAATGAGGAAGAGAATTAGAAAATCTATTTCTGAGATACAATAAAACTTTATTGATATTATTATTTTAAAACATTTTCCAACATGGCCGAAAAGTATTATTTAACATTTTCAGACAAAGTTATATTATCCAATGGAGCTAAAAGGGTTTATGATTTTGGAATGAGGATATTTTATTTATAATACCATTTGATATCTATTATTCTACAATCACCAAGAAAAATTAACATGCACACAATTATGTGAAAAAGTTGTTACGTTTGGAAGCAGTTATGTTTTCTTTTCAGGAGCTTAAATTTAGTTAGACTTTGATGTATTTATACATAGGATGTAATTATAACACTTTTACTTGACATTTTTTAGATATTTTTTTTAATGTCTAATGGTACCAAGCTTGTTCAAAACTATCAGATTACAATAAGAAGGTTTAAGGACAAAATCCTCATTATACATTCTCTCAATTGCACTAATGTTATCTTTCTGAACATTCAATGCCTAAATTTTTTTCACTATCCTTACATTTTCACTGCAACATACGGTCACTATTTGTTAAGGCATAATTTACGTGTATCATAAAATGTTAAAAGTTTTAAGATAGGGTTTAGAATATACTTTCTTTAATAGTCGTTGTTTTTCTCAAAACTCATTGAATTTCATTCTTCGTACCAAACACCGCTTTCCTTGTACAGATCTTTGCCTAAACTTAAAACTACGTGAAAACAACTTCAATATTTTTGTGCTTTTCAATACTTCTTTAAAGTATGCTTTAATAATTTGACCTTTAGAATTCTTTTAACATTTAAAAAATGAGCACATAACTTAAAAAATATTTTAATTTTTTAAGTTCTGTGCTTATTTTTAAAAATGTGCTTATTTTAAAAATATTATAATTTTAAAAATAATTAAAAACACTGTTATCGAAACTATGCTCATGGATTGCTAAAAATTTCTGTACGGACTACTATTAACTATTTTCCATGCTAACATATTTTCTATATACTTTCTTAAACGATTTAGAAAAGCCTATAGTATTCATAACTATTCTAAGCTAATCTTTATTGGGTCCCAATATGAGGCCCCCCTCTACCATTAAGAGAGTCATTTTATGTCAGTGATGCGTTACATTTATGATAACACTAAGTTGTAAATATTTAATAAAATTTTGCAGTTACATCGAAACGTCATACATAAAATATCGAGATTGGACGAGCCTATAACGTATGTTTAGAGACATACATATTAGGAGCTCTATAAGCTCTCAATAATTCTGGAAACCATTACTGAATAATATCGCCATCGATGTCTTATGTGCAGGTGTATATAAGTACGCCCAAAATCGCTTAAAAAACGTATCATTTTCCTAAAAAGTAGATTCATGTACACGATCAGAAATTTATGATAACATTATGCTTAATATTTAACTTAATATTTTCATTAAAATTTTTCTTATTATATTTTTAGAAAAGTACACCCTCCCAAAAGAGTATTCGAGCAAGAGAGAAATTTCCTATTTTAGATTTGCGAATAATAATTGAGTTTTTGAAAAACGCACAACTTGATAGAAATATGGAAAGTCATATTTATACACAGCCTAATTCATATTCTATGATAAATAATTTTTAATATACGAAACCAACGTAGGAAATTTCTCTCTTGCTCGAATACTTTTTTTTGGAGGGTGTACATGCTATTAATTTGAATTTGCTCCTTTAACAGCCCAGTCGGTAGCAGATGCAGAAGTTATTTATTTATTTTTTACAAAGATATTTAACCTGTTAGACAATCGAATATGTTCACAAGCTAGTAAGCTATGGTCACTTTCTTAAATAAGTTTAAAATAGTCATAAGTTGGAAAAAATGTTCTAAAATTTCAGTGAATCAAAAATTTTTATTAGGAAAATATTTTTTGTGATAATATAATCTAATTTTGGAGGTGATACCTAGAGATATTTCGATGCAAATATTCTTTAAAAGTGTAGTGCTAAATAGGAAGTACAAAACATATAGTACTAGAAAGTACAACGCAACTTGTAATAGCAGAACGTTTGCTGTTAACTACTACAATACAGCGTGTGAGCAACGTGAAAACCTTGGAAGCATTATTGTACACCTAAGAGAAGCATAAAAGCCAATTGTCCTCCACATGAGACAGACCATTGTTGATACAGAACAGGATTAATGACGATGGAAATAAGATCACAATTGGACAGGCACTTATGTATTTCATATAATATCAAAGTTTTTTCTTTTAACATAAATAAATATTAATCTGAGACATCTATTTTTTTCCACCAGAATGAGAACCCTTTAGAGTTTATATGATGGTGTGGTGAGCAGTATTTGTAGTCATATGTCTCTTTTAATCACCAAGCTGTTATACTGTTCCGGCCGTATGTCTGCTCTTAGCCACCTTAGCAAGGAAGTATCCTAATATAAAACAGCATTTCGACGAGCCTAGCCTACCCGCGGCGCGGGAGAGAGGAGAAACCCAATGGAAACGCTTTGCTTTACTTACTCGGTGTGACGTCACAAGTAAGCGCCGCGGCTTTCCTCTCTAGGGGGCGTTGGTTGAATACAGTAGAAAAACAATAGGAGAATCTGTGCAGAAAGGATGTGCAGTCGGCTGTCACTGAGATGACGTCATTAGAACGTCATGTCGAAATGCACGACGAAAGCTGATTGCTGTTATTCAGAAGGAGGACCTGTGGCACAGAGGCTAGTCTCGTGAAATTAATTCCGACCCGTAAAACATCCATGTCCAAATTTAAATGACCACAAAGGGATAAAAAAGAGCTTCCAGTTATTTTTGTGTTAGCAGCAACCTTTTCGAGGTCTCAATGACTTTTAGACAAAAGCAGTAATGCTCTCAAACATTCATAATTCAACGTCAAATAATCATTATCTTTAAAATTCAGAATATAATTAAATTACTTTTGAATGGTTTACAGGGTGTCCCGAAAATTCTTTATTGCTTTAATTTTTTATCTATTAGAGATAAGTGGGCAGTGTGAATTGAAAAAAAATGTTCAAAATGAGTTCGGAAATAAGACTCCGTTAAGAAAAAACTGCTCTCGTTCATTTACAAAAAGTTACACTTTTTAAATTTCTATACGAACCCTGTACAAAAGCATTCCCAATTAGTAAAATGCGCCCCATACACTCATGAGATGACGTTCCAAATTTGAGCCTTTTATCATAAAATGTCCCAGAGATATCTTTAAAGAAAGAGTATCGGGAATTATACATGATTTTGGATGTAAACGTTCATTGCTAGAGTGGAATTTTTTTTTTTTTTTTTTTTTTTTTTCGTAATTTCTCCACGATCTCTGAAATGCGATCATTCGACGGAATTTTTTCCCTTGGAGATCCATGGAAAAGTGGTTTGAATCAGCGTTATATATATCATCACATCTCTTACACTTTTTTAGGAACAATTCTCAAATTTTGTAAGTCACTTCATGAGTGTATGGGGTACATTTTACTAATTGGGAATTGCTTTGTACGGGGACTGTGTACAAATTTAAAAAGTGTAACTTTTAGAAAATTAACGAGAGGAATTTTTTCTTGATGAAGTCTTATTTCGAAGTGTATGTTGAACATTTTTTTTTTCAATTTAGTTTGGTTACTATCGAAATTTGCTTAGTGATTTTAAAAGTTACTGAAACTGCGTTATTAAAAAAAGAGTTTTATTTGTTTATCTGGTTATTCATTTTTAAAGAGTAAGAACGATACTTATATAGCTGTTTATTCATGCGATATTGGAACAAATATTCACAAACTACTTTGAAATCTTCAACTGCATTCCGGGAAAAATTTCCAAAAATTTCAGTCTTCAGATGATTACTATAAATAACTCTGCTGTAATGTTATACCTTCGCAGATTAAAATTCTTCAGAATTTCTCCATTCAAGGAGACTTTGGGCTTTGGAATTTACTATCTTATCATTATCTTGAACACGAGCCATTAAATGACAATTTAGTTTCATCACTTTCTGATTGTGAATCTTTAGCGAGGGATTATTGTCTTTCATGAAACGTGCTACATTTTAAGATCCTAAAAATGCAAGTTTATCATTGTATAGAAATCATTTGTAAAAGTATCATTCTCTATCGGAAGCAGTTTCATTATTTGATACATTTATACGGTTAAATAAATAAATAAATAAGATTTATAAGTAAAAGTTAAAAAAACTGTGAAATTATTAAAAAATAAAATCATAAGGATAATTTTATATCGCTCGTAGTTTTATTTACTTGGTGAAATTATACATGAAGATTTATATGAAAAGTTTACAAATCTCTCAATTATATAATTACAAAAAAAAAGTTTTTTAACCGTCTTTTAGAATAAACATAATTATTTTTTTTTTGAGAATCTGAATCGTAACTAAAACAAATAAAACCTTTTTAAAATCATTATCAGCAAAAATATATTTACATGCAACTTGTTTCTTCATATTTATCCTAAAATAAAGAAAGAAATAATGGATATTTTAAAATTTCTTTATGATGTGACCTGCATTTTGAATGAACAGTTTATGTTAAACTGTTTTGATACTCTCCATCAAGCATCGCCACGAAAGTTCAGGCTGGGGTAAGATCTAAATTATACACAACCAGGTGTCTCTGACTAAACTAATCAAATTTTTAAAACAACATTATTTCATGCCAGCAAACAGATCTATTAAAATCTCTAGTGATCTCCACGGACTGCAGTACGAAAGTAGAAAAATCTCACTTCTTGACGCTACCTAGGACGGGATCAAGCGACAGTACATGGTACACACTAGTCTTTCGTATGGCCGGTCAGTTGGTGTAGTGGCTAAAGAACCGACCTAGAGCCCGGATTCTATTCCCGGCTTGGGCATGGTTGTTATCTCGTGCGTCCCTTCATAGGGGGGGGGCTTCCACTGAATGCCCAAATAATAGAATGGACGATAAGTTCGGGCTTTTTATATGAGGCTCATGGAAAAGAATATCATTCAAAGTTAAAAGCTTTTTAAAAATATATTTGATAAAAATACGTGAAATACACGTACATTATATAAAATACGCTAATGACCAAAATTTAAAGTTACAAAGTCGATGATATTCTGGAAGAACCATCGCTTAGGAAGACCACGTGGAAGAACCTCGCTAGTCACCGTATGGTTTCACTAACGAGGTTTCCAACCCTCAATCCCAGAGAGCATTTGTGGCATGCTCTAGGAAGTGTCATTGCATGTCGACAGCCCCTTCCAAGGAACCTTAAGTTGTTAAAATTAACGCTTTTGGAAGAATGGGGATTACTGTTACATTTGCTGATCAATGGCCTCATTTACAATATGAAAACTTGATGTGATTCTTGTATTATGGGTATAGTTGGACGAGGTGGCCACACCTCTTAGATGAAATAATAAAGCATTATCCATGACAAATCCTATTTCACCAATGCTTCTCTCATTTGCATATCCGACTACATTAAATTCCTGTGTAAATTATATTGTTAGGATTTCATACCTTACATCATGCGGTATCAGTAAAACAATTTTCCATACATTAAACGCATCTTTGTCGAAAAATCTCAATTTTACTTTCCGAACATGTACCATCTAAGGAAAGTATTGTAATGATGAAAAATTTCGCTGTGTGTGTGTGTGTGTGTGTCTATCTGAGTGAACACAAAAGCTCCTAAACAGCGCGTTCAACTAAGCTCAAACTTGGTATATACGTTATAGGCTACCCTTCTACTACCGGTATTGATTTTGGTGTGTGTAGGACGTATAGCCTTTTTACAATGCTACATAAAATAATTCTTATACTTGACGGCCTATAGACGGAAATTTTTAAAAGTGTGCTAGTATCTAAATTGTGTATTCGATTGAGCGAAATTTGGATAAGTATATTATGGGAAAATAACGATGACGGTCCCATTATCTGTATAGATTATGGTGTGTGTCTACAGCTGATAGTTTGTTTACAGGGTTGTAGTAAAGAATTCTTATACACTATGGCCTATAAATGCACACCAGCGACGTTTTTTTAACAGTGCATTGGCCAAAATAATATTCGATCATCTACTTGAACTTTATCCTCTTCCAGCACGCCTTGAAGCAGAAAAATGCCTACACGTTTCAGCTATATGTACTATCAAACACATTGTAGAACGTTCTTTTATACTGAACGTTTCCACCCCCAGTATGGCTCTAGAACGAGAGGTTGCAAGAGGGTTATGTACGAGAGGTAGCAAACTATCTGAACGTAGCCCTTCGGAACTGCCGAGAAGGCGGTTCTGGATTTTGCGATAGTGGTCCTTTGGTTTGACCTGCACACTTATGCCTGGATTTTTCATGCCTGAATTTCTTTTTGTGTGGACAGCTGAAGGCTGTTCAACTGAATCTGAAGAAGAACTTATTGCCAAACTTTCGACCGCTGCCGGGGAAATGTGCGATATGCATAGTGTATTTCAGAATGTTCGCTACTCCTTTTCACGTCATTTTACCGATTGCAAAGCCACTTCCTGTCACTGTTCTGATCGCGTATTGCACTTACATTTCATTAATCCCTTAAAGGTTGTATTAGTTTCAAGAAAACGGTCGTAAAAGTGCCTATTTTATTTATTCAAGAAAATTGTACAAAAATAAGTTTATGTACAACATTCCTTTTAAGCTTGGACATATTGATATAAACAAACTTCCGTGCATAAGAATTGAAATGTTCTAACCTTTTTGGATCATATCGTTTGAACTCTCCAACCCGAAAACATCACGGGAGTGAAAAAGAAAGGGTTAAACTTACTTTTGTAACCTAATCTCCGTTATTGGTGTGCTTTCGTCTCCAATTACATTATCACCTTTGCCACACTCTAGTACCTTTATGTTTTAATTTCGACAATGCATTTTTGAATAAAAGTTGTCTGTTTGGATGTCTAAAAGAATCCCCCTGGAACAGAAAGGAAAGAAGAAATAAAGATTCCTTACCTGTAGTAGAGAATTTTCTCGTTAGTTGGATCTAGTAAGGACCCTCGCCAACAGAAATATACCAAATGTTTTAATAGGCTTTCAAGAAGGATTCTATGAGACATACACAAGTTTTCGAGCACTTTGGATGATTTACACTTGGTGAAATGAGTGTTGAAAATCACGTTCGTTCTGGGTGACCTACGACATTCCAAAACGACGAAGAATGAAAAAAATCCGCCAAAATATCAACGAGGATTACCGTTTTAGGATCGAAGATGGACGCCAGACATTTTCAGATGGACATTTTCAGACTATGAACCAACAGTTTTATTTAGATGCTTTAAGCCATTTATACCTAGTGTCCCTTTCTTTGGAACAACATTTTCGCTGTCAATCGGAAACGTTATTTATTTATCCTAACTTTTATTCACGAGTTTTGGACCTCAACTCCACAAAATATTTTAACCCTTTGAGACGACCCTTTCCCAATGCTGAAAAAAGGGCAGCCGTTGCCATCGCTCGACTGAACTACCAGCAAGATGGTGGATGATCGAAACGTTCATCGCGTGCCACATATCTAGAGACCCTTTTTTGACGCAGCTGGCTGTGCCGGCACAGCCAGCTGCGTCAAGGAAATGGAAAGGAATTAGTAATAAAGATAAAAAATAAATATAACTGAAGTAAACGGATGCACAACGCTTAAAGACCACGACACAGTTATGTACCAATTAATTTTATGATTTTTTTTAAATTCCTCTAAGATGTATCACTCTGTTTCATTTCGCAGCGCTAATGAAAAGTAGTTTCCAGAAATGAGCATTTCAAAGATGTATGAGTTAACATCGTTGGTCCTAAATCACGATCATTCCTGAATTTGAATGATCTCTAAGCTCGAAACAATGCCGCTTTCAGAAAAAGTTAAAAATATCCCCAGCAAAGAACTACTCACTTCATATGCAACATTGCAGCTGAACCAATTACTTAATAGAGCTTATATTATGATATTATTTTATGTGCCAATTCGAAAGGTTTCCCCTTTTGGTCTGATTGAATGCTGGTTTCAGCTTCAAGGTATAAGAACTTGACTAGAATGCTCTAAAATATTGCAATCTAAATAAAATGTGCCTAGGCTTTTTCAGGATTTCACAAAAATTTTTTGCATTGGTGTGTATGTAAAACATTATTATGCGTTCATAATAATGTAAATCATATATAAATAATGTAATAATGCATCATAATAATGTAAAACATTATTATGAGTTATTATGCGTTCCAATATGTGTTTCGGTGAAAAATAAATTCTAATTTATGTTTGAAAAATTTTATATATGTCTCTATTTACAATATTTTGGAAATCAGTTTAATTTTTTTCTTTCTCAGAATATTTAAAAACATTTTTAATTGTATTACGCAATATCTATCGAATTTAATTATATCCCTTTAAATTTTGAAAGATTTTTAAGCTTTTGCAAATGAAAGTTTGGTTTAAAAAAATTGTATGGAATGAAAAGGATTAGAACAAAGCCGTTAAGAAGTAGTTTGTAAATAAATTTAAGTTATACAGAAGATTATTCATTTAACAAAAATACAAAGAATTAACTGAGATGAACAATACATTAACCAGTATTTTTATAAATGAAGAGTAATATTCTCAAAAACTACCTGCAAAATAGCATGCACAAGATGCCTCGCCATATAATTGAAATGTTTAGATTGTTATGTAAAAAAGTCCAACCAAAATTATTTAAAATGATTATTAAAATTTGATGTCTATGTAGCATAGCAAGGTTTATAAAAAGGTTAAAGGAAAAGGGATTTCATTTCGTGTTTGAGAAATTAGATTTGAAATATGAATAGTTTAAATGGCTCATTTAAACTGTTTTAACCATAAGGTAAAAGACCAACCACTGTTCTATAAAATGATTATTAAAATTTAGTGTCTATGCAACATATTAAGTTCTATATCAGACGCTAAAGAAAAAGGATTTCTTCTTGTTTGGAAAATTTTATTTTAAATATGAAATATTTAAGTGTGCTTATTATGCGCATAATAAATACAATATTCTATTTCTGAAAAATTTATGAAACAAAGGTAAATTTTAACTTTAATAAAACTTGCAATTTGGTAAAGAAATTCAAAACGGCCGATATTTTGTAAAATTCCATTATATAAGAGATTTTTATGAAAAGGTAAAATAGTTTTTCGGAAAGTCTCAATGGAAATTATAAGCTTTTAAAACAATATTGCTTTATAAGAAAATAACTACTATAATGAAATAGGTATATAAAAATGCATGTTACTAATAACAGATTTAAAAATAATTTAATTCTTTTAACTTATAATTGCAGTTATTAATATAGATTTCATATTATTTTAAATTTTAATATTTTTGTTGTCTGAATTTATATAATACTATATTTATTGTTTCTGATTGTATTTTAATGATTATTTTCATATATTAGACTTTGTTATAGTACTACTGACTTTTTGATTTTGACTTTTATAGGTGTACTAGCTGTATAGACCGGTGTTACCCGGGAGCATTAAGTATAAAGGAATAACCTCAAAAAAAAAAAAAAAAATCATCTTCTCATGCTCGCTAATGTATTCCCATGGTTTATTTTCAAAACCATTAATGCATAAATTAAGTATAAATTTAAAAAACATTAATCTGCATATGTGTGCAATTCTTCAAACATTGTATGTGATGCAGCTAACAAAAAAAAGTTTAATCCTCTAATAATAATTTGGGGAAAATAAACCTAAATTTTTAATTAATTATTAAAAAATCGTCGAGTCTCGTTATCGTAATAATATAATAATAATAATAATAATAATAATAATAACAGTAATCTTGAAGTTCTTCTGTTCCAAAGTTAATAATTTAATATATGTTTAACTAAAATAATAATAATAATAATAATAATAATAATAATAAAGCAACCAATTTACATTATCCTGAAATAAAAAAGAAATAAAAATTTTATAGATCCACTGTTTAAAAATCTATACAGAAAAATAAGTCATTGCATAATATATAATCCACAAATAATAGTAATAACAAAATATCTTGCTGAAATTTGCCAAAAAAGTCCAATTCTCGAAAAGTGCCTTTAAGAAAAATTGAATTACTCTAGAAATTCCGATTAGCACGTTTAAAAAATAACTGCTGATGCTCACTAATCTAGTCCGCCAATGTTCCCTCTCCCAACTTAAACACACACACACACAAAACCACTTGTCCAGTTGTCTTGGAAACACTTCAGCCAGTGGTGGAAAGCAGGGAGGAATTTTCTTCCCATGTGACCTTTTTTCCTGAATAAAGATTTTTATGTCACGATATTTTCAGAGAAAAAACGTATAAAAAATCTAATTAATATTTCTGCACGGTTGAAAATTTAAAAGAGGACGGAATAAATGTTTTATGAATGGTAAAAAGATGGAAAATTTTTCCCAGTTACATTTTTCAATGCGAAAGTTTCAAATTCAAATTGCGAAAATTTACCTGAAAAGTGATCTTTCTTTTAAAAATTCTTAAAAATCTGCAAATTTAAGTACGATTTTGAAACAAAGTTTATTTGAAGAAGAAAACTGCAGTTATCGATGATATAAGAAACATAACTTTCGGATGAATATTTAGCTCACAAAAACGCTAAATGCGCGAAAATAACCGAACCAAAACATGAAATAACTAAAAATAGGATTAATTTTTTTAGCAATAGCTTTTTTTTTTCCTGTTTCGTCACTGTGCCAAGTGTGGCCCAGATCCGATAAAAGGTCCAGACGCCTATAGCGAACAGACAAGAAAGCTTTTTTATATATGTAGATTTTCTTGTGTAATTAACTCAATTTCAGTTAATTTTTTTTTCAAATTATGTATTTGTGTGCAGTAAATGAAAAAGAAAATTTTAAGCTGAGAAAATGAGAGTTCACAGAATTTTTTAAATATGAATTCTGAAATTTTTTTTTATTACATAATTTTTTGTAATGGTTGCCATAATAGTGTACAAGTTAACATTTTTAATTAAATGTTTATTTATATATCAATGATTAATTATTGTGAATTAATGTCTGTATAGAATATAATTTTATAATGGATTTACTTTTAGTTTAAAACATGTTTATTTTTTCTTTTCTAATTTAAGTACCTTTAATTCAATTTCGATACATGATGCAATTACTTATTTTTCAATCATATTTCAACGTTTTGAGTATATCTTTACGAATTAAAAAATCCTTATCCAGCTTTTAATAATTTGCTTCTCTATTATGGAGGCTACATATTTTTATAATTTCCCATTGTGAATTAGTTTGCACTCAAAAAAGATAATTTCATTAACAATGCTTGGTTAAAACATCAAAATAAAATTTTCTCGAGAAATAAATTACCGTTCTAAATTTAGAAATCCTGGGGAAAATTCAGAGCAGTTATGGATATAATTAGATATAATTAAAATGCTAATATGAGCAAAATTGTTTCTGTTAAAGACATGATTGCTTTTAATTTTCATCTAGATTATTCAAAACTTAACAAAAAAAGTATTGTACATATTTTTTTTTTTTTTTTTTTTTTTTTTTTTTTTTGCTTTTTCGTAAGGTGATTTTGATGTGATGATTTTTTTGCATACATTTTATAATGTAATTATGGATGATACGCTTGAGATATGCCATAGACATTTTATTTTGGATACTCTTTTTTGTGGTCCCAGAGCTGAATGTATAAATGTTTTTGATAATATTGGCAAAAATTATTTCTTGTTTCAGCTATAAAACTAAAGGGCGTAATGCATGGATGTAAATGATAATACATATAAAAAGGGGAAGGTAATAATAATAATTAAAACATACGTAATTTAATTAACTTGATATTACGTTAACACAGCTGTGCTACATTTTCATCGTAAAATAAGTAATTAATTAATGAGCAGTTGTGTTAAAATAAAGTGAAAGCTATTTAGTAAGGTTATCTGAATTAATTAGGCCATCCCAAAAAAACTGACTTTATAATCTTAATCTTATCTCAATATATATATAAAATGCCAATGTTCGTTTGTAAAGACAGGGTTTTCTCTATCACCACCAACTCGAATTAACTTCCCGTTGGGGTGGTAAATACCCCTTGGCCTCACGGTGAAAGTAAGGGAGTTTGGTCGCGGTGGGTGAAAGTGGGTGGTTGTGGGTGGCGAAAATGTGAAAAAATATATATCTGTCCTTTTCTAACTCATGAGAACTTCTGAAAAGTTCTAAAAATTCCTGGAATGACCTAGAAAACTCCAAAATGTGTGCAACTGTTACAGTCAATCTAGAATGTTCTAGAAGGTTCTAAAAATTTCCAGAAAGTTCTAGAAAGTTCCAAAACGTGTGCAACCGTTCAAATCGATTTAGAATGATCTAGAACGTTCTAAAAACTTCTGGAATGATCTAGAAAGTTCCAAAATGTCTGCAACTGTTAAAATCGATCCAGAATGATATAGAAAGTTCTAAAAATTTCTGGAATGATCTAGAAAGTTCCAAAATTTCTGCAACTGTTAAAAACAATCCAGAATGTTCTAGAAAGTTCGAAAAATTTCTTGAATGATCTAGAAAGATTCAAAATGTCTGCAACTGCTAAAATCGGTATGGAATGTTCTAGAAAGTTCTAAAAATTTCTGGAATGATCTAGAAAGTTCCAAATTGTGTGCAACTGTTAAAATCGATATGGAATGTTCCAGAAAGTTCTAGAAATGTCTGGTCGAGTGAAGATCAATTGCGATGGGTGATTGTCATTCGGAAATTTTATAGCATACTGCTTCGCAGCCTCTTGCTTATTCCGATGAAATTCTCCGTAAAGTAACACCATTTCAGTGTATTCATTAGTATTAAACATTATCTTTCGTTTTTTATACTCAATAAGCTACGAATTCAAATAGCATGAACTTTAGACAAACACTAACAAAGTAACTTAAACAACAGTTTTTCAACTCCAATAAAATATTAAAATTTAATGTTTATCGTCTGTTGCCATATCAGCAGGAATACTTTCTATACATCGCATGTTTAATGGTCGAATAAGTCTCTCAATATCTAAGATAGAAATCTAAATTATCTACGTTAAAAATGGATCCTTAAATATCTTTTATACCATTAAACATGCGGTGTATTTTAACCGAGCAACGCCGGGTTTCGCTGCTAGTATATATATAAAATGCTAATGTTCGTTTGTAAAGACAGGGTTTTCTCTATCACCATCAACTCGAATTAATTTCCCGTTGGGGTGCTAAATACCCCTTTGCCTCGCGGTGAAAGTAAGGGAGTTTGGTCGTGGTGGGTGGAAGTGGGTGGCTAAAATGTGAAAAAATATATATCTGTCCTTTTCTAAATCATGAGAACTTCTGAAAAGTTCTAAAAATTCCTGGAATGACCTAGAAAACTCTAAAATGTGTGCAACTGTTACAGTCAATCTAAAATGTTCTAGAAGGTTCTAAAAATTTCCAGAAAGTTCTAGAAAGTTCCAAAACGTGTGCAACCTTTCAAATCGATTTAGAATGATCTAGAACATTCTAAAAATTTCTGGAATGATCTAGAAAGCTCCAAAATGTCTGCAACTGTTAAAATCGATCCAGAATGACATAGAAAGTTCTAAAAATTTCTGTAATGATCTAGAAAGTTCCAAAATGTCTGCAATTGTTAAAAACAATCCAGAATGTTCTAGAAAGCTCGAAAAATTTCTTGAATGATCTAGAAAGATTCAAAATGTCTGCAACTGCTAAAATCGGTATGGAATGTTCTAGAAAGTTCTAAAAATTTATCGAATGATCTAGAAAGTTCCAAATTGTGTGCAACTGTTAAAATCGATACGGAATGTTCCAGAAAGTTCTAGAAATGTCTGGTCGAGTGAAGATCAATTACGATGGGTTATTGTCATTCGGAAATTTTATAGCATACTGCTTCGCAGCCTCTCGCTTATTCCGATGAAATTCTCCGTAAAGTAACACCATTTCAATGTATTCATTAATATTAAACATTTTCTTTCGTTTTTTATACTCAATAAGCTACGAATTCAAATAGCATGAACTTTAGAGAAACAATAACAAAGTAACTTATAAACAACAGTTTTTCAACTCCAATAAAATATTAAAATTTAATGTTTATCGTCTGTTGCCATATCAGCAGGAATACTTTCTATACACCGCATGTTTAATGGTCGAATAAGTTTCTCAATATCTAAGATAGAAATCTAAATTATCTACGTTAAAAATGGATCTTTAAATATCTTTTATACCATTAAACATGTGATGTATTTTAACCCGAGCAACGCCGGGTTTCGCTGCTAGTTTATTAATAAAATGTATTGCTTATTTAAAAGTAACAACGATTTTATTTTAATATAGAGTACGAATAAGGAGGTTACTTGTAGAATGGGATTTTCGATAACTGGCTCGACTCTGCTTGCAAACGTTCCCTTTTTTAATGAAAGTGGCAGTAACACTTTACCGAAACTTTTGACTAATGTCGGTAATGGTGGATTCTATTCTTCCTCGTGCTCTACAATGGTCTGCAAATCACTGTCATACAATTCGCCTTTCCGTAACTCCTAAAGAAAGACGACTAATGGCGCCTAATCTGAGGACCATGGTCACGAATTCACTTCGCCGCGAAAGAAGATAACAAGACCATGAAGCAATCAACAGTGTGAATTTTAACAATTTCTGTGAGTTACTCGATTTTGTAATTCTCCGTGACTAAACCTCAACATTTTCTAGTGCCAATTATCAAACATTATCTCTCTAAATTTACCACACACGAAAAAAAGGAATTGTGCATAATTTGAAATGTTACGATATTTAGAGACACTCTTGAAAAATTTACAAACTTACACCACGATGTTGGTTTTTGAGTTGTGACAACTAACCTATTTATCAGTAAATGCTTTCCATTAATAGTAATATGGTATGTGAGTGAACAATCTGAAAAAACGGATATCCTCATAGATTCTCAATAGCTTTTCTTTTTCTTTTTTTAAACCAAAATTTTCTTATAGTTCTTAAAATAAAGCAATAATTTAATTCGAACTAATCATGATGGCCAATGATGTCAATAGCTATTTAACAACGCAAAGTATGATCCAATTTCACTTTATTACTTTTATATTCAGAGTGTAAAAGAGGCCGTTGCCAAACTTAACATTCTGGTCTACCATATCATGACAAAAAATATTTACATAGGAACTTGTGTCCGGAAATGAAAACGGCGATCGCTAGAGGGCGACGTTTTTTTGACAACCAATTGTATCATCGAGCAGCAAGTTCTATCCAGAACTTGCGGCACGATGATGCAATTGGTTTGACCTATCTCCAATGTTTCCAATTGCTTCAAAGTGAGAAAAGGTCCTCCACTTTCTGGTTGTGTGGAAGGAGGAATTTTTCACTGCTAAAGAAGGTGGATCCTTTTACCTCTCGAAACGATCCTTAGAGTTAATTATGCGTGTTATTTACCTTATTGAAGTTCCTTATTGTTTTATTACCAATGTAGAAAACTTTAAAAGGAATCACCTTTATTGATTTTTATCTCCAGTTTAAAATAATTTGAAGTACTTTTTAAATTTTTTAAAAATAGCAACTTTTGAGATTTTTCATTTCATAATTTTAAATACACAAGATTTTAAAAGTTTTTCCTCCGCGGAAAACATAAATGCAGATTTATTTATTTAATATATCATACGTTATAATTTCGATACATCGATATCATACGTTATAATGCCAGTAAAAAACAACCCCAAAAATTCTAGAAGATAAAATTTCCTTGTCTTTTCAACCATCTTAAACATAGGGCGACGTAAAATGCAATAATATGTAACTCCCATTACTTATTAATCAAAATAAGTCATACCACGTCAAATCAATTGGCTTTTCCACCTCACCATTACTGATTTCAATGAAATTCAGCACAAAAAATAGACTTTAATATTCATTTTAAAACAACATCTTTGTAAAATATACCAGTCAGAATTTTTAAAAGTTGCCGAATTTCGAAGAGAAACAGATTTTTTATTACTATAGCAAATTTTCTATATCGGTATTTAACTCGTAAATTAGAAATATGCAGCATGTGATCTTTGACAGCATGTCGTAAAACCTTTATTATGATATGCATCAGCATAATAAGAAAGATTATAACCTAGATAGAAATTCAAACTATAATTGTCTTTTAAAAAATACAAAGAAAAATATTATCTTAAAAAATTATATTAAAAAAGAGTAATTTATAAGAATGTGTGACAGTCACAAAAATTTACATATGAAATGAGAAACTATTTTAAGAATGAATTTCGTATGAAATTCATATTTAAAATAACTGAAACAAATGTATTCGTTCCTTAAAATGCAATAATCATGTCAAATACCATTTTATGCGTTAATGCCATATCATATCGCGATTTTTATAAAATTTCACTATCCCAGATATAGATTTTAAACAAGTTTGGCTCAGAGGTAATGTTTGTATTCTCTAAACTAAGTTGAAAACATCATTAAAACTTTTGAAACTCATTTTGGAGATATGGATGCTTAAAATGGCTTTCACTCATTCTGACTGAGTAAGAACAGCCGCCGTTTGTAATATTATCCTATTTCTAGGAAAGCTCGTAATGATCAAATAAAAAAGTTTGGCGAGTTTTTTATTTTATTTTATGTGTGGGCATTGGGTTAATACTATATCACGTATATGGATTCGGATATAGTCATGTATTATCGCTAATGCTGGTGCTATTTAAATAAATGTCTTACATCTAATGAACGAAATTAGAAGTTTGTCAATTTTTTAGACAAAACTACAACGCTTGCAATTTGCATTTACCAGGCACAAAATAAAGCTCAGCCTACACCATGATACATTGAAACTTTTCACGATTTGCAGATAGAAACATATAAATATGTTAACTGCATACAAAGTTTGAAAATTCCTCAGTTCTGTGACTTGTAAGAATTTTGCGAATATAAAACAGCGTTAAACAAATTAGCTTGAAATTCGTACATTTATACAGAAAAATGCGGACAAAATTCTGAGATATGCTTTCAAAGTCTGTAAACCAACTCGTTCCCCGATTTTTTCATGATTATTCCGAGCTTTGAAATTTTGGAAAACACGCTGAAAAATATCTGAGTGGCTTGAAAAGGTAAACATCAACATGTTTTCCAAGCAAATTTTCGCGATATTCAACTTTGAAAAAGATTCGATACCACTGATCAATCGGCTTAATTTTTGCAAAGATGTAAAAAAAAATAATAAAAAGATAGACAAGCACAATGTTAGATAATTTAAAAGTATGAAAGTCCACCTACTCTGCAATTTTTATCAATTTTGCATCATTTTGAAACTCAAAAAATGTCCCGACACCGTTAAGACAGTCAAGTAAAAAATTTGCGAAAAATATAAAAATGAACTACATGGATAACATGACAAAAATGTGCTTTTCGTTAAGCTTAGCCTTATTCAGGTGCAAAAAAGAACTGCTATTACACTTAGTAGCAAAATAAAATATATTCTTCAGTATAATCAGTTCAAATTAATGCCTAATTAATATGCTTTTTGGAGCTGTATCAACAAAAGATTCCGTTCCTCTCTCTGAATAGCAACTGATTTCAATTTATAATGAAGAAGCGTACCACATAAATCTGTAAAAGTGTTAATTATTGCTCCCAAATGAGTTCGTTAGTGTATTTGTAACTTTTGTATCTCTTATTTTGTTCGAATTAAATGTACAATTTTGAAGTAAATTTGGAAAAGTATGTTTACTGCTAAGTACTACAGAAAGATCTCGTACGTTAGTATATTTTAGAAATTTGAACATCTTCTCTCAGACAACAAAGGGTGTCCATGAATTCGCTTAATTTATAGAAATTTCAACATCTTCTCTCAGACAACAAATGGCGTCCATAAATTCGTTTAATTTATAGAAATTTGAACATCTTCTCTCAGACAACAAATGTTGTCCATGAATTCGTTTAATTTTCTAGGGTATACTAAAAATTTATTTTACCCGTAATTGTTCTTGAGATGAGTGTGATTAAAAAACACTTCATAAGTGTTAAAGTTCTACCACTTTGGAGCATTACAGGAACTTTTTTTTATAATTTCGGAAGAATTATCCTCCTCTTTTTTATTTAACGTCCGTAAAAATTGTTGTATTGCTTCATAATTCATCTATGTTATGTTTAATTATCATAGAACATTTACTGTATAAAATAGTGTACGTACTACATACAACAAAGAGTCCTAATGATTGAGGACTATGGCTAGAAATTAGTTAATTTTGACGTAATAGCATTGCCATTTTTTGACATACACAGTTTTTGAAATAAAATGCAATGAAATGCATTAAGTATTTCAGGAGTTATCACTTCGAATTTAAATTTCTAACATTCAACTACCTAACGTCTGTGACCTACTGTCTGTTCGTTCATAATTACTGAAAATTTATTCTTAGGTTTTTATTTTTCATGCTGCATTGAAGTACCATGTAAAACCTTGTCTTCTTTTATTTCATAAATGCCTGTGTAATGTCGTTTTTGTAGACAAAAGCTGCTACCATTTACTAACGAAGAGCGATATTTTTCCGAATATACAGGGTGTCCAGCAAAGGACATTCTGTCTTCAAAATTATGCATATCTAAAAAAATGAAAGACAATAGAGAGACGAGACAAACTGCATAATTATTAGGAAAGCTGTAAAAAATTTATGCAGAAGCTTAGTTATAGTAGTTCCGAAAATCGCTGACAGTTGTCGCTGTAATTGCTGGCCTCTATAATTTATTGGCCTCTATATTTTCCTATCTGACACCTTCTGACTTGACTATTTTCTAAGAAACATATTGGAAGAAACTGTCTGCCGGAAACATCCCAACATGCTGTGCGAGCTCTAATTGTTGATTTGTGTGATATGTGAATAAATTTCCGTTGAGACTGGCTGAGACAACAAATTTCATTACTCTTTTGCGCAACGTCTGTATGTCGTTAGGGTGGACGTTTTGGGAGGACTGCGGGCGGAGTGACTGCTTGCAGAAAATGAAATAGTACTACTTATACAAGATGATCGTCAATCGATTTCGACGTGCAGCGCCATCCGTTAGCCGTGGCTTACTCAAGGTGGTGTTTGCGGGCTCTAATCCCCTTTATCAAAGATTTTTTTTATCATAAAATCCATAAAATCTTAATTTTCAACTTAAGGATTTTGATTCAGTATGCTCATTGTTGGACATCCTGTATGTCAAGATGTCTCTCAGGTTCGGATATTATTTTGAAGACGTACTGGGTAGGGTATGGAATTAGTCGGAACTATTAGTTGGAATTTGTGAATACTCGAGACTTCAAACTACAAAGAGTGTGTCTTAGATGAAGATTTGTTCACTGTTAATAACTAGAGAGGTAATTTAAAATACAAATCAAAACTTTTTATTTTTACTCAAAATTAAAAATATTTTCATGAATATTTAATTTGAAAAAGAACTCTCTTTCCCGCACTTTGTTTTTCTTTAACTGCTTGTAAACTTTACTCGAAACTTGCTCCAAGGAATAATTTTCAAATTGTGACTGTTTGACATTGTAAAAAACGGACATTTTAAAAAAATAAACTGAGTTTAAAATTCATTAGCGTACACTGATCCTTCCTTAACTAGAATAGATATCTCTAATTGCAAATTGCCGACTAATTAACTATAATTATTGCAACAAAAAGAGTCTCTCTCATACGTTGTATACTGTGTTTAATTTAATTGTCTGAGCGGATGAGACGCAAAACTGCGTTCACTGAACTTCTGTTTTCTCGACAACACGTCTGTATTTTATATTAAATAAAACGTTCATGCACACACATAACAGACAGCTATTCAACTTTAGGGCATTAAAGTAGTAATTGAATGAGATGGTTTCGTTTAGTTATAGTTCCTTTTATAATATTTTTAACTTTTATGTAGTAAGAATGCTCAACCGAAAACTGATGTTAAATGGTGAAATTAATTAAAAATTTAACAATACTTTTAATAAACTTAGCAGTACCTTTTTGTGTAAAATAACACACATAAAAAAGGCACTCCTGGTTCTGATCGTGCGGATGGTCGAACTTTTTTTGGCAACTGAAGAAGGATAGACCCTGTGTACCACCCAGACCGATCGTTCTGATAAGAACCTTTTTGCATATGTGTTATTTTACAAGTTTTTATTTAATTTAAGATTTTCTGTTTTTAAAGTCTGATATTAGTTGCCTGACCGGATATTTTCAAATGACGAAAGTGAATTTTCCATTTTTTTAAACATTTTTTTTCTTAAATTCAACTTCATAAGTACCATTTTCATGCATGCTATTTTACAAAGATTTGAATAAGTTTGTATGTAACTTAAAATGTCTGATATTAGTTGCGTGACCGTATATTTTTCTAGTGGTGTGGGGGAATTCTTCTCGTTTTTTAATTTGTACATTGAAACTAGCTTGATGAGTATCTTTTTCATGTGTGTTGTTTTACAAAGCTTTTAAATAATTTAATTCTTATGCAGTTTAAACTGCCTGATATTAGTTGCTCGAGCAAGGTGTGGTGAAGTGGATGATTTTTTTTTCTTTAAAATATCTTGAATTTAATTATATTCTGTTCACCCCAAAGACTAAAGTGCGAATATTACCATTTGTTTCCAGTACTACTGATTTCGTATATAGGGTCTTTGGATGTCCTCTAGGGTCCAGCATGAAACCTGCACCCCAATGGGTCATTCATATAACTTCTGTGCTTGTCAATCTGCACAGCGCTGTTCTAGTCATAATGGGGCATCCAAACACCAAGTAACTAGAACTTATTGGAGAGTAAAAATAAATTCATAGTTTTGCGATTACTTCCTGCAAAACCTGGAAGGCTAAAAAGTAAGTAATGAGTATCGTAGCTCATTTTTGTTTATGGGTTGTCGGAAAAAGTAACTTTTCCATTTAACTATCTAGATAATTTTTCTTAGTGCATAAATTTATGTATGTTAGATATGTAAGATATGTATATTATGTATGTTATGTATGTAAGATAAGTATATGTTACATTTCTAAATGATAACATATACTTATCTTTTGTCGTGTACATCTGAAATCGAATATAACTTTTACATTAACAAACGTGAAGATTCAGTGCAAATTCCCTAACCTACTCTGAAATAAAAGAAATTTCGTCGAAAATACAAAGAAAAATTGTGCGCAGTGAATTCATAAAATGGGAATGCTCCGAATAGAAATGTTACTTTGCATTTCTGAGAAATCTAAATTGAATGTGACATTTTGCAATACCGGAATAATAACTTTATGTTTTATGAATGAGAAATTGTATCCCGATTCTTCAAAGAGATGAACTATCCAAAAAAAGAAATACAGCACGTTTTTTCCCTTATGGCTGTAATAAGTATATCAGCTTTCAAACAAGCATTTTGTCGCTATACTTAAATAATTTTTATGCAGAAAATAAAGTCAAAGACGCTTTTAAAGAATTTTAAACGATTTTTTTTCTTACTTTTTAGACAACGAGTAAAGTTACCGTACAGTTAATTTTAAGAGAAAAAAAAATAAAGTTCAATGGAAACAATTATATATATATATATAAATATATAATTTCAGGACCAGAAAGGGCCTTTAACGGAGGGTTAAAAGTACTTATTTTTAAAATTCAGTGCAACTGTTTTCTGGCTATTATTATTATTATTATTATCATCATTATTATTATTATTATTATTATTATTATTATTATTATTATTATTATTAATGCTATTATTGTTATTGTTGTTGTTATTTTAATGTAGACTGGATTTCAGTACTTAGTTGGGATTGAATTCGCAAAATTACTCTTTCCCCTCCCACACTCTAAACACAGTCCAACTATTGTCTACCTACTGGTTGGCTCTTTATTTTTATCTTCAATTGCAATTCCATTCAGTATGTTTGAATTTTTTCTACTAATTAAAGGAATATCATATCAAAAACTATTCGGTAACTTTAAAAAATTAAAAATATCATTTTGAGCTTTCGTTGAAACAAAACTTTTTGTTGCTATTTTGGTAAGTGAGCAAAACTTTCATTGGCATATTATTAAATCCACAAAATTTTTGTATGTGAAATTTTTGTCACTGTCTTCATCGAAGAAAGTTGTTCAGTTAGCAAAGCAGCAATAAAATTTTTGCTGTACCTCCAAATTTTTTTAAAATTTAACAAAACATTTTTATCGTGCGTGTGATCAGTGTACTCTCAAAGCAACTTAACATTCTTCTGACCTCGCCAAGATGCATAGGATATTAAATATTTTGAAGGAAACCTTAACTATTGTTTATAAGTATTAGGATGTCATTCACTATGAATAAGATGAAATTTAAAAAATATATATTTTGTACTGAAATAACTGTTAACAAATACCTTTTGAATTTCATCCTAACACTTTTAAAATTGACACAGATGAAGAATTTTTAGATCAAAAGGATCGCGATAAATTTGGTAGACAGAACAATTATAAGTTGAATCTATTTTCGGCAAAATTCATGGAACCAGAAAGGTGAGGGGTGAAATATTTATCTCATACATACGACTGCGTTCACATGTTTGAATGTTGACTCAAACTCACTAAAATACGTCGCCGATCGTTTACCGTTTACGTTTCTCAAGTCCAATAAAAGGATTACCTCATGCATTTATGAGGAAATGCATTGAACTATATCACTCAGTTGTTGGAATATTTGTGACTAGTTTTGAAATTTCTCTATATAGCAGATGCGTACCTTTCAAAATACGTTTATTAATTAATTTATATTATGTTTTAAAATCAGGTTATAATTTGGTGGACACACTGTAAATAAAAGCAATAGATGCAACGATTGGCTTATTTTTACATTTTCTTTCAATGATTCCATGGTAAATAAATAAATAAATATATTATATAGATGACATCACCCGTTTGACTATTTTCTGAGTTGCTTTGAAACGCAAAACGCTACATGAAAGAGTGACTTGTTACATATTTAAAAAATGAGTATTTTTATCATAAGTCCACTTTCAAATATTTTGTTTGCTTTATCCTCTTTTTATGGTGCTGTAAAACGTTTTCCTTACACCTATGACAGCAAAGAAAGCAAAGATACATACAGACATGGTTAGTTTGAGCTGAACAAAACTTTCGACGATTTGAATGAAACTGGTATGGAACAAATGCAATAAATTCACTGACAAAACGACAAAAGGTATACGACAGATGAATCGAGTTACCTCCAGAATCGAGTTACCGAAAATATTTGCAGTGTATCAAAGTCTGACCAAAGAAAATATTAAATTAAGAAAACAGGGCATTCTTTTCTAAAATAAACGAAGGAACAGAAATTGAATTACCCTTATCTTGCATTCAGGTAAAACTTATAGTTTCTGTAACATTTCATAAGAAAACTGAAAGATTTTCACTATGTGCCCGTCTTATCATGCTCTAATTCCCGTAAATATGCGTGGATTTGAAAGAAATTTTGATATACTATTGCGGTTTACAATACCATGTAATTTATATAAAAGGGTATACATTGCATGAATATTTCTTTCACAGGAGTAGAGGAAAGTCCTTCGAATACACTGCACTTCGTGAACAATCAATGTTCAAAGTACGTTTTCAAAATGTTAATTTATTAAAATATTTATATAAAGTTTAAGAAAGCTCTTCGTTGAAAGTAATGTGCTCGGAATTCCTTGTATTTGCAGGGACGCGCAGCAGTGATTGTTTGAAGTGCATTAAAATAGGTACAGCTGCGGAAGAAAATGGCCCACTTGTACTTTTTCCGGTCGTCATTCGTCGTACAGCAAAATTACAGATATCAATCGTTTACGATTGACGTACACTTTAATTTGCTATGCATAAAAATTGCATAAGGGGCCATCTACATATCAAAATTCGCACCCACTTTTTTTTCCAATAGCAACTCCTAGATTTCACTTCATATTTCAAAAATTTAGCTCATTTTAACCCCGGATACCCATTTTCAATAAATTTGAACGGAAAATGGGTAAGTTATCAGCTTCGAAAATCCCCCTTCCCATGTGTTAAAATATTTTTTCATACTTCATTTTATATCTCATATAACATTGAAAATTAGATTCTTTTTATTGATACTATTAGAACTAAACGACCCAAACATAATTTGATGTTATTATGATTTTTAATAAAATATTAATATGAATTATGAATTATTAATTTAATATTAAAAATTATGAATAGTGACCTAGCCAAATTTTGATGGAAATAGATGCAGGAAGTAATATTACGTGGCTGTGCAAAATTTCAAATTTTTACGCTCAATAGTTTAATTTATATTAAATAAAACATGTTATTTTCATGAGTTAAGGGACCATATATAAATTTATTAAGTGACAATTTTTTGAAAATTGCTTAAAATAAACGTAAATTAGATTTCTTCTGTGCAAAAACACTGTAAAAGATAGCGGTATTAAAAAATATCAAATTTTGAAGCAAATAAATTAAAGGTTTTCACAATTTGATGGTGATTCTATAAAACGTCTATTTTTGCGTCCACTACCATATTCCCCCAAATAAAATATTTTCCTGGTATAGAATTAGATGCATGTCTTCTAATACAATGTCCTATTTCTGAAAAACTAACATCCTCAACATTCCAGGCATGAATTTGGCCTTTTTTGATATTGGAAACATTAGGTCTTTGGACTTCCCCATACTTTATCAAACATTCAAAATCACGCTTTTTTGTCTAAATTTTCATCTGACTATAAATTAAAACACTGGCAAAAATCTTATAAAATTATTGCACATTGCTGACGATAATATTAAATGAAGAATATGAAATAACCAAGACAGTGATAATATTGGGTTGGAAAAAGAGTAATTGCGTTTTTTACTTGAAATTCAAACAAATAAATTTTCAATCACGAAACCATTCTTGAAGTTCGACCGTAGCTGAGTAACATTCATGTTTGTAATCAGAAGAGCAGAGAACAGATGCTCATTCGTGGCAACATTTCACCTGCCTATGAGAACCTTCAAGAGAAATACTCAATAACAATTTCATAATTAGAAAGATTTTCAAAATCGTAAGCAGTCGTTTTGCATTTTTCCTTTAAATCATGCATACGAACCAAGTAAGTTATGAACTCACGGGTCATTTGGACCGCAGACTAAATATTATAATTTCTACCCTTGATATTCTCAGTAAACAAAACTTTAATAAGAGAGATGGAAACAATAGTTTCCTTGAAAATAATATTTATTTCTTTTAACTCTCGCTAGCGAAATGAATGAAAGGCGAAAAGTAATGAACCTACAAATAGCGTTTTTCAATTTACAGAAAGTCCCTTAAAAACGCGCAAAAATTAATTCGCAATATCTCATTACTTAAATGACTATCGCATAAATTATCGTAGAAAATTGGTGAAAATTTATATTTTGCAGTGAATTTATATTTCGCAGGGTAATTTGAAGGTTTTCTTTCGTTTAATAAAGTCAAAATAGTGTTGCCATTGAGAAAAATGAAGTTGACGCAGAATTAAATATGAATACGGTCTCTAATGCAAATTTAATAGTAAATTAAACATGCGTTATTTGCAACCGAATGGTATATATAACTTTGCTGTACGACGAACGACGACGAAATAAAGAGCACGCGGGCCTTTTTTTTCTCCACAGCTGTACATTACTTCCAATAAAATATAAAATTAGCCAATTTTCATGAGTTCTGTGCAGAAACAACATTAAATGTCCACTAATTCCTTCGAATAACGTACGATAACTGTATGGTTATCGCCGGCAAAAAATTATAATAGGCTGAATACATTAAGACGGAATACATTAAGTTGCAAAGCGGTGTTTTCTTATGTAAACTCCAGACATTAAGGAAATTCTAATTCTAGTAAGAAATGTTGATTCCTCAAAAAGTGCATGTGCACAAAAATTATCCATCAGTGTAAAAATCATTCTTCCGATAGAGTCGAAGTGTATTTCGCCGTTGACCCATTTGAGAACTTTGTATTGTTCTTTTTTCCAGCCTGTCAACAGTATACAGTTCTGATGTCTACTAGCCGCCTGATATTATGGGTGATGAGGAAGTGACGCAGTGTGCTGTTACTAGGACCTTGATCAGGAGGAACGGGCTTGGTGTCTTTTACTTCAAATTATTAAATGCTGCACGTCTGATTTCCTGTTTTAACTTAAAATAAATTCTGTTAGGTTTATTTCAAGCTCTAAGAAAAAAAAAAGTGTGTGCGCGTAATCTTTACGCGCGATTGAAGTAAAACTTCTTTGACGTTTACGACACATATCACTGAAATGATTAAACTTAAAATAAATATAATATTATAATTTAATTATATGTATTATTCATATACTTTAAAAAGATTATATAAATGTTATATTCATATTATTCATTGGAAATAGGTATTTGAATGTCATCATACTTTTTAATGAATACGTCATTTTATCTCTCACCCCCTTTATTGAAAATTGTCCGAAAAAATTGTCCCAAGAATGCGACATAATTTTGCATATATTTAAATACTATTAGTTTGCGACACCTGTAATCTATTGTTACACTATTTCGTAAGCTGTAGCATATGTATCAAATATATTTTTTACATATATTTAAATACTATTAGTTCACAACAGCTTTAATCTATTGTTACAATATTTCGTAATCTGTAGCCCAGACAGCACAGCAAACTTGCATCAAACTTGCAGCAAGCTTGATTTATTAAGTCAATGAGCTTGAATTAAGCTTGAAAATTCCAGGCGTGTAAGCTCGATGCAAGCTTGAATCAATTGTTCTAGTTTACACTTGCCCAGCTTGCATAAAGCTTGACATTTCAAGCTTGAATAAAGCTTGACATTTCAAGCTTGAATCAAGCTTGACATTTCAAGCTTAAAAAATTTTCCTAAAAATTTTTTTTCTAAATACACGGGGCGTCCGCTGGCGAACGCGCCCCACATACTTTACTTTTCCGCGCATTTTCCCCCTCTATGCTGTAAATTTAAGTTATTTTAATCGGTTTCCATCGAGTGTCCGAGGCTAGAATAGAACCCGGGACCTTTCGATTCGTAGCCGAGCGCGTTATCCCTTCAGCCACCGGAGCCTTGTGCAGCTATGACTAAAGTTTGTAGTGAATTATTAACCCATTTATGCCTAGCGTCCCTTTTTTGGGACGGCATTGTCGCTATCAGTCGAAAACGTTATTTATTTTTCCTAGCCTTTATTCGCGAGTATTGAACCTCAATTCCACAAAATATTTTAATATGGCCAAGTAGGATGTTGACATTTCAATTTTTATACATAATGATTTTAAATGAAATCATCCCTTGTTCAAAAAGTTGACATTTGAAATTTATCAATTACTGCTGGTGTTAGCAAAAATCGAAGAAAGTCGCAAAAATATCCAGGCACGAATGGGCTAAGCGGTTTTCTGGCCAGATTGATAAGTGGGTGATATGTTATTTGTTTTTTTTTCCATGGGATGCATCAAAATTAAAATAATTTTATGTGTGATTTAGAGACTCTACTAATCGGGAAATAAACATAATATAAACTTAAGAGCAACACATGTTTTAAAACTTTCGCAACACTCATGAGCAATACTGCCGCTGGCCAAAATCGAGACAAACGACTGATTTTGAAATCAATTTCGTAGTATAATTGTATTTTGAAGAATTTCCATATTTGGAAATATAGAATGGGTTTACTTACTTAACACAAATTTTGTGTTAAGTAATCTGAAATCAAAGAAACAGATAGTTAAACGTTACTTCGAAATGCTATATCACAGTTGCTAACATAACATGTATGGAATACAAACACTTTAGTCATTTTTGTAAATATTTCTTATAATAACAAATAATTGAAAAATTTTGCTATTTTTTAACGCTAAAAATTCTCTTTACAAATGTGGTTAGTTATTTTCCTACATATATTGGTATGCTATCGATATAGAGCATTTCGAAGAATTAAAAATAAGTTTAAATTAATTTATACAAATGTAAATTCGAATTATTTTCATTGTTCATACTTTGTAATTAAAAAATTATTTAACTTCAGAATTTTTTTATCCTTTGTAATTTTATTTTAAAACTACAAAAGTGTAAGATGTAAGATTTTTGGGCCCTAAAATCTGTAGGCCGCCCTGGGCAGTTGCCCCGTTTGCCTTGCCGGTAATATGGCACTGGTAATAAAATAAACACATCTTTTACGAACTTTCAGCAAATTTGAGGACGCTAGACAATTAATGCCCATTCTCTTTCACAGATGGCGCCATCAACGCTCCTTTAAAAAGGAAAAATCAAGCGAGTAGCAATTGCCAAGCTTAAATCAAGCTGTATTTAAGCTTGACAATTCAACTTGACTCCTGCAAGCTTGCTGCCAGCTTAGAATGAGTTGAACTGTCAAGCTTGCATTAATGCGTCTAATTCAAAGAAATGTCAAGCTTGATTTAAGCTTATGTGCTGTCTGGGAGGATATGCATCACATGTATTTTTCTATAAATTGGTTACAGTAATAAAAATTCCAACATAGGGTTACCAGGCGAAATACAAAAAAGATGGGAGATAAAATGACATAGTCAATTAATATAGTTTTAATATGGCAATAATGAAATTAAAAAATTAGGGGGGTTCAGGGGGGGGGTCTCCCCTTGACGAGGCTCGAACAGCCGAGTTTTATTTATGTATGAAATTATAGGTTTGTGGTAACTATAATGTGAAATATAAATTTTACTCTCTAAATTTGCCAATTTTCTTGAAAATACAGCATCTATCGTTGTACCGAAACGCGTTGTTGATTGAAGTCGAGAAGTATTCGTAGTTAGATCAAATTTTTCTTTTAAAAAATCAACTAACGGCTGAGATTCTTGAAAGCGAAAATTAACATTAAAATCTCCAGTTAGAATCATCGGTAATTCATGATAATTACTTAGAATCCGGGAAGTGTCCATGTTGTAGTATTATTCTGTAACTGTTTTCTTATACCATTGTTCCGCCTGGAGGTTGGGTTTGAATGGGGGGAATGTCCATAGTCTAGTATTATACTTTAACTGTGTTCTTTAACTGATGCTTTTCTTTTTTTGTTGGGTTCGACTGCAGGTAAAGAATTTTTTTTTGTCTGTGTGTGTTTTTTCTATCACAGTGTTCTTAAGCGTTGATTTCGTCTGCTGGTAGGTTTAGAATTATTATTCTGTATCCGTGTTTTTAAACTGCAGGTTCTGTCTATTGTTTGGGATTAATTGCAGCCAGGGTCCTTTCTTTGTAGTGTTCCATCCCCGTGTTAAACCGTTGCTCCGTCTTGAGGTTGAGTTAGAATCCACGGAGTGTCCATTTGTTATTCTTTTATTTTGTTCTTAAACCGTTTGCAGCCAGTGTTTGTTTCTTTGTGGTGTTACATACCCGTGTTCTTAAACCGTTGTATATATATCATTATAAATATATATATATCATTACTATATATAAATATATATATCATTATATATATCATTATAAAATATTGCGTTTACACAAACTACATTCTTCTAAATTTACTAATATTTCTTAAAATACAGCTTTTGGACAAAATAATAGCAGACATGACATACATAATATTTAGGAGTTTATGGCCTAACGGCCCATTTTACTGTCATTTCACAAATAATAATATCACTTCGCTTCGAAACTATTACCCATAATCATTACGAAATAGTATTATAAGACAATTATGTAATTAAAACACATGTGAAGCCCGTAATTACGCGTAAAAGAGTAAAGCAGTGCAGCGTCGAAAAGGTAGGTTTTTCTGTGGTTCTTCTTTTTCAGGTCAGCGTGGAATATATGACATATACGTCACTTCCTTTACAGAGCGTTACTTCCGTCAGAAAAAAATCTGAGTTACTCCCTAGTCGCGACTAAAGAAGTTTAATTAAAAAAATATTTGTTTTCGACGCAGAATCTCATACTTTGCGATAACGAGAATTAAAAAAATAATAATAATACGGTTGAACCCGCTTCATGGAATTGCCAGTTTACCACGGAAATTTATTCTACTTACACTCTTAAAAATTTGGTGCAACATTTCACCAAAACATGACAAAACATGATACTTGAAAAGCTGGTTCCATAAGATGGTGAAACCTTGTTCCAACATTTGGTGCTCAGATTTAACTATACTTTTGTGTAGAACCAAAGGTTGGTACAATTTTTCACCATCTTTTCAAGTGCCATATCTTATCATGTTTTGGTGATATACCGCATCAAATTTTTAAGAGTGTAGCGGGATATATGTATTATCCAGGGTCACATAGACTAATTATTACGGTTTGGTACTTTGAAAATTTATCACAATAAGCGAGATATTCCTTTAACCGATATTGCATTGGGCGGGTTACATTGCATTTCAATATCTTTAATGGTGTCGACCTCCGGTCTTTAAATTCTTTGCTGCTTTTCGGTTCTGAATGCCGTGCTACTATGGAACAAAGCAGGGTACACAAAGTCCCTTAGAAACTCGAAGGAAATCATTAAGCTTTAGAAACGAAGAGAGCAAACAGGTTAACTATTCGCGTTAAACAGCATTACCTGCGTAAATAAGACTGTGTTGGAAAGTAGTTCAGAACGAATGTATTCGGGATAATTTATAATTCTCGTTATTTCAATCTGTTACTTTCCCATGCTTAACATTTTACAGCAAGACAATGTTCATGGTTCGATTTGCTTGTTGTCCGTCCGTCGGTGTTGCAATTGCCGTAAAAGGCATTTGTCCATATGCGACATTGCATGAAATTTATATACATAAACGATGTGTATTATACAATGCATTCTATTGACGATGATGCCCATAGCACATAGTTTTTTTAAAAGAGAACTCTAAATAATTTCAGAATATTATGTTCTATGGGCAGTAACTGCTTAAAGTGCATAATAGGTTCATCATTCATAATGAAAATAAAAATTTCGTATACTACAAAAGTTTCTGATGCATGATGGACATTTTAAAAGATGGAAACAGCATTTATAATTCTTTGAAAATATTACAGGAAAAAAAAATTGCAACGTTCCATAAACAGTGCTTAAAAGAAACACTCGAGTGACGTTTTATTTGCTTTTATTTGTTTGCTCCTATTATTACTAAGATAAAACCACACACATTCTCTTTTAGTACTCAGCATTGCTTTCTTTCATCATTTTGATTTCGTCATATACATGACTACTTTAATGACAAAAGCAAAAAATATACAATACAAAATATTCACTCTAGGAAGAGATTACTGCTGAATCTCTCTTAAGAGTACACAACATTCACTTTAAGGCCAAAGAAATTTCCGAACAAACTATTATAGTTTGTGCGACATCGTTTAAGTTTTATACCAAAAAGTACATTAAAAAAAAAAGGATAATTTCAAAAACTAAAAAAGTTTATATTTTGTTTCAAAACAACAAAAGCACATTCTGTTCATACCTTTAAAAGCCATAAATTGACTTCGATGTTTGTTTAAAGAAATTTATTTATTGTAAAGCAGAATACTTCAAATGAAAACAAAAGAACGGTGTTGTAAGAGATATTGATTTTCTTTCAAGAAATGTGTTATTCTTGTTCAGGCATTGAAAGAAAGTAAATGGAAAAATAGTAAATGTTTTCCTGACAAACTTATACTTTTGAATTCTTTGAAACTGTCTCATGGGTTTCATATTGAGCTTTGTGAAATAGATCTAAAGTATTGAAAACTTATGAGAGGCCAAATAACACGTAAATTATTTTAAACGAAAATAAATATTTATAAAGAAGATAATTGCTGTGAATGACTATAAATGACAAATACTCTTAAAAAAATATTGAAACAAAAAGTCTTAAATACACCTTAGCATAATGAAATATACACCTTGAACTATTTTTCACGTTGTCGTCACTGAATGTGAGACGTTTGTTATAGCGTGCAATAAGTTTGAAGAAACCCCTTCAGTAAAACTCGGTGCCCAGTGCTGCAACGAATTGCCTCACAGCCATCTCTTCACCTCAGCATTGTTTTGGAATTGGCTCCGGAGAGAGCTCAGGGAACAGGTGAAAGTTCGATGGGGCAAGATCAGGGCTTTAGGCCGGGTGATATCCATCTGTTCCACCCGAAGCGACGACTCCTATCTTGTGTTAGACTTGCTGTGTGCGGTTTTGTATTGTCACAAAATAACCACATTTATGCACGATAAAAGTACGCACTTCCAATGGCGATTACAAATGATTATGTCTGACATCGTGATTGGTACTCAAATAACCTTGGGCACACCGATTTGTTGCTCTGTGCATTCATGCATGCGCAGAGAGCCGAAAGAGAGAGAGAGAACGGATGCTCTTTCTGTCGTTGAACCAGGAATGGGGGTGAATTCTTTGGACGATTGTCAGTTTCACCTGGTGTGAAACTAGCGAAACTTACTTTTGGAACACCAGTCATAGAAGAAAATGAAAAGTAGCTGTCTTCATTCATTTTCTCGATTTAGTGCATGTACTAATTAATCGAATTTTGTTTTTCAACTGAAATCGTTTGTCTAATGACTCGTTTGTATTGTGTCTAAATATTTAAAAACTAAACTAGATCACATGAATAGTTATGAATAATAATCATTCTTAATACAATAATTCTTTCGGTTCTGCTTCATTATTAGGTTATCCTGAAGACATTTTAAAATTATGTTATTTATAAATACGGGTACGAAATGAAGGAAGTAATTGTGACCGCGCAAAAATTTCTGTATTCGGATTCTAAAGGAAATGTTCACTCCAAAAATAGATGAATTTGTTTTAATAAGTTTCTGTGTGACATCTGTACGTACGATCTGTGTGACGTCTCTTCGCATTCTAGGATGAATCTAATTGAGGATGTTTTACTTTTCTGTTGAAGTGCCAATAGGTATCCTCACTTTGAAGCAACTAGGCCCTATATCGTCCCATATATACACATCTCGAAATTTGTCAGATGATGCCTAGTGGAGATTCACTTAAGAATCAAATTTCACTTATACAGTAAATTTGAGAAAATTAATGAAGAAACCTACTACCCCGTAACAAACATAAATAATTTAACAATGATGGAATTAATTGATGGAAAGGTTATTCTTATTGAATTTCCAGATGAAAAAAAAAAGAGTTACGAACAATCACATGGCATCGCAAGACATGTTTCAGGTATTAGAATGATATCGGACCAAACTTTCAAAAATATGTCAGGCGGTATCTGATGCGATTTCAATTGAAAAACAAAATTCGATTAATTAGTACATGCACTAAATCGAGAAAATGAATGAAGACAGCTACTTTTTATATAATTCTCAATAAACACAAAACTTTTAGAAACTTTTTCTAGTAACTTATGAAAAGCTTTTTATTGAATTCCAAACAGTTTCCCCATCTGAAAAAAAAGGAATCCCGATGAAAACTATGTTCACAAAGTCAAACAACTTTGAGTTTCCCAAGATTTCTTTTTGTTTGAAGACCGAATTCATATCGAATAACATTCACCAACTCTAAAGAGTTGAAAAGTTTGAAAAGCTCTCCTCATCATCCCCACCCCCACCAAAACACCCCTTTCACCTGTTGAACAAGGCGCCCTCTTTCGCACCCGCTCTTACCTCCCGTATCCCTTCCCGGACAAAAAATCAATAACTGCATCTTCTATCCGGCGCTTCCAGGAGGCTACTCTCACAACTCATCGGACGTTTGTTCTGGAAGCACGTGTTGGTACAACTACTTCTCGAGAACTTCGCTCAAACAGCGGACAACAACTTTTTGCCCCGGTGTGTGTGTGCGTTGCTAAACAAACGCTCCAAAAAAGAAAAACACGCTAAAAAAAAAAACTTCAAACAATGCCCCGGACTACAGCAACTCGCTTGCTCTTGCTGTTGCTACAAGTGCTAGTCACTTGGTCGCAAGAGACGTCCGAATTCCTCTTTGGAGAACTTGAGAGGAACAACATTTCGGCGGAGTTTAAGCACTACAGACTGGGTTTTGGGGGTCTCATGCTAGGGACCATGCCCCCGAACGGTTGCAAGTGCCACAGAGATCCGGTTTTGCCGGAAGAAATTGTTTGCGTCTGCAGGGGACCAGGGGTCAAGGAGTTTAGAGCCAATCTCACGAGAGGTGTGACTCGACTGTAAGTACTGTGCTTGGAACTGTTTCAAGAGATTTTTGTTTTACAATATTTGCCTCGGTTGAATGTGTTCAATTATTCATTGAAGTGAACTTTTTTTTAGTTGACGCACGGGGATAAGTACTTAAGAGGCCTTATTTTAGAACCTGCTCTTTTTTTATTTTTGGCTGTTTTTATATTTACCCATGTCATCTCGAAAACTTTGATAAAATTCCTTTTTTACGTTTTTTAATTTTCATTTTTTTAAATATTAAACCTAACGCAGATAATTCCTTTAATTCTTAAACAATTTTTGTTAAGCTTCTCCAAAGAGAAAATTTCTGACTATTAGTTGGAAGTTTAGTTTTGTTATATCCTAGATTATGATATATTTACATTTTAATCAAGGAAACGCTACATTTCCGCGAAGAAGAAATCGAACTTGGCAAAGTTACTTCAAATCCTTAGGCAAAATATTTTTAGTTAAATTTAATTATCGATGTATTTAAAAGATGTGATTAATACATTACATTTACAATAAGAAATGTTATAAAATAAATTAGTGTTCAGCTCCGAACTTTTTAAAATGTATATATCTAGACTAAACACACAGAATTAAGAAATAAAATGCAGTCTTAACCTAAGCGAAAGATGCATTCCAAGAATCCTACGTGAAAATTTCGCGCTGTCAAGTACTGTATATATACGACTTTTCGAAACGCATATTTTAGACACTTATAAATAACCACGCAAACTGTTTAAAACTATTCCCTATCTCTACATTGACCTATGCCACTTAAAGTAATGAATAAATGAATGTTGGCGTATCTTACTGATGGTGAAAAATCTTTTATTGTGAGGAATAATATGTATTCGCGTAAGATAGATCGCGCTGTAGTGAGAGTTCACTGCAATAATAAAGTGCAGTTTTATGAAATAATAAAACAATTGTTTAATCACGTTGAGTTTAAAAGTTTACTAATATTACATCTTCATCTACAAATTCATTTAACAAAGGAAAGAGATTAAAAAATATTGAGTGCCTTTCACTTTTATAAGGATTGTGTAAAGATACTCAAACATATTATCATAAGCTAGCCATAACGAATCCAGAAATTAAGACTGGGTATTGTCTGGAACACTTAAAAGAAAGTTTTTTAAGGAAGGTAACAATGTATATTTCTATCAAGGTTATTGATAAGAGCTAATGAATCACAAAGATCTAATTATTGATCACTTCAAAAGCTTCATTAACTTCCTATGTAACACTATAAAAAGTCTCTATTTTTTGTTAAAACAAGTCGCAAAAATCACATCTTATTGATATCTGAAGTTACATTGTTGTTGGATGAAGTAACTTAGTATAAAAGGAAAAGTAGACTCTGAAGGAAAAGGAAACTTCTTAAGTTTGGGTGGCGCAAATGTTTTCCCATCTTTAAGAGGAGAATATTTGCCAACTTACAGTAAAGTAGAGGAAAAGTTTTGTGTCTCGATATACACGCGAGGAGTTTATTTTACTCTTATGCTCGTTTTATTCAAAGTTATTTTATTTAACTGTTTCTAAAACGATCTTTTTGAGTGGAAGTTTAAGATTTACGCTGCAGTTGTTGCAAAATTTATTCAATTTATCCCCAAATGGCGGCTCACATAAGCATTCAAGGTTATGATTGTTTAATATCGCGTCATTCACATAATATTACTTATGGATATCGAAATTATAGCGGAGAAAAATCTCGTATGAAAATAATTTTATTGTTTTAGCATTAATGTATTGTTTAATACGAATATTTTTTTTATAGTTGTATCTCACAGAAATAATTTTGTGTTGGGAAAATCGGACATTTATGAGCTGTACCTGCATTAAATTAAACTGACAAACATGTCCTTTTGATTTTGATTGAATAGGAATAAATGATCATCTGAGAGTCAACTCATCTAAATCAGTTGATTTTGAGATCAGTTGATTTTGAAGTGATGTTTTTGGATTCCGTCTTTCGATTTAAATACCAATTTACCGAAAACAAACTTATATGCATCAGTTGCTTTCGAGAATGCCAATATAAATTTAAAAATAAAAGTTTGATTGATCTAATTATAATTAAAAGGTATTTTGTTGTTTGTAAGTAAAACGAGTTATTCAGTGCCACTAGACTTTTAAGAGCGTCATTTTTGAGATCAGTGAATATGTTCTAATTACATTATGCTGATTATTCGAGCATATAGTTACGAATCATAAATATTTCCTTGAAGAAATCTGTCTTATTATTTTTTAAAACATATAGAACTCAATTTTTACAGAATAAAATCTTATTTTCTGAGTTTTAAATTATTTAAAAATCTCTTTGTGTGAAGAAACGATATTGGAATTTAAATTAAATAAGAATAATTTTTAGAAAGCTAGACATTTGAGTAACATTAATTAATATTCAAACATAGTAGGGTATCTTACTGACTCTTCTTTTATGATAACTGATATTTTAGTACGGCATTTACAATGATTTTTTTACTGAATGAAAAGATATTTTGCGAGTTTTTTAATACTGTATTTTCCTTAAAACATTCTATTAGAATTTGATTTGTTCTTAATAATATTTGAAAGGATACATATTTGTGCAAAGACTTTGTGCTGCTATAACATTCGTATTAAGCATTCCAATATTTACATATGCATCAAAAACAAAATTCTGCTCTATTGGTAATGCATTATTCTCAATGTGTTTTCGCGTAAGTTAAATAATCGTGACTATGATTTATACTGAAAAGCATAAAATATTTTACGTTAGATACTAGACTTTATTTGTTACAGATATAATTAATAAAATATGAAATCTCTTTCATGCCCAGTTAGTAAGTAACAATACCAATTAAATCACGTGAACGATCGGGATTTTGAGGTGCAGGAAAAAAAATATACATGAAAGGATTTAATACATGCCATTTACTAAAACCACGTAACACATTACACATTTTTGAGCTAAAGCATCCACATGTTTGAATTTTTTTTACTAGTATTGGACATGCATACTTTTGATTTTCTAGAATTGTTACTGAACAAATTATTTTGAATTTCAAAAATAACTGAATGGCAGTTTAATCACATATATTTTACACATCTTGATACGTTGAAAAGAAAACAAAAGACAAAATTCATTTCATGTAAAATTACACACGCGCTGAGTGAAATAGCTTTACAAAATCAGTATATTTTTAAGTATGTACCAGAAGATTTACTAGGCATATCCGTCATCATGCTTCAGTAAGTAAAAACATTTCATTGCAAGTCTACATTAAGTCATAATATTCCCTGAAAATTGAATTTATTTGAAAATTACAAAAGTCACGAAGACCAACAAAATTGTTATTACACAAGTACATACATAGTTGTTTTCACAAAACAACATAGACCAACTCAAATGTTTTTAGGTGTTTTCCACTTTATTATGGAATCGAACTGTGCAGTATATGTTCTGTTATGATGCTTTAATTTAATTACATTATTACTTAACTGTCTTATAATTTTTTTGTTAGCTTACTATAGTTAGAAGTGCCTTGTTGTTGTTGTTACTATTGTCAGACGTTCCTTGAATTTTGTTATAATTTACCCAAAGAATGTCTGCCTTACACATATGAAGGTTTTTCAAAGCTAAGTATTCAAAGCTTAAAACTAGTGCACACTTATTAAGCCGTTATATATCTGATAGTTTAAATTTATTCCATTTGTCATAAGGAGAACTTTTAAAAACAGCGACAAATCCTCTTCTCCCCAAAATCCCCCAGATAAAGAATTTTTCTTCGACTTATCTGCAATCACGATGATCCTACTCTTTACATTTTCACGATGATCCTACTCTTACATTTGAAAATATTCTAAAAGAATGAAAAAATATCTTAATACGCCAAAAAAATGTAATTTAAAATTATATACATTTTAAATTGAAAAACAGAATTAAACAAATAAAATAGGTGACAGATTTCCTGTAACTGCGAAGATGGAAATAAAAAAAAATGTTGCAATTACATTGATAGAATTAATTGAATTACTAAAATAATTTGTTGTAAATAGAAAACATAATTCGAATTAATCCATTTAAAGTATACATAGTGCAATCATCCAAATAACAGGATAGAAGTAATAACTTGTAATCAGTAAAATGCAGAGTTTGCACAGAATTAAATAGTTCAAAAAAAGAAATACAAATTACGAGTTTTGAGAAAACTGTACTTTTTAAATACATTTCCATTAACGTATGAAGAAAATAAATTTTCCTGATACAGAAAATCACTAATTTTTCATATCTTTAAAAAACAACTGAGAAAGGATTTTTACCGAATTATGAACTTTACGAAAGACTAAGAAAATCGCTCACACAATTTTCGTGATTTACATTAGTTATTAATAATACAATTATAAGAAGTTTAAAGAAGATAAAAACTAACTAAAATTAGAAGGCTATTATAATTAGTTTTTCCTTTCTGCTGAAGGCATTCCCATCTGTCTTTGATGAACAAAAAGATTTTCTTATTAAGAGACTTAAAAAACCGCAATTAAAAACTTATTCGTCATTTAGACTTATTATTGCATAACCTTACTTATTATTTTGTAAACATTCATTTCTTTTTAAATTTATCACGAAAATAACTCGCTGTTTTTTGCCGTAATGATTGTACTCGTAGGATAATTAAATAAAATGCGGAAAGAAAATAGGCAGTGCAAAGTGAATATAAAATCACAATTCGTAATTAAAAAAATAACGCCATAAAAATATTATTGGATGTAATACTTCAGCACGTTGTTTTATTTACTTTTGTCTATTCATTAAAATAGTTGCAGTGACGCACCAGTGGAAATTTTTCCATACTGTACCCCTTCTATTTTTTATGTTGCTTTTCTGGAAGAGTAACACTAAACTCAATGAGGGTTTCTTAGACAAAAATGCCGAAGTAATGTTGAAAACAATCATTCTTCACTAGACAATCACAGCCTAGAAACAAATGTCCTAGAAACAATGGAAATAAGTAAAAAGGGAAATAAGTAAACTAATCATACATGACGCTGTAGAATGACGTTCATTTGAAAACTGTTCTATAATCAACGAATTAGAAATATTTATTATTTCTCTCTAGCTTGCAAATTTATTTTTAACGTAAGATAACCTTAAAATATGAAGATATTTTTTCAGCATCGTCAAAGTTTCAGTATAACTCCGTTAGAAATCTCACTGGGTGAACTCACCAGGTTTAACTATGTAAACTACCCGGGATTTTATTTACAGTGTCAAAGTTACAGTGATGTCATAAATTGAAAATTGATCGAGAGTGATAAAATCAACTACAAAATTTACGTAATTTTTGCTATTTGTGCGATTCTAAATATCTCAAAGAGATTACACAGTTCGGCATTTTTCACGAGATTTAAATAAATGAACTATTTTATTCTGCTGTACTATGGAGGATTTAAATAAGAAACCGTTTATAAGGAGATTTGTAACAAAAATACGGGTTAAAGCCCATTATAGTGTGTTAATAAATAGTTCGTGTTTATTAAATTAAAAGTGTTTATTACTTCCATCATTTTTTAATGGGTGTTACGTCCTACGTTAACATACATCCCGTGGTTTTTAATTTTCATAATCCATTCAGATCAACTTATGGAAAGAGTAGTAATTATTTCTTCAACGCATTTAGACTGTGATTTAAATGAAAACGTGTGCAAACAAAAATATTGTTCTTTCATGCGCTTGTAAAACTTTTTGTGATTTTCACTTTTCTTAAATTTCCAGTTTCAATTCCAATGGTGAACATTAAACTCACCTCGGTAAAATATCCCAGTTTCATTGAAAGGCACCAGTAATTAATGGTAACTACAGCTTTGTGTGTAAAAACTGTCTAATTTTTGCATCGATATAATTAACTCAAATCAAGTGGAAGGAAAATTGACTTAGCAGCCTTTACTTCCGGACTATCGAAATAAACTTATTTGCGCTTTATGCATATTTAGTTTATTAATATGTTTCCATTATCATTAAAATACTCTACTTTAGTAAATCAGTAATATCATCCGAGTAAATCAGTAATATCCCTAGTATTTTTTTTTATCTACAGTAATTATCTTTTTAATACTCCGTTTTACGTGGAAGAGATTTTACGCAATAGACTATCTTAAGAAAGAGGTTTCAAAAGAGCTCGGCTTGCAACATAATATAACACATTTTCTGAAAATCAAACTTAATTGCGTTTATTTTTTGCAGTTTCAGAGACAATAAGTATTCTTTTTCTCATTTTAAGTATCCGAGCTTCACAATTTCCGGATAAAAGTAGCGCAAGGCAATTGCAACAAATTTATGAAATGCAAGTACTTACTTTTGTGCAACTGAAAGGTTTCAGGTCTTTCAAGTTACATTTCATTAAATTTTAAAAATCAAGAAGAAAGCATAATATAAAATATATGCTTATTTTTAATCTTTATGCAAGTAATAATTAAAAAAACTTCTCGATTGAACAAAATTGAATTTTCAGTCTCAGAAAATGCATGAAGTTAAATGAAATGGAAGCCTTAGTATATATTGAATTTATTATAGGCAATTTAAGTAAAGTATAAAAATGCTGCAAGAAAGGTATTCCTTAAATGAATTCAAATTTGTGCTTTTATGAAAGTCTCCAAGAATTATTTATTTATTTATTCATACAAATTTATTCTTCTTCTCTTCCTCACTGTATTTATGCTTATAAAATCAATTTTTTTTTAGATTACAAGAAAAATGCTCATAAAATATTTCATATAATTGTTTTTTTCGTTTCAAAATGATTAAAATTATTTCTTTATTACTATTAAATTTTATTAAAATTAGCTGAATGGTGTTTTTTTTTTAATTTTTTGTATGTCCTCATCCCCTTTAGCAAAAAATACAAAACAAAACTAGCCAAACGCTTAGATTATTTATAAACCTTATAATACAAAATCTTATTTGTATATGTAACGCCTCAATAAATAAAGAAAGAAAGCAATAATGCAGCCGTACGGGTAGTGTGCCTGAAGATAACTCTGGCTTTAGTATCCTAAAGCCAGAGTTATCTTCAGGCACATTTTAGATAGCTGCTGAGATTTTCCAGTTGTCAATTTAGTTACACAGAGACTTTATTTGCAAGTAAGTATGCAACTGAGGAGCTTCCTCTAATAACATTTCAGGGTAAATGCTAATATTTCTCTCTGAAATAACTATTTTTATTGAAACAGCCAGACTTTTAAAAATTAAAAAGAAAATATCGTGCCAGTTTTTACCTTTTATTTTTTTCTAGAATTGAATTTATATATCTTTACAGGATTCATATTTACTTATGTATAACTTGATAGATAGATTTTGCTTTTTTAGAACTATAAAACAAAACAGGGTAAAAATGACCAATTTAGCTTTTTTAAAGCTTACTCTTAAAATTCTAGCCAATGAACACCAGATGGTACTGCGAAACACCTACACGCTAAATTAACTAAAACAATCACACATCATAATCTTTTTTTTTTTAAACTTTGAAAATTTAGATTTGTGTATGTAGCGTTTTCCAGCAATAATTACTATTTTTATAAGTTACAGTGATGTCATAATTTGATCTTTTTAAAAGAGATTTTTTTGAAGACACTGATGTTGTTCCCATGGGAAGACCACACAGGTGGCCAATAAATTAGAAGGGGCGCCAGTTAGTCGACATTTCCGACACTATGAGCACAATGGACTGTCAGCGATAAAATATTTAAGAGACGGGAAAATATTTATGACAGAACGGAATATGGAGGGGCACATAAGCCAACCTACAAGCCGTGATTCGGCAGAGGGCGGAGACAGTCCTTCTATGCGAACAAATCGTAACCATCAGCCTATGAGGAAAAGGAGATACGAAAAAAAAACCCCCTTACGATAAAAAGAGAGAGAACCAGAGAGAGAAGGAGAGAAGGGGTCTCATTCTAAGAGAGAGAGAGAGAGAGAGAAGTGTGACATAAACTGGAGATGAGATGGAGAAATACCATGACGGTATGATATAGGCGTGCTGATCCCGAGAAAAAGTGGCCGAGCTCCAGCTCCCAAAATCCCGCCAGAAGGCTGGCTGTGGTCAGGATGACAGAACTGCGATTTCATCAAGGAATGATGAAAATACGACTTTTTTCCATTTCCCGTGAAAGTGCTCCTATAAACAGTTTGACAAATATCGTTCCTAAGAGCCACATCTAACGAGATTATTTTTACGCAAAACTATATTTTCTGTTTGTATATTAGAGTATTTTGTATTGAAAAAATAATATTCAATCCTCCTAAAGTAAAAATATATTTTCGGAATTCAAAACCTTTAGATTTATTTCAGTGTTTTGTGTGTATTTCTTTATTTGATTTTTTTTTTAGATCCATTACAGGAGTACTTGGCAGGTAGGCTATTAGCGGCACAATTGCACTTGACGATCATTTTCGGCTTTATCAATTACTAAATTTTGATGAATTCAAATTTATGCTACCGTGACGCAACAGCCACGTTTGAGAATTTATTCTTTTTAAAATAGAATGTTTTTTATTTAATGTAAACGGAGATATTTGAAAACACAAATAGATTTAGAAATATTTCTTAAATTTATTAACTTTATTATGAAGGGATATTCCATCTTTCATTTATATATTATTTTTTCATAACTTACCATCGTAGGAAAGATGATCAAGAGGAAAACTAAGTTTCTGTATGTTTTCACAAGTTTCATAGTTCCTGTACCAATTCAATATGTAGTTTGAGTTATAAAGTTCCTTGTTCACTGTTTTATTTGTCTTTACGATAGGAGGATGACTGAAGAAATATTGTTTGGAAGGGGTAATCCACGCTCTTGGGTAATCCATATACCCTGTACAAAGCACTCAAGTTGTTCAGTTTTATTTATGACATGACTGAAAATATGTTTAGTATTCTACTACAATAGCACATTTGCACATTAGCACATTTGTGGGCGATGACTAGAAGGTCTAAATGTACCCAATGGTATTTTTATCTAGGTAAATGCATACTTTATTGAATAGAGTGTTGTCTATAATTTAGTGAATCGATATTAAAGTATTTCAGTATTTTCGCATTTACAAGATTTAAGTGCTTTTACTAATAAAAGGAAAATGTTAGAACCATATACACTCTCAAAAGTTATTTCCTCAATTCACGGAAATTTTCCAGTAATCAGTGCTGCCGGAATATTTCCGTTAATTGACGAATATCCGTTTCTTTTTTCTCCTGTGAAGTAAAGAAACTTCTTTAGAATTAACGATACTTTTTCTTCTTCTTCAAATTTTCGGGAAGAATTCACGGAAATATAACGTTTCCAAGGAGTACGGAAATTAGTCGTTGAAAAATGAGGAATAAATTAGTGTATAAAGATGCACTCTCAAAAATTATTTCTTCAATACACGGAAATATCTCCATTATTTGACGAATATCGACGACTGGATTGAATTTATAATTTGCTGAAAAGCTTTCAGCACCTGCTTTTAAAGCACTTAAAATAAGTTTCGGTTTTATCAGTTATTCAGAAAATATCAGCTAATGGACAGGTTGCTTTATAAAGGTCCCCTATCTTTGAAAATAAATAACTTGAAAACGGTGATAGATATAGAAGCATGGAAAAGTGATAGGTTTGCTAAAACTCGTGAGAATCTCTAAAATGAAAACCCTCAAAAATTTAGTTTTTAGTTAGGGCAATAGATGGCATTATATTAAGCATCCTAACGAGAGAATTCCAACGACGACAACAGTCGTTGTAGAAGATATCGCCATTTTAACATTATCGATGCAATCCTATCGTAAAACTTGTATTGTGGGATTACGGCCAGTTATCTACACGTGGGATCTAGGCATATGGGTGGGATGCCCTCCGTGGGGAGGAGGGTCGTTCTGTGTGATCCTAACCCGTATTTACGCCTAGTCTCGGAGGAGACCACGGCAAACTTTGAACGGTTAGGTCGGAGGAAGCGACTTGGTTTTGAACACGGCATCTTCCGTCTCCCAGTTCAGAGGCTGTGCGCTCTGTCACTGGTAAAGCCATTTCGTGTAGGAACTTTCGAAAGTCATGAATATATATAGACAAATATATATTTCTTGTGTTGGGGTACCGCCAATTAAATCAGAGCTTTACTACCACAAGGATATTTTCAAATGCGACTTTAAGTCAGATAATCCAAAATGATAAAAAAAGCCTTTAGCTAGTTAAAAAATTACAAACATGCGAATTAACCGATGCGTGGGTCGTAGCCATTGCATTGTGACACCAGAGGTGTTGCAATTATTAAGAGTAATGTAAATAAATCCGTCTGCAGAGATGCTGTTAAATATGGAATTGCACCATTCTGCATTCACAGTTATTTGCGGAAGACATTACATGTGTTTCCGTACAACATTCAATGGCAGCATGCCATACAGCTCGAAACGAACGACAGCGAAAGGATTTTGCTAACGAGATAACAGACGTCCTCGACAGACCGGTAGTTGAGAAGATCGTCACATCATACGACACACAAGCATAGCTCTAAGTAACTGCCTGATTGCCCTTCATCCGGACACAGGGAGCACCTTCAATACAGGTCCCTGAGTCTACACATACTGGGATGCAGTTCATCACATTTTTATAATTACTTTTGTTTTTCCTCTACGTATTCTAAATTTTATACTCTTTGTCATTTTTCAAGTCGCTCCTCCATCAGTAAAGCTATTTTAATTCTGTTTCTTAAATTACTTTGGCTTTTAACTTCTGCAATGTATTTTGTAGGCGCTTGAGAATTAATTTATTTTTCATCCAGTTCCCACGGTCTTTCAGTAATGTTTATTAGGTTACTGGTTCTCTTTAACTTTGCCCTCTTGGCGAAACACATTTAAATTTTATTAAACATGCATTAAATCTTAACGATTTTTTTTCATTTTTTCGATCTGGCGACTTAATTGTCGACCGTACCTTTTAGCTCTCAGTTCTAGCGACAGGTTCGCTTTCTGTGTTCTCAGACCTTTTACAATCGCTCAACGCTTTTGTGTCTGCCTAAGAAGGTCCTCCTCTGTCTTCGCTATTTTGCCAGCCACCGCACCACTGCCTGTAATTTCCACTATTGAAAATGTCAATAAAATATTGTCACGTTTGTTGGCATGGAATTCCTAATTATTGTCTGTTAATACTACAAAATACCGCGGCATAAACGGGATATCTCAAACATAAAATAACTCTCATCGGAATCTACACTACATATACCTTCGCAAGGCACCTGACTGAAGATCATTTGCCATCATGTCACCCGTTATCTCAGCTGCCAATGACATCCATTCACCGTCGCCTCCGTTTACAGTGGTGACGAGATTGGACTGCAACCGAATGGACACCGAATGGAATACGTCGTCTTCAGCGACGAATCCAGATTCAGTTTGGGCAGCGATGACATCGTGTTCTTCTGTGGAGTAACCGTGGTGAACTCCTCAATCCTATACTTTACAGTGACACACCGCACTGGAAGTTAGTGTGACGGTATGGAGTGCTACCGCATACAACATACGGTCACTTCTATTATTGATCATGGCAGTACAGCTATACTTTCCGGACATCCTGCTGCTACATATGTTGCCACTCATAGCAGGGCTCCCAGGAGCCATTTTTCAACAGGACAACGCTCGACCACACACAACAAGGGTCTCTAAAAGTAAACATTTTTTTACAAAAAGAAATAATTAAAAATATAATTAATTAAATAAGAAATACATATTTCAAACAATTTTCTAGTAAAAATTATTAGAACTCAAGCTAACACCTGAGTTTAAATGTGCTCTGCGCAAAGCTTGAAAGTAAAATAGTATAACAAATAAAGTACAAAGTGTTTCTTAAAAAACTAGAACATTACATATTTTTACAAATACCTTGTTAATACCATATGTAAAAAGTTGTATTTACATCAAAGAAACAGACAAAAAAATTCTACCAATGATTTACATTTTGTAATCAGAAGCTTAGTAATCACAGACAAAATGGTTAAATCACTTAAATCTGTCTCGAAAAAGTTAAAGAAAGCTTAATTGTAGTCTTGAAATCTCAGATTATGTATTGTAAAGATGGTTTCTAAATTTTAAGCGAAGGTTTTAAAATATAAACTTCAATAATTTCAAAAAAAGTTTGAAATAAAAACTTTACCTGAACTTAAACTAGAGAAAAACTGATATATGACTACTTCAAAAGATTTCAGAGAATTCTAGACCTTTCCAAAGTTATATATTTTTATCTTTAACTTTTGGAAAAAAAAACATTTCTGCATTGAAAGTCGAAACCTAACCGCTTTAGATCTTTTAAAGCATATCCCACAAGTACATTCCATTTCGTTATAAAAGAATATATCTATGTATAAAATTTGATACATAAGAATGGATCTCTTGTGAAAATTTTGAAAATTGTTTTTCCGTTATTTTAATACACAGCATTTTTTTATACAATTTTCTGGACATAATTCTGTGACAAAAATATCTTCTTGAGATTTAGAAATAGTAAAAATATTATTTACGTTATATGTTGCAAGAAGTATAGGGGAAAGTCTTAAAAGTATAATATTTTATCTCATTTAAACACATTTTTTGCACTATTATAAGTATCAGGGAAAATGAGACAGACTGGTGAAATATACACTGGTGTGCAAAACTTAATCCACATGCGTTCTTTTTTGCCATAACTCCACAAGAAGTCATCTGAGAGACATGAAATTCAGATATGAGATACAGCATTTTGTATTTAAACGATGACAAAAGCATAGTTGCGTAAAAATTAATACAATGTATACAGCATGGAATCAAATGGAAAAACACTTTAGGAACTCACAGTATAGTTGCACATGATTTTCTGTACAAGGGGAATAATAGCAAGCAGATGTTCCTCAGTATGGGACATGCCCTCCCCTTACTGCTATGATTGTTTCGCACCGTCTCTCCATACTCAACAGCAGATTGCCCAACAGTTTTTGCGGTAAGAGTGCCCATTCCTCAATCAGCATCTGCTTTAGTTGTTGTGTATTCCCCAGAGGATGTAATCGTGCGGCAAGGCGTCTCCTCATCCCATACATGTTCTATGGGATTTAAATCAGAGGAATACAATGGTCAATCCATTAGACTGATACCTTCATTTTTCAGTAGCTCCTGAATAGCAGGAGTCCGGTGTGCCCGTGCATTGTCATCCATAAAAACGAAGTCTGCTTTAATGGCACATCGGAACAGACGCACATGGGAAAGGATCACTTCCTAACAATAGCGATCTCAGTTACAGAACCTCTGTCGAAAACGTGGATCTCAGTCACCCTTTCAGCATAATACCTACCCAGACGACTCCAGGACCACTGTAACGGTCTTTTTCGGTGATGTCAGTGGGATGAAACCGTGTCTCGACCGTTCTCCTAATCAACTGGAGTTGAGAATCGCTTGTAGCACTTAAACGACTCTCATCCGTTGAGAGGAAACGACTCCACTGATGATCTGTCCAGTTTTTGCGTTCCTTGCTCCACTCTAAACGTTGGCACCAATGCCAACTTTCAAAGGGATTCAGCGTTCAAGACGGCGGGTGAATAGGCCACCTTTGTGAAGGCGTCTGGACATAGCAAACCGCGACACTTGTCTCCCCGTTGCTGTACGCACTTGTTGAGAAATGGCGCTTACTGACTGGTTTCGCTGTCTTTATGCCTGCAGGACGATATCACGGTCATCCAGTGCAGTTGTTTACCTGAGGTGGCCACCACTAACCAACAGCTGTGCCTATGGTTTGGAAGGTTCTCAATGCGCGCGAAACCACACTTTAGTTGATTCCGAACTTTTCATCTACACTGGTCACACTAAGCCCCTCCTGTAGCTTTCCGGACATTCTTCCACGTGTGAAGTCGTGCAGGTGAATTCTTCAAGCCATATTTCACGAAAGAACTCATTTGTATTTGCAGCGAATGTCTTTAGCTGCGTCTCCGTCCTTCCTTTTAATGCAGTCTTGAGTCGCGCGCCGACCGCACGAGATTTGCGTACGCTCACATGGCCCGTGACGTTTAGTTCCTGATATTTGCATACGCATGACCTTTCTACTGATTTGCGTGTTCATTGTACTGATTAAATGAACTCCTTTTCTGCAGTTTCATGGCTATGTGATTAAAATTTACATTTTTGCTTAAGTTTTTCGCAACAGTTTATAAATTGAGAATCAGCGTGCAAGTATATTGCTAACAACGGCAGTACACGACCTCAGAAATTCATTTCGGGACGAAACTTCGTATAATAAAAGTACTTCTTTAGGGTGTTCACCGAATGGGGGTAGATTCCGAGGAAAAATCCTTTGAAAATTCATACTCAACTTACTTACTAACTACACATTGTCACGTTGACACAACGTGCATATTTGTTATAAAAAAATTACCAATACAAATCTTAATTATTGTTATCTAAATTTAAACTAATACTCTATTCTAAATTTAATTAATTATAAGTTTTTAACAGTAACTCTTTTCAAAGCTTTCAAATTTCCTTTCAGCCATTTTATTTGTAAGGCAATAACGCACTTTTAATCATTTCGATTTCCTGCCTTCTGCTATGCTAATCAAATTTACAGCTGCAATCTGTTTTATTTATATTTTTTCTTCCAATCCTCTTTTCACACTTATTCATATGAAAGCCTAACTTGCAGTATTGCACTGCTCCCAAACCGCAGTGTTTTGTTTTTCTTTTTTGTTTCTCTGAGTGCAGCTGCATGCATCGAATGTTCTAGTAAAGTCTTTCGTGTTCCTTTTTTTTCTCTCTTACATATGTAATAGCTTAACGGCAAAAAGTTGACCTCGTGACATACCCCCCTGTGCATTTTTGAATATGAGCAGTTAGTTGTAAGTTAGCGAGCAGAGTAGAGCTGCGTTGGAGGTTTGGACAAGCACTTGCCCTTCGGGGCTTGTGCCTCTGTCCGTGCCCATAATATATTCTAATTTTATGTGAAAATATGTTGTTACTCCTTACTTCAATATTGATCGTGTGCTATTTAACCTAGAAGCCTATATTGTGATATTGTGATCCTAAAAATAAAAAATTGTCATTATCGTCAATAATCTGTTTTCTTCAATTACGATGATTTAAGAAATAGTGCATTTTCATTCGTCTTCATCTATAGAGTTCGGAAGTGATGTTTTATTTAGTGCAAGGAATTATTCACACCTTGCATGTTGATGATCGTTTTCTTTTCCTTCGATAAAGATGTTTACTGCATGCTCAAGTATTCTAGATATGTGTGTGTTTGTTAAGATGTTAGAAGGAAAATACGTAAATCAGGGAAAAACCCTGTGTTCAACTAATTCATCAAAAACTAACCACTATCATCGATCACATGCACCACAATTTTTAATTCTCTACGGTTCTGCTTCTATATTTATTTTACAAATACTACTACCATCACAATATAATATTAAAATTCATTTCACAATCATAATTTCTTCCGTACATCTGGTGCCAGTACCAGGCACGAACCGCTTGCGAAGTATGTTGCGTTATATAGTTTTTTCTATTGTATTCTTTTGCACTGTCATTTCCACTTGGATTTTAACTTTTTTCGCTTGAAAACCTTTTTGATATTTTGACGTTAAAATGTTCTCAAAGTGCTAAATTGTTTTATAAGAAACCCTATTGCTTATTTGTTTACTTGATTTTTTTGGAAACTCTAATAGTACGAAGTGTATTAATGTATGTATAAATATAATATCCAAGAAATTTATATGTGTGTGTGTTTAGTGTAAAAAAAAATGATGAGTAATATTTGAGAACATATTTTTATGATAATTTTTCAGTCATTTTTGCATGAACATTTTTATTTGCTGTACTAAGTAATTATAGTAGTAGTATATGTGACGTAATTTTTTATACGTATACAAGAAGAGATAATATAAGTAATAATAATATAAGATTACATTCACTTTTCCTCAACAAGCAATGTCTCTTATTTTTATAACTTAAACTCTTGTTGCTTGTACTTGAGTTTCATAATAATTTTCCCCGAACAGCAATTACAACTTTTCAAGAGTTACACAAACTTATACCCATTATATTCTATTTGATTTAATTTAGATATATACATGTTTTTGATTTGCTGTAAATACATTATGATAATTGTTTTCATTTGTTTACATAATTTTCATTTTTTTAGTGTACCCATTTTTATCATGTAAGACTTTTTATGAAATTTACACATGTTGGTGAAATTTTTTAGGGCTACAATTTTACACTCGTTTATTGTATATTTTGAATTCCATACCCTTTTGCAATGCGAGATATAGTGTTTGATTGCATCATTTTTGGTTACTGGCTGGTCCAGTTTTCTTTTTTTGTCTTTTGTCTTTCTTGATAGTTTCAACAGTATGCCTTGCTTTGTGTTGCGTTTATTTTTTTTATGCAGCTTGTTCCATGCTTCACACTTTTTCTCTATATACTGCATTTTACATTTTGATATTCATGGTACAGCCTCTCTGAGGCACATGCACTCTTTTTTCCTCACCATGTCAAAGTCTGCTTTCGCCACATTTGTTTTTCTTTCCACACGGTTGTTATAATTTTCCATGTCCATGGCAATACCTTTCGAAGGTACAAACTATTTTTTTTTGTTTGTTACACACTGCATTCTTGCATACTTAAGTCCATGGCACAACATATGTGAAATTTATTCAGCTTATATATTTTTTTTTCTCAATTTTTACCTCACAATATACTTTTTATGTCATTTTTTTTACACAATTTTATGGTTGAAGTATTGATTTTTTTATTCTCTTGAATTATATTATTGTTATCTTGCACACATTGTGTACTTTTAAATGAGTGCTTGAGCCTTGTAATGTGAATAGCCTGATCCCCTATTTGCATTGGATAGTTCCGGTTTCTTGTTTACAAGTCACATAAAGTTTTTTTTTTCTTTTCTTAAATTTTCAGTAATTTTTTACACACAGTTATTTTGCATTTTTTTGCCCAATGACGTGTCATTTTGAAACATTTTTCTGTATTTTCTACTATTCTATGCATATGTGTATTTTTGATTCTTGGAAGAAATTAAGTGAAATCAAACAATTTCAATTTTCTCCAAACTACATTTTTTGCACACATATTTTTTTTTTCAATTGTTTTAAGACACACAAACTGTTTTGTTATTTAGAATGTTAAAACTTTTTACTGTTTTGTTATTTTGGATATTTATTTAAAATACATTGTGTATGTTTTATGTTTATAAGGTTAATGTGTTCAGATATGAACAATACTTGTCATTTTTAAATAATTTTTTTGGTACCATAAAAATGTTACAAGGATCCATGTTGAAGCAAAATAAATGGCCTTTTTGATGATGATAATAATAAAATCCTAGGTTATGAATATTATGCTTGAGAATTATAATTTAAAAAAAAATATTTTTGGATCCTAAAGAATTAATTTGAGAATTATTATATGTGAAAGTTGTCTCTCAAACAGTGAATATAAAAAAATTGCATATGACGATAGTATATTATTAGAAGTTTCGTATGTTTTTATTGTGACAAATATTTTTATATATTACAACTTTTGAGAATGAATAGCTTTAGTTACATAACTTGATGTGTATTATCAAAGTTTATTTCCATGCCTAACATTGTATGTATGGTAACAAGATGTTTTTCCAGGACTTTTTTTAAAGACTGTTACGCAGTTGTTTCAGTGTTTTGAACAGAACAGTTATACCAATTACCTTTAAATTCAAAGTTTTATTGCGAAAATGTTGCATATAGTAATTGAATTTGAGCTCATAAGACTATGCATAAAAAAAGGACTTGTGTTAAAAAGATTTCTTTTATTAGGATACTACTTGCTTATTGGTGATATGTTACAAGAACTTTTCTGACTGTAATTCGCAAAAACTATATTTGAACTGCAATATTTTCAGTAAATACGTAGTCACCTTATTTTTTTCTTCAAGGAGTCTGAATCTTCAATATTGCTTTAGAAGTGAATATTTTTATCTTGTGTTTTGCTGATTGAATATATAATGCGTACATTTTTTTCTCCTAAACTTGGGGGAGTATATGTCACGTTGACACAACGTGCATATTTGTTATAAAAAAATTACCAATACAAATCTTAATTATTGTTATCTAAATTTAAACTAATACTCTATTCTAAATTTAATTAATTATAAGTTTTTAACAGTAACTCTTTTCAAAGCTTTCAAATTTCCTTTCAGCCATTTTATTTGTAAGGCAATAACGCACTTTTAATCATTTCGATTTCCTGCCTTCTGCTATGCTAATCAAATTTACAGCTGCAATCTGTTTTATTTATATTTTTTCTTCCAATCCTCTTTTCACACTTATTCATATGAAAGCCTAACTTGCAGTATTGCACTGCTCCCAAACCGCAGTGTTTTGTTTTTCTTTTTTTGTTTCTCTGAGTGCAGCTGCATGCATCGAATGTTCTAGTAAAGTCTTTCGTGTTCCTTTTTTTTTTTTCTCTCTTACATATGTAATAGCTTAACGGCAAAATTTGACCTCGTGACATACCCCCTGTGCATCTTTGAATATGAGCAGTTAGTTGTAAGTTAGCGAGCAGAGTATAGCTGCGTTGGAGGTTTGGACAAGCACTTGCCCTTCGGGGCTTGTGCCTCTGTCCGTGCCCATAATATATTCTAATTTTATGTGAAAATATGTTGTTACTCCTTACTTCAATATTGATCGTGTGCTATTTAACCTAGAAGCCTATATTGTGATATTGTGATCCTAAAAATAAAAAATTGTCATTATCGTCAATAATCTGTTTTCTTCAATTACGATGATTTAAGAAATAGTGCATTTTCATTCGTCTTCATCTATAGAGTTCGGAAGTGATGTTTTATTTAGTGCAAGGAATTATTCACACCTTGCATGTTGATGATCGTTTTCTTTTCCTTCGATAAAGATGTTTACTGCATGCTCAAGTATTCTAGATATGTGTGTGTTTGTTAAGATGTTAGAAGGAAAATACGTAAATCAGGGAAAAACCCTGTGTTCAACTAATTCATCAAAAACTAACCACTATCATCGATCACTTTCGCTGCATCTTTTTAATTCTCTACGGTTTTCTTGTTCTGGATTTACATGCTTTCGCATGGCTATAACCAATATAATATTAAAATTCTTTTCACAATAATAAAATTCTTCCGTACACACATATTCGTCTGTGGCAAGATACTTACTTGTAAAATGAACTTACTTGTGCACCAACTTACTTGTAAAATGAAAAGATAATTGTTTTCTATGCATGTTCACCACCTTTTTTATATATTTTTTTAAAAATTTCATTTTCGTAGTGCGTTTTTGACTTTATATGATTTTAAATTCTGGATAGGGGTGAACAAATAATTGCACACAGGCGACCAACGATAGCTAGGAACAGTCTCAGCACCGTTTTCAGGGAATGTAATGAAGATTCTAAGACAGAATAACACAACTATTGCTATCAGTAAAACTAGCACAAAACAGGTTAATCGAAGGCTGAAAATTCCATCCGTCAGCATTAAAAATTTCGTAGTTTTAAAATCTGGCAAGCAGGGACTTATTATCGCGTGGGCAAATCGGGACTTTTCCCAGGGCCCCAAGCTCGAGAGGACCCCCAATTTTAGATGTTGTTCTTTCCTTTTTATATCAAAATTTTATGGAAAATAAAACGCATTTCATGGATAGTGGCCCCCAAATTCATCAATGCCTGGGATCCCTGTTGGTCATAATCGTGCCCTGCTTGCAAGGAAGTCTAGTTTCCAATTGATATCCGTATTTTCTGTCCTTCAAACCGTGCTAACAGCGAGCTTTTCATGAAATCCCTTCAACTTCACTGAAAAACAGAGCCAGAAAGCGTTTTCCGTAACTATGGAAAACCTCCAATTGCTGAAATACACAGGACATTTTCTCAGTGAGATCTCATCCCAGCAGGGAAACGAAGCCAGTTAGGGGACAGTTACTTATTTTGAATCCTAGGGGGTGTTCTATTTATTCGGAGTAACTCTTCACAACTTGTGGATGAATTTTTATTATATAAAAGCCACGTTTGGATTGGGCTTTCATCAAAATTTTGTCTTACAGAATAAGATTGAAAAAGAAATATTGTTTACTTATGGTAAATAATTTTTTGATACTTAAAGCACTTGTTAAAGAGGCACTTTATCTAAAGTCACCTGAAAAAGCCGCCACTCATTTCAGATAATAATATAGTATTGTTATAACTAGCTGTTTTTTCCTTTCTCAGGTTGTTTCATCCTGTCACAGAGAGTAGGATATTACGAAGAAATAAACACGCGTTTTAACCATTCTATTCTTCGCATTAATGTCCATAAGAGGTCTTTTCGTACTACGAGCGAATCGATGATGCTTTATAACTCTGTAAATCACTTTTTCGCCTGTCTCTTTCCGTTTTCGACATAGGAATGCTGATTCTGCAGTTTTCCACCAGATGGCGACATAGGCAATTTCATTCTGTAGCGCATGGCTACTTTACAAAGACATCACTTTTATGCATATAGCAGCAGCCGTTCCAAAGTTAAGAGGGTGGCGAGTGCCTTTAGTGCGTGTACTATATGTAAAATTGAAAGAACGTAAATACAGCATGTAAAAGGTTAAAGCATAATTAATTTCTATGACTTACTGGAATATGACATTAAACTTACCTACTTCATATTTTCAGAAATCATATTCTCTATAGAAGGGGCATAGCCAAGGAAATATTTTCGTGGTGGTGGTGGGGATTACTTGGAATAAGTCGTGAAGAAATAAACGGAATTCCTGCACAACATAAGCTTATGCCGACAGATTCGAAAACATCGGGGATGGGGATATATACGGATCCTCCCCACCCCATAAAAAATACCCTTCCTCGTCAAGATTTTTGCGAACATCTGTACCTTATGATATAATCAAAATTAAATGAACTGTCTTCAAAATTTATAGGATTATGATGATTCATATTTTTGAAGATCAAAGTGCAGGAATAATAATAATAAGAATTAATATTGGCGACTGGTATGGAAATGATGGAAGAAAAGAGTTTAATGCTTTATTTCGTCTGGTCAAAACGTAAGTTTCTACCATCATGCAAGCAAATTATTACGGACTTCTACAAACTTGAAACAACGGTGATTGGTGATAAATACCTTTTAGATTCATTATTACATCTATTTAAAATTGAAGGGCTTTCTTTCATATTTAAACTTTTAGATTAACATCTTCGCGGCAATCTGTTTCATGGTTAACCCGGTACCTGAAAGATATGGGCCAACTGCACTTACAAAAAGCAATAGTTAATTTTCAACTTATAACAATACATTTAGGAATTTCTAATATGTGAGTAATTGTCTGAAATGGAAAAGAAAAAGCCGATACTTTATTTCCATCAGCAAAATATTTGGAAATATAATCTAAAATTTTCAGCACTATTGTTTACACATTAAGAAGTCCTCGATCGATAGTATATTAACTGAGATTTGTCATAATATACTATCGATCGTTCGTAGTTAATCGTTTATCGTTCGTAGGTTAAGTATTAAGGCAATAATTCTAACGAAATGGATATAGAACAAACATCCGTGATTCCCACATCACATATTGTTTTTCGGTACCAGTAGATAACGCCTGTCCTGTATTTTGAGTGGCGCATGTTATATACACCCTCCCCCCCCCCTCCCCGCAATCCGCTTTAAGCATTTCGGCTCTTGTGGTTTAAGGCCGCAGATTTCATCATTTATATTCAATACGTTAAAAGGAATTTCTTTTTGCAGCTTCTAACTTTTAGGAAGCGGGTAAATTTTTTCTAAGGCCAACAGTCTCTCACAATAGGATCTTTCGCGATATTTTTCTTCGACGCGTTTTGGTAACCTTTTAAAATTTCGGAGCCTAATTGTTTGGGGTATTCAAAGTTAATGCACTGATTTATTCTTCACCGCTTCGGATGAGTGCTCCTATTTTCTTGATTGTTGGCATATTTTTGTTAGCGCTGTATCGCAATGTTCGTAGGTTAAGTCTATTTGCATTGCTCCGAGAGGAGATCCCTTTAGCTATAGTTGAACAACGAATAGTTGAACAACGAATAGGCAGTGAAATTTTGCAGTCCATCCCCGCACCCTTGCCATCCAAGAACTAAGTAAGAATGACCGATCTTCTATAAAAAATCATGTTACAATCATTGGCCGGAGATCTGCTTGAATTCTTGCTTTTCAGCAGGACGCAATGGCACTTTAGCTCTAGGTGAACAACGAATGAGCAGTGAAATTTAGCAGTCCATCCCCGCCCCCATGCCATCCAAGAACTATGTAAGAATGACCGATCTTCTATAAAAAATCATGTTAAAATTATTGGACGGAGATCTGCTTGAGTTGTTGCTTTTCAGCACGACGCTATGGTACTTTAGCTCTAGTTGAACAACGAATAGGCAGTGAAATTTTGCAGTCCCTCCCCGCCCCCTTGCCATGCAAGAACTATGTAAGAACGACCGATCTTCTATAAAAATCATGTTAAAATTATTGGATGGAGATCTGCCTGAGTTGTTGCTTTTCAGCACGACGCTATGGTACTTTAGCTCTAGTTGAACAACGAATGAGCAGTGAAATTTTGCAGTCACTCCTCGCCCCCATGCCATCGCAATGTTCGTAGGTTAAGTCTATTTGCATTGCTCCGAGAGGAGATCCCTTTAGCTATAGTTGAAAAACGAATAGGCAGTGAAATTTTGCAGTCCCTCCCCGCCCCCTTGCCGTCCAAGAACTATGTAAGAATGACCGATCTTCTATAAAAATCATGTTACAATCATTGGCCGGAGATCTGCTTGAATTGTTGCTTTTCAGCAGGACGCAATGGCACTTTAGCTCTAGGTGAACAACGAATGAGCAGTGAAATTTAGCAGTCCATCCCCGCCCCCATGCCATCCAAGAACTATGTAAGAATGACCGATCTTCTATAAAAAATCATGTTAAAATTATTGGACGGAGATCTGCCTGAGTTGTTGCTTTTCAGCACGACGCTATGGTACTTTAGCTCTAGTTGAACAACGCATAGGCAGTGAAATTTTGCAGTCCCTCCTCGCCCCCATGCCATCCAAGAACTGTGTAAGAATGACCGATCTTCTATAAAAATCATGTTAAAGTTATTGGACGGAGATCTGCCAGAGTTCTTGCTTTTCAGCACGACGCAATCGTAAATTTACATCTTCTGAACATGCGTGGTTTCCTATTTCTGAACATTTAGTTACCCTTTCAGTCAACCTCTTGTACGGCCCAAGATATATAAGCATAACCTGCACCATAACATCTTTAAGCTGAAACCCTGAAGTTAAAATATATTAAAATCTTGAGCTGGGAGAAAATAATATAAAAAATTTATTAAAATATTACTGGGAGAGTTAAGTTTAGGAGGAAGTCGCTTGCTAAACGGGAAAGAAAATCATTTAATAAGTTGCATTATTAGTATACTCCAAAATATAGAACTGTTCTGATAGAAAATAGTAATCGAACATCTACCTGCTTCCTAAATTTAAGCTTAAGTAATTGAGGTTTAGAATCAGCACAAAGAGCTGTGTTGCGAATATCGTCTCACGTAATCTGAAAATATTACTTCGTTGATTGGAAATCCACTTGGGAAATACAATTCCTATGCACAAAGAAAATTCATTTATACGAGTTATGTATATACTTATTAGCGTACAATTTTGTTTTTATGCTTAGAGATGAGATACAGAATGCAAACTGTTAGCTCATAAAAAAGGGGGATTTTGAGGCAAAAACCCAGATTAACCAGAACTTCTTTGATTGTTGATAGGATAATGCACAACGGATTAACCAATGCTAACGCAGTTAATCTGAATTCATGATGATTAATACATAAGCTTTCTTGCTCTCCGTTTATTTTTGTGACTATCACAGGTATAATAAATATTTCTCGTGGAAAGGATTGGAAAATTCATTGTTATTACAGGCCGTAAAATACTTAATATCTCTATATTTTTCGCAATCGTTATTTTTTTTTTTTTGTAACAGAAAACATTAGTCATTAACTATTTTATTATTAAGGACAACAAGCAAATTATATATACACCGATACACAGACACTACATCTTATATTAATAAATTATTCGAATAATAATAATCCTTTCATTGTTTTTGTAATGTACATGAAAACCTATGCAACCTATTACGCACTGATCACTTTACAAATTTTCAATACTTTTATAAATAAAATCTTCTTATAATAACGCCTTCGCATTATGTGCCTAGTAGTTTTATTCTTCTTTCTTTAAGGTTGATGTATTTGATTCTTGAGATATCTGATCGTGATTCAATCATGGGAAGTGAGATTTCAAAGAAATATTGGATAGGATTAAATATCCGTTTCGGAAAAGAAGAAGCGAAGGTAAAAGATAAATGTCAACCATAAATCGAAAAATTTTAAATAAAAATATTGCAGATAATTTCATTATTCATATAAGCTTTATTTACTGAATAAAATAAAACAAAGTATTACGAACATTTGAACGTAATTTAAATTTTATCATTTACTGAAGTTTTTCTTCTTCTATCGAGATGCATTAAAGGTATTAAACTAAATCGTAGTAGACGATATTTTATTGAGGTAAATTCTATTATGCTAAAAGATACCTATTTGCACCTAGTTAATTTCTAAAACAATAAAATAAATAAATAAGCCTTTAAATTTTTCGCACATAGCTTAATATTGAATGTGATCTATAATTATAATTGTTTTCGAATGATTAATATTTATGTACTATTCATTTGAATATTTACCATTAACACAAAAAATTTCCAAAAATCATTTTAAAAGTGCATAGAGTCTGAAAATCTGCAAAAAATACAAAGAAAATAAATGGAGCGAGTATTGAAATGAATGCTTTAACTAAAATGATATAATTTCAAACGATCTTTTGTTTACTTTTTGCATTATAAAGCATGCGTGTTGCTTTGAAACTCTATCACATATTTTAAGCACGACACTTCATGCGCATAACCTATAGGTAGAGTCAATTTTTCTCAAAAAATGGAAAAATTTAAATTTTTTTCAATACATGGTGACTAAGCTGTTTGTGATTTAATGCTCAATATAGTGATGGAGCTAGTTTACTATAGTTTCTCAGAAAGTACAGCTGCGGAAAAAAAAAGTCCCACTTGCTCTTTATTTCGCCGTCTTTCGTCGTACAGCAAAGTTATATATACCATTCGTTTGCAAATAACGCGTACTTTAATTTACTACTAATTTAATTTGCATAAGGGGCCGTCATCATATTTAATTCTACATCAACTTCGTTTTTCTCAATGGCAACCCCGTATTTTGACTTTATTAAACGAAAGAAAACCTTCAAATTACTCTAAATATAAATTTTCACCAATTTTCTACGATAATTTCCGGAGATATTGCGAATTAATTTTTGGGAGTTTTTAGGGACTTTCTGCAAACTGAAAAACGCTATTTGTAGGTTCCGAACTTTTCGCCTTTCATTAATTTCGTTCGCGAGAATTAAAAGAAATTAATATTATTTTCAAGGAAAATATTGTTTCCATCTCTCTTAAAGTTTTTGGTACTGAGAATATCAAGGGTAGAATAGAATATTTAGTCTGTGGTCCAAATGATCCGTGAGTTCATAACTTCCTTGGTTCGTACACATGATTTAAGGGAAAAATGCAAAATGACTGCTCACGATTTTGAAAATCTTTGTAAGTTTAAAATTGCTATTGAGTATTTCCGCTGATGGTTCTTTTAGACAGGTGAAATGTTGGCAGGAGTTAGAGGCTGCTCTCTGCTCCTCTGACTACAAGCTTGAATATTACTCAGCTATGGTCGAACTTGAAGAATGATTTCCTGGTAGAAAATGTATTTGTTTGAATTTCATGTAAAAAATGCAATTACTTTTTCGCCGACCCAATATTATCACTGTGTTTGTTATTTCACTTTCTTCATTTAATACTATCGTCTGCAATGTGCAATATTCTTAAGACTTTTGGCGGTATTTTAATTTATAGTTAGATGAAAATGTTTTACAGAAAAACGTGATTTTGAATGTTTGATAAAGTATGGGAATGTTTGATAATGTATGATAAAGTATGTTTGATAAAGAATGTTTGATAAAGTCGAAAGACCTAATGTATACGATATTAAAAAAGGTCACATTCATGCCTGGAAAGTTGAGGATGTTAGTTTTTCAGAAATAGGACGTTGTATTAGAAGACATACATCTACTGCATCTAATTCTATAGCTGGAAAATATTTTATTTGGGGGAATATGGTAGCGGTCGCAACAATACACACTTTATAGAATACCCATCAAACTGTAAAAACCTCTATTTTTTTTGCTTCAAAATTTGATATTTTTAATACTGGTATCTTTTACTGTGTTTTTGCACAAAATAAATCTAATTTACGTTTATTTTATGCAATTTTCAAAAAGTTTTCACTTAATAAATTTATTTATGGTCCCTTAACTCATGAAAATAACACATTTTATTTAATATAAATTAAACTACTGAACTTAAAAAAATTGAAATTTTGCACAGTCATGTAATATTAATTTCTGCATCTATTTCCATCGAAATTTGGCTAGGTCGCTATTCGTAATTTTTTTGAATATTAATTTAATAATTCATATTAATAATTTATTAAAAATCATAATAACATTAAATTATGTTTGGGTCGTTTAGTTCTAATAGTACGAATAAAAATCAGCTTCTTACTACCAATATTATATGAGATATGAATTGAAGTATGAAAAAATATTTTAACATTGGGGGAAGGGGATTTTGGGTGCTCATAACTCACTCATTTTCTGTCCAAATTTATTGAAAATAGTATCCGGGGTTAAAATGAGCTAATTTTTTGAAATATGAAGTGAAATCTAGGGGTTGCTATTGAGAAAAAAAAAGTTGGTGCGCATTTTAATATGTAGATGCAATTTTCATGCAATTTTTATGCATAGCAAATTAAAGTGTGCGTCAATGGTAAACGATTGGTATCTGTAACTTAGCTGTACGACGAACGGCGGCCGAAAAAAGTACAAGTGGGACTTTTTTTTCCGCAGCTGTACACTGTTCTTTAAAGTACATCTGTCACAGTCAGAGCAATTTTCGACGTTGTATTGGCAAATAATCTAAGTAATGCCTCAGTGGTAAAGCACGCTGTTGGCTTGCAATCAACAGAAGCATGATTCCGGTCTGATATACAATATACGTTTGGTAATTTTACGAAGCAAGCAGACACGGTGCGCTTGCCAAAAGTAGTTTCACACTGATCAATGGACCGCCTTCATGTTAGGCGTTTTCTGTTTTTTTTTTTTTTTTTTTTTTAAACACGAACTGGAAAACAATTTGAGCAGGGGTTTGAGGCATTGTAAAAAAATGTGTAATCAAATCACCTTTAGCAATGTCTAAAAACAAAATCGAAGATTAACTTATAGGGAAGTAAGGCTTTTTCAATCCTTAGAATTTTTTAACTTGATTTTTTTTCTGCCAAAAGATGTATTTGTGGCGAGTTGAGATTTGGGCAGAAAAATATTCATAAATAAAAACAACATTTTTTAGGTCATTTTAGTGGAACTTTATAACGACCAGATGGTCCGGAATGTTTGTTATGAGCGCGAGAGAGTATTGCTATGGGTAGGTTGAAGTATGAGAGAGAGCGTAGGACGGCTGAGTTGAAGTGTGCTGCGGCGCCTTTAGCTGTTTCAGGACTACTGGACTTGCAGAAAGTGTGGAGCTGTAAGAAAAACTAAATTAAGTATAGTTCAAAGGTATTCATCTGCAGTATGTGTTTTTTTCTATGAATTATCATGTATTTAATATTAATTGAAACAAGTACGATGTTTTTACTTAATATAATTATGAAAAGTATTAAAAAGAGAGAAGAATAAATTACATGATCAAACTTATTTACTTTTACTAATGATATACGTATAAATATATAAATTAGCTCTCGGATTCATCATTTTCATCATCATCATCATTTTCATCAACACCACCAGCAACACCGAATTCTTTTGTCAGAGATAGAATATTCTGTTTCATCCGGCTCTTCTGAATTCTCTGAAAATAACATTTAATCAGTATTTTATGAGTAGTAATATTAGTGTAATGCAATCATGAAAAAAATGTGTTAAATGTTATCTGTGATATTGTCATCCTTCTTATCGAATATTGGTATTCTGGAATAAGGTATTGAATTATCCATATCACCGTGCTTGTCTTTTTAAGGCGAATCGTACTGTAATAATGATTTGGAATATAGTAGTGAAGATATTAAGTCTGAATATAAGATATTAAGTCATCGTAGTGAAGATATTAAGTCTGAAAAAAACGCTGAAAATCTCGTTTTGATAACAAAACTCACACTCGCAATATTCAACCAATCAGAGAGACTTGAAAAGGATCATGAGATTGTTTTTTTTTTCATCTAAGGATGTTTTTATTGAATGACCAAGAAATCTTTTAATAAATGCTTTTTTTTTTCGGGATGATTTTTTTTTGTCTATTACCCTCCAGTATAACATAATGAAAACTAATGTTCAGACATTTATTTGTTTATTCATTTATTTCATTTTTTCTGGGGAGGGTATCTTTTTTTTTAAAATAATAACTATTTTGATTTATAAATAACACTACCCACAAGAGTTTTCTACAAAACTGACATCTTTTATATTTAAATTCAAGCTCCTCCAAAATTTGTACAGGTTCGGGGCTGTGTACAATTTCTAATTGTGTAGTTTTGTGTAGTTTCACACACCGGTGATCTGTTTGACCCTGTGTTTGAAATAAATCGCGATGAACTTATACATTTGATAATATTTATGGCTCACGATGCAATACACGGAAAATAAATGATACATTAGAGAGATATGTCCACAATACCCACTTTGAATCCACGTATGTATGAAAAACTTATACATTTATTCCCGAATGTTAATACATGTTGAAGTTACTGAAGCATTATACTAAAGTGCCAAAATCTATATAGAAGTACAGAACAATACATGTTTTTAAAAATTCGAGATTATTATACTTACCAATTTTACATATTTCTAAACGTATTACGTGCGTCAAAATAAGTCTGCATTATTAATAGTTTGGATTAGGACAAAGTTTAGAATTTCCAATTTCTGAAATAACCGTTTAAAAACATTATATGCTTTCAAACAATTGATTATTGAGAGTTTCTAAATCAAAACCTTTAAAATGCTCTTGCGTACGAAAGCTCATAAAATATTTCTAAATGTATGCATTCATTGCAACGTATATAACAAGTAAATAAATAAATTTAATGTTACATTGTTTGAATGTGTTGATACGATAAGATGTTTGAAATGGTTTTCCGTCTAAACGATTTTACTATGTGCTTGTCGTTGGATATTTTATCGTATGATATGTTTTGTCTTTTATGATTTAAGAAATACGATCAAAAAGTATTTTATTCAAACAAGATTCATTTTAAAATAAAGAATGTAAATACTAAAAAAAAAAAAAGAAAAAATGCATTGGGAAAATGGCTTTTCGATTAATCATAAAATAACTTATAACAGAAGCAAATGTTTTACAATGTGCTTTTGTAATAATCTGCTGTTGAAAAAATAAGCACTTGTACTGTGGCATGGAGGATAATTGTTTTACCGATCTGTATAATGTTTTCAGTTCCTGCTGGTAAAATAATTCACGATATGAATTTTCTATGTCAATATGCCAGGATGTATTTTTTGAAATGCAAAGCAACCGTGGTCGCAGAATTTTGACAAGATATTTATAATTCAAAAGGAAATGAGGATTTACAGTACGGCAGTAATTTAAATCGTAAAATAAGAGTCAGGGTCTGTTAATTGAATATTTTTAATTTCAGTTTTATAATATTTGATATCTGTAAATTATTAGTAGTTCCTTGAAATCTAATGAATGGTAATTGCAGAAACAGAAAACAGAATTGTATGATAGACAGATAGTCAAGACATATATTTTACTGTAGAGTAGGTGAGGGAAAAGGTCCACAATTTTGAATTATAACTTCATTTCTGAAAAATTTCAACAAGTTATGAACCTAAACTTTTTATTAGAATACAGCTTTTAGACCTTTACCTGTCATCTTAAATGATCACTTTCATCTAAAATGTAGTACATAAAACCTCGTAGTGACTTTTACAGATTTTAGTATTTTCGGAAAGATACGCAATGGTAGACGTGGCACAAAACTCAGAATGAAAATCACTTGTAAATTTGTCTATTCTGAAAAATTATTATTTATCAGGTTGTAAGGTTGACTGCTATTAGCACCTTCAATACTGGTGGAGTATAATTAATTTTTCCATTTTTTTTAAAATTTTGCTATGAGCTGCATAAAAAATTTTGATATGATAACAATCGCTGCAGTATGCATTCTAAACTTTGTTTTACAAAAACAGATAGGGAAAAAATCACTTTTTGTTAAATTTACAGAATAAGGGGAGGACAGACTAAAAGGAACTCAAATCTTTAAGGGCTGTAGGAAAACTTATCATATTGCTAAAACGAACTGACGTGAATGCAAATGTTGCAATCACAAACAAAATCGGTGGCCAAAATAAAATAAAATAATAATAATTACAAAAATAAAATAAAATAAAATCCATGCTTGGCTGAAAATTTTACATGACCTTGCATGTGGAGTAATAGATTTTTTCTGGCCCTGATGGTCATCATTATAAGAAGGCCTAGAACTTAGCACTATATGATGGTTACTGGAAGGCTCAGGACTTGACACAACATGCGAATATCGGACAAATAAAACCATTACTAGACAACAAACCATTATTATAAACCCCAAAGCATTAGGGGAAAATATCCACATTCGGATCTTTACCACATCGTACATGCGAATTCTTGCTTCGTTTGATGAAGACTTTTTGAAAATTGCTTTCCTGCCGTTTTGGTCAAAAGTCATATCACTAAAAACATAAAGTAATGAGATCCCTATTAGGTTAGCTTCACATACAAAAAGTCCTTAAAACATAAATCTGTAAAATTTGAAGCAAAAAAATAAGTTCAAAAAATTTTAGAAACTAGATCAAAATGCTCACAACAGTAATTTACCTCATAATATGAAAACTGACAATCGCCATCCGTGACTCTTTGTTTGCAAAACCAGTGTCATCTCGAGAACTTGTGAAAAAAAAAAAAAAAAAAAAAAAAACAGTGTGGCTAAGTTAGATTTATAAATTAAAACAAAAAAGAAAAAAACAACCGCATTCGAATCATTGCCCCGTGTTAACCTTTACCCTCAACTATCCTGTATTACAAATACGAATCAAACTAATTTTTTTAATTTTTTTAATTTTTTTTTTTTTTTTTTTTTTTTTTTTTTTTAAGCGGAGTAACCTTTTCAAACTGATTTATTTATATGCCACCTAAACTCTGGCTGTACTTTGCCGGCTGTGTGGCTGGTACTATTTGTCTGTACCACATACCTTGTCAATAGCAAAAATGCATGAACATTAATCCATTACTGTGTAACTGTTTCTAAGTTCATAAATTTGATTTTTACAAAATGCTTAAAGAATATTTCAATATATCACAATGTGTCCACTCTTATTTTTAAGGTAAAATCCTCAATTATTTTCAAAATTACTGTCGAAATTGAATTCATTCCTGCAGGTAGCTTCAAAAACTGGATAATATGATGAAAACTGTCACCCATTAAAGCCTAAGTCAAACTTCATTGATATTTTACTGTGACAATTTAATTTATCCTGTTAGACCTGGCGTTCACAACTGATGGCTCAAAGGTTCATGTACTACTTATAGTATTGTATAGGAAGAAATGTCCTAATTTATGCACCTGAAGGAAAATTAATTTTTCTTAAAAATCTTTTTATTCTTTTTTTAATTACAAATGTAATCGTCATTGTTATAAAAAGTTGCTTAACCTAAAGAGAAATTATTGAATCAGGAAACGGTTAAATGATCTAACATAGTGATACTCAACTAAATGAGAAAAATGTTCTTGGTGAAAAGCCAAAATGGCGTGTAATCATCATTCCTTTATAAATGGTTTTCAATATTTCGCTCTCAGTAATTTTTAAAATTCTGATAACTGTCCGGTGCCGTAAACGTTGGCACTTTGTATGCTTAAAACATTTTATGACACACTTCAGGGCTGATATAGTAACCTTTAAGCTGAACAGAAAAGAGAAAACACGTACTATATGACTTTAGCTTTGTGGACACTTGCCAGCTTTAATGTCCATTCGTCACTGGGTCAAAAGTTTTGCAGAGATGGCAACCATTAATCATTTTTTATGAAGCAGAGGGCATCTTTACGACTTTTACTGAAACTTTTTTGATAGTTCCATAACTATGGATTTCTAAATTAAATAGTAATTCGCACCGACATAAAAAAAGAATAACTTTGCACAGTTGAAAAAAAGTTTTAAAAGCTTGATATCAATCTCAGTAAAAGAAAAAGAGTAAGAAAGAAACAACGTAAAATTTTAAAAATTCAAAACTAGAGCTATTAACGTGATTAATCATAGACGCATTTACACATTCAAAATCACTTTCCTTTTGAATGACTTTTTCAAAATAATTATTCTGACAGATTCCATCCAAAATGATTTAAACAAGTAGCTGAAAAACAATAGAAAAAAGCCGGAGATGTTCAACAGAAAGCGTACTACACTGCATCATAATCCCGGGCAGCGCACACATATTCTCCGTACTTCTATTATCGTTCAGTAATGCTCTCCCATAGTCTATTACCTTTTAAAGAACTCGTCTGTGCTGCTTGGGATAATGACAAACCTCTCTCTGCTTCGACGATTCCTCAGAAAAAATGAGAGATAAAAGGGACAATTTTCTTTCATCCTCCTCAGACATAGCACTCTTTTCATTATAGCTTGTTTCTCTTCTTGCAAGTTTTCCCACACCCCAAAAAAAAAAAAAAAAGAAGAGAGAGAGAGAGGGGAGGGGGGGAAGACAAATCGAAGACTAACTGTACTAGAGCAAGTTAGTCATGTTTTAGTTTTGGATTTGTGTTCACAATTGTTAAAGGGAAAACTTTAGGCACGTTCGGGATAGGTAAAAAGCACTGACCGTCACGCTCAGATACATGTGGGGAAAAAGTTGATTGTGATGTCATAGCTACACCGTCCCCTGACTGCTGAGATTTCTTCCCCCCGTCTTTGAATATTAGGGCTGGCGTCTGTTATCATACGTAGATCTTCAAGTTTCTTTCAACTGCACCTTCTAGCTTCCCTGACTGGTATCGAACTGCGGTCACAAGGCTTGGTAGGTGAGCGTTCTAACCACCAGACGTAGACTCGGGGTGAAATGGCTAAAGTTTGAAGTGATTGTTGTTTCGATTTCGGAATGGAAACTTTTATGTATCTAAATAAATAAAATTAGACTTTGCCTGTAATTACTTGGTATTAAAAAAATTACGATTTCTATCCGTTTTAAACATTTGGGGCCCCAGTAAGACCGTAAAAAAAAGAGTTTGTCTGTCTGTCGTTCTGTCAGTGACGCTTTTTTGATTCGCACATCACGCAAAACTGACTGAAGCGAATGAAATAAAATTTGGTGACATGGTCACTAAACTTAAGCTACAGGCGTCGGATTTAAAATTTTTTTGATTAGATTTTGAGATTTTTCTGAAAACTGTTTCAAACTGCGTAAATTTTTGTTTTGGTACGCATAAAAACTGCATATAATTCCATAACAAGTGTATACTTTCAAAATATTCAAAAACATCCACTTTTTATGTTTAAATTGTGTGCAATCTATATTTTTTGCAAAAAAAAGTGCAGACTTTTTCTAGCTGGGTAGGTGCTATAATTTTCAGTTATTTATTTTAAAAACTGTACTTAATTTAGATAGCTATATAGTTATTGTACAATAAAGTTAATTTGATAATGTGGAGAGTGCTAATAATTATATACTGTATATTATTTGAATTATAACTGTTATGCTACAGTGCATTTAAATTTAAATTATAAGCCCATTATTCATTCCAAATAAATAGGATTTCTGTTCGTTACAACGTAAGTACATAATTATTGATAATTAGTAAATTCACTTACATAATTATTAATTAAATCGAACAAAATCAAGCGCGTGGAGAAAAATGTATCTCGCTCATGTATATCGTGTGCATATCCCAGTGGCCTGTGCGTGTACTCCCTCTCTCTTTTGAAATTTTAAATGTGCACACAAATCGAGCGCGAAATTTGAAATGTAATTAAATTAAAAAATCAAAAATTTCTGATGCTAACCCAGTGAAAATTGCGTTAAAATTTGTACAAACGGGCAAAAGTATGTGAAATTGTGAGAATATCATAAATAAATGTGCGATATCCTTACAGCCTTAAAAAAATTAAAATTTACGTTCATACATGTTTAATTTTTGTAAATAAAAGTGCAATAATGTGTGGAAACCTGTTTAACTGCATAAATATTAATTTGAGAAAGCATGACAAGAAGTTTTTACTCCTGATGTGAAGTCATACGACTGACTTTTTTTTTTCTCCTGAAGAAAAGCCATTTGCCATCACGTACGAGGGAGGTCACTAGTAATGATTGAAATGATATTGTTCTATAATATTGTTAAACCTATGAAAAATTTCTTGCATTTTAAAGAACTCTAATGTACATATCATATACATAAATTTAAAATGTTACTACTAATAACATAAGACAGATTATTATTACTATTATTATTAATAGTATATATATATATATATATATATATATATATATATATATATATATAGGATGTAAATTTTATCTATGCACTAGAATACTTTTTAATGGAATGTAACAGATATTTTCATATTAGATTACAAAGACATCTAAAAAGAAAATTGCATATTTAAAATAAATACATTTTTCCTTAAAAATGCACAAACATTTTTTTAAAATCACAAGTTTCAAGAAAACTATAAAACCAGGGGTTGCGAACCTTTAAGGATCATTGTGCCATTTTCTCTAAAGAATTAATTAATGAGGCCATAGAGGTGACGTCAAATAATTTTGACTTAGTGATTTTGACGAAGTGACCGTTCGATCGGAATGCTTCATAATGAACTTTGTTATTTTTAATTAAAATACAAACCGTTTTGATCGGTGGCGTGCACAAAATATTGTGTCGCGTGCCATTGGTTCGCTACTCTTGCTATAAACTATAATGAAGAATTTGATTTACTCTTCTTTTGCATTTCTGTGTGCAATTCTTTTTTCTTTATGCAAACGAAATTATTATTGAAATGAGAACATAAATAAACCATACAAGAAAATCATTTATGTGTGTTTTAAACGCATAAATCAAATTAAAGAACTCTAAGAATTCTTCATACTGAATTTTCGTACCTTGAAAATTTCCGTTTCTGAACGGAAAGATTAAATTTCGGGCAGCATTGCTGGAGCCACATTTTTCTCTGCATTACTCTTATAAAAATTCATGTCCGCGATATTTGATGTTTTAATCTTGTTGAATTGAAAATTAAGTTTTTTTGAATCCTGGTTAACAGCTCTGTGAAAAATTTCATTTTTGAAAAAAATGAAAAACTTTGACAATACTGTGCAGGGGGCATTTTTAATGTCTTAATACCATAGTCATTAAGATTAAAAAAATCATAATTGTCAGTGATTCAAAAAATTTTTCTTTAAAATAAATTTACAATAGTTGTTTGTTAAATAGAAAATGAAGGAAAATATATTTTTAAAAAAGCATCAGAGAAAGCAGAAGACGAAGGAAGTCTTAGAATATTTTAGATATTTTTTTTCTTAATTTCAAAGTAATAGTAAAAGATAGACTATTTTAAATGAAGTAAATAACTAATATAATACTTCAGAAGTGTTATGAAATATTCTACTAATAATATTCAACTACGACAGTCCTTTGATAATCGACAAAACGCTATTCAAATAAAAATTATTTTTATACATCACTACATAGACTATAATATAAAACTCAAGTTGAAAACTCTCTCTCTCTCGGTGTTTCTGCCAAAAAACATTAATGAAGAAATATAATACATATAAGAAATATTATCTGCGCAAAAACATTTTATTTGTTGTCAACAATTATTCTTAAAATAATATAAGTGGTAACACATGATACGAAACATGAATTCCGTTTTCATAGCTGTAGGTTTTTCTAAGTTAGAAATAAAAATATAAATATGAACTGCATAAATTCGAACTGCAAACTTTCTATAAATAACTAGTGCTAAAAATGCAGTTTGAATCTTTCATAAGCGAATGTAATAATGATTTTACTCACTAGATGGCGAATGAAGTCAGACGTGACGTCAAACTTTTTGCTGTTTCACATCATTAAACGATATTTTTAAACAGGCGTTACTAATATATTTATGAAACGAGCAAATCATTTTAAAAGTTGATTTTCTCTCAATTCATTAAAAAAGCAAAGAATTTGCATTATATGATTTTCTCTAATGGAATTTTCCTGTTTAGTGTTGGAATGTATTAGAATTATTTTAATATATTTAAAAGATATTGCGCAGTTGCATATTATTTTTTTAATTATTTAAATTTGATGTAAGTTTTAGAGACATTTAAAACTTCTTGTAGAAGTTTTATACAGCTCTTATCTTAAATTCGAAATATGGACATTTTGCCTAAAGGAATATACTTTTTACATTTAGGGGAATTTTCTTTAGTGTTAAAACTGTTTAGAATTATTTTCACTATACATATGAGATATTGCGCAGTTTCTTATTGTTTTTTAATTATTTAAACATAACGTAAAACTTTATGCTAGTGTTGATATTTATAACTTTTGGTAGAAATTTTACTCTACTCCTATCTTAATTTCAAAGTGTGGAGATTTTGGTTGAAAAAAAAAATATGTAAAACGTAGTGCTGAGTAATTTACTGCCCTGATAAAATAAAAATTTGAATACAAAAGTGATATTCTTAAACTTTTTATGAAAGTACTAGTGCTTAACCCAGGCTACTATTATTTTAAGTTTTCGTTGTAAATCTATCGTTAACAACGATAGCTTTTTCTATATAATGAACATTACTGACGAAACTAAACAAATATATTGCTTTTTACATCTTTTTCTCTCCAAAAGTTATATAATTTAAGAAACTAGCATTAATAAACAAAAATATTTGAATAATGAATAGTTTGTTTTGTGTCAGATTTAGATGTTACAGTTGCAAAAATCTCGAATACTACTTATAATTTTTCTGAATCAAGTAATTTTTGAAGTTCCAAAGTACGAGTGATTCCATTTAGTGTAAAAAATTATTTAGTTTCAAAATAACTCGAAATTTTAAAATTTAAATTAGAGATTCCTTTAAAAATTAATAATTTATTTCATGCTAAAACAGATCATTGAAAGTGATGTGAAGAAATCATATTGCAATTTACTTATTGCCATTCTTCATTAATCTACTACATTTAAGTAAAGTTATAATTTCATTAAAATAAAGCTAAATTAGTTTCAGCAGCTCTAAGAAGATATGGGAAAAAAACTCTTCATATTTAATGAAGAAACTCTTTTGAAGAAACGTGACATTTTCTAATATCGAAACACAATATTCTAAATAAAGTATTCGAAAATTAATGAGTGAGTTCAGTAATATACAGAAAAAAATAAGTTTCAAATTAAATATGTAATTCAGTTATACAGTTCAGAATGTTTAATCTTTACTTTAAATATGTTTAAAAATGTAATTTTAACAACTGTAAGTAATATAATGTTTAAAAAATATAATAAACCATGTTAATTTAATAAAAATTAATTACTGCACATGGAAATAAGCTTGTTTCGTTTTCACAGATTTTTACATGCAAAATTATTTTTTTTCAGTTTTAGAATTTCGTAAATATATTTACGAAAATAATGTAAAAATAGTCTTATTTAACAATAATAGTCCTTTTTACAAATTTTGATTAGTAAATTTTAGTAAATTTTGATTAAAACCAAGTATTAACCTGCACGTTAGAAACGTGAAAGATAAACGGATTGATGGAGCATTTTCACTATTTAAATATTGTGCATTTTTATTCTTTTAGCTTATACAGATTATTTAACCGTTTTTCAGTTATGTTTATTAGATACACGCAAAGTAATATTCCTAATGACATAAGATATAAATGAAATCTGAGCATGTTTATAATTTAAATTTCCTCCTCTCTTTTGTGGAGACAGATTTGTATTATGTACAGGAAGAAGAACAGCTTAGGCAATTTATAAGTTATTTGGAGCTATTTTTTTGCCCTCCTCATGGGTACGGAAATAAATGCGGGATTATTTCCTTTCGAAAACTGCTTATGGAATAGGAAAAAAGATAAGTTGAAAATTTGTCAATCAAGTGATTTAACAAACAATTCAAGAGCATTCATCAAAATCACTACCGTCTCTCCAATGTGTTTGATTGTAGAGAACTCGATCTAAATCAAAATCTAATATTTGCAATTGTTTGAAAATATTTAAACGTCATAGTACATGTATGGCTGATCATTACTAAGCCCTTTTACACTTAGCCAGCAAACATCGCCCTCTGATGTTAAAGCCATAGTAAGGTAATCCTGATTCGAGAATACCCTCATATTAAAATTGGCCGCAATTTCTGCATATTCGCGTCCAATGTACAGTAGACGAGTTTTCATTATTAGAAAGAAAGGTTATTAGACTATAGTTAGAATCTTTAAATCAGCTTCTAAACTTTTAATTCCAATCAACTATCTGTTTAATGGACGAGAGCTGCTTGTACACTGCTTAATATTTCTATAGCGTGAAAACCTCTATTCCAAAGCATTAGCATTTCTAAGTTGCTAAGATTTTAGAGCCCTTTCTCTGTTAATGGAAAGAAAATGTTAGCCAAACTTTTTGAAAGCAATCTAACCACGGTCACCGTATCTGCAACATTTAGAGCATAGAAATAATGAAACTATTATTTTGCGCTCCAAAATCTTTTATAATTTTGTTTAAAAGTAATGTATATATAACAAATCTCAAGGAATATTTACAAGCACAAAGGTTTTTATATTTTGCGTCTAATTGACTGACTTGTAACTTAAGTTTAATCCTAGATAATGAAAGCATTTTCAGTAATAAGCCAGAGTAATTTATTTGTAAAGTATTAAAATAACTTTTAATTAGATAATTATTTTACACAGCAAATACATAAAATTCGCAAAATGCTATACTTAAGAATATCCGAGAAATGTTTTCAAACATGGATAAAAACTAAAACCTTTTCATTCTCTTAAATTAGTGAAATTATTAATAGTGGTGGTTGTTAAGAATTTAAAGCTGATAGATCATTCTCGAAGTGGAGTACTTTCTTTAAAATAATTATGTATTAGGTATTCATTGCTCTTTATTTTTCTTTTTGCATTGTCAGTACATTTAAATAAAACTCATTCTCTCATGGCTAAAAGATAATGAGAAAGGATGAGAAATTGTTTTTAAAGTTTTAATGAAATACAAGAATTCTGCTGAGTAAATATCGGTTAATTAGATGATTGTTATTCTAATTACTAAAAATTACAGATCATTATCGTGAAAACTGTGTTTTTGAAATGCAGCTTTTCAAAAATTCAATTAATTATCCAAGCAATTATACTCATAACTTTTTGGGAAGGAAAAATTTAAAAGCTGTATCCGAAAAGAGTATTTCTGAAATAAAAGAACAACGTTTGTAAATTTATTTGTTCCAACTAAAAACATAAAGAACCAACTAATTATACATATTTTAAAAGACAAAATATGATCAGATAGGGATGATTACATAGAATAAAATTTTACTTCATATATTACTCAAAAGTTATGAATAGTTTCATCCATAATTTACTTTTAAAGAAAATAAATATTTTCTGTACATGTCCCTAAAGACATGATTATATATATTTTATAATTTCTCAGCCTATGATATATTGGATGCCTGTAAAATATGGAGTTAAGATCCTTCACACATTTGGAAAATTATCGTTGGTACAATGAGTTTAATTTATGTTTCGGCCTGAAGGAAGTGGAGTAGTTTAAGGTTTTGAACTATGCTACATTTACCGAACTAATCGAAAACATCATTACAGGAGAAAAAAATTGGCACTAAATATATTATTAAAAATGTTCAAAATCTCTTCCTTTATGTACTTTGATAATTTGCAGTAAAGCCAGTTATAATTTCTATCTTTTTCAGTGTTAAAGGTATTCAAATGAATGCCTCATATAAACTACACTTGAGGAATTTTCAAGGAAATTATAGACCAGGAAAAAAGACAAAACAATTCCGCACATACTAATGAAAACTTGGTGGGCACTTGCCGATTAGGCATTGTCCATTACAACTGCCCGAAGGTACTGTGGATATTTTATCATGGGGACATAAAGTAGGGGCCAGCATTACCCACTTTGAAGGGACGGACAAGTTAACATCTATGCCCAAGCCGGGATTCAAGCCCCGACCTAAGGCATGATAGAACGATTCTTAAGTCACTACACTATCTGGACGGCACATTTAGTATTCAATTCTCGATTTCTTAGAGGTAAAAAAATAAAACATTTTGAGTAATTTTTGATCTATGAAGCAGATTCAATATATTTCTTAAACTTTTTGACTCTTTAAAAATTCAAATAAATTTAATTTCATTGTTGAAAAGAGGAGTTCACTCATTTTTACCTCGCCAAAGTAAGAAGAACAATCTGACAATTATAATTTAGAAAATTAGAAAAAAAGAATGAAAATCCGAAACTTCCATATGCATTTTTCCGTATAGAATATTTTTAATGGTATGAAGTGATTGTGTAATATTCTATGATACAGAAATTAAATTTCTTCCTTTAATTCATCGACTTAACGTAGATATTGTATTTACATTGCATATGCAATATTAAAAAAACAGATATGACAAGGGAAAAATGTAAAAAGGGTGATATTGAAAAACAAATAGCATTTTACATGCATTAAAATGTAGAATGCTTTTGTCTGCTTTTTTCATAATTTTACAGCGGGTTACCAAATTACTAGAGACAGTCACAAAAAATCTATTTCAATACTTTTGGTTACGAAAAAGAATTAGAGCAACATCTGTTGGATGATAGCGGGAATAATTTTATTTATAACAGATTCGTTCGTTATTTTCAGGCAATAAAACATAATCATTAACAACCTATATAAAAAATAAAGGGTAAAAGAATATCAGTCAGTATTGTGACACTTTCATTACCTTCTGTACACCTAGGCATATTTCGTAGTGCTATATTTTTGTAAACGGACAAATTATACTTCACAAAGGAGGAGTTAATAAGTATTGGTGTACAATACTTTAGCATACTTAATAGCCCATGTCACGTACACCAGGATACGATGCCACAGTCTCTGAATCACCCTGAAGTTCTTTTATAATTAAAATATAAGAATAATCCTAATTTTTGGTCGACCAATTAATATTTAAATTGTAGACATATGCTTAGTTCCGGGAGACTTGACTTCAAGATTGTCAAGCGCTGGCACCATTAAACAGACTGAACACTGTTATACATTTTTGTCTTACACTCACGTACTCTTCGCTGCAGAACTGTTTTTTTTTTTTTTTTTTTTTTTTTTTTTTTTTCAGGGGAACTGGCAACGCGTTTTTCTTTTGTTGTTAAGAAACCTATTCGACATGTTTTGATTCGTGTGTGCGTTGATTCGACTGTCCTTATATAATGTACAGTAGATTATTTATTATTCTATTTGGGGTTATAAATACCCATAGTCTGATTCGAAGTTAATTATTCTAAATCAATTCATTTCTGTGTTTATTAACACTAGAACATCCGGAGGGGAGGGTCAAAAGGTTTTTCTATAATTATTTATTTTACTTATTAACCTTTAACGCGCAGTGTTCCCGCTCTGGGAACACCAAACTCTGACGTTTTGACTGTTGCCAGTCACGAAGAATAGATTTAATTTCTATAAAAATAGTTGCGGGTGACATAGCTCCACGAGAATCCTTTACTTTTTAGCACGTCCTTTAGCGTAAAAAAATGTCACGATTACTTTTAACAGCACTGACATCTGCTGAAAAATGAAAGAATGCGAGAACAGCTGGATAGATTGCCCAATGCTGAAAAAAGGGCAGTGGTTGCCATCGCTCGACTGAACTACCAGCAAGATGGCGGACGATCGAAACGTTCATCCCGTGACGCAGCTGGCTGTGCACTTTTTTGACGCAGCAGGCTGTGCCGGCACAGCCAGCTGCGTCAAAAAAGGGTCTCTAGACCTGTAGCACGCGATGAACGTTTCGATCGTCCGCCATCTTGCTGGTAGTTAAGTCGAGCGATGGCAACGGCTGCCCTTTTTTCAACATTGGGAAAGGGTTGCACCTCAAAGGGTTAAAATAGAAATGTAAAAGTTTGTCACAACACGCTTGGCAGAATTTCAGAAAAAGTAATATATCAGCTGCGGTGTTAAACTGTATGTTGAAATAAAGCATGAGATATGGGTAAAAGAGCCAAAATGAACCCCAATGGCATTTCTAGTGTAAAAATACATTTAATTGTATTCCGGAGTAAATTTGTGTGTGAGGCTTCGTCTTCTTTTATAGCATGTTGAAACAGAAAGTTTTGGGGGTGAGTACTCTCTCAAAACGGTTGAGCGAAAAACAGTCCAGATTGAGAGAATTTTTCTTCTTTTTGCATAACGATGCTGCTCTTCTCAATCTCAGTGAAATGTTTTCTTTATGCGGAGCGAAAAATTCTGAGCGAATAATCCTCCTTTTTGAAAGAAATGCCTTCATTCAATTTACTGTCGTTCATCACTAAACGGAGCGATTTCTCTCTGTAACACTCCTTTATAGATTTAATCCCTTTTCATAATTTCTGAGGGTATTCAATCGGAAAAAGATATATTTTGGGCTTTTAATAGCAAATTATGCGATGTGAAGCGATTAATATTAGACTTTATACAAATGTATATTACATATGAAATTTACCTCTGAAAACCGGCCATTTACTGCTGTTTTAGAAAAGGGATTTAGAAATTCTCCAAAATTTGGACATTCAAAATATTATTCGCCATTTTATTTTATAACAAAGGTTTTTTGGCGCTACTTGAAATTATGTTGGAAGTATTTGTTAAAATGTGTAATATTGAAAATTCATACCTGCAATGCTATACCACTTCAAACTGAAGTCAAGTGCATTCGAATAAATTGCAAAAAGATGTGAATCTCTTCATGATAATTTGGCAACCCACTGTATATTAAGTTTTTTATTAACATTGCATCTGTTGGATGCATTTTATTGTTCAAGAGGAGAGTTTTTTTGTTTCCAAGTATATCGTTCGACCATTATAGAAATGCTTGTTCTGGTGATTTCTAAATGTTATCGTTTATTGTCAGCTAGCTGTTAGTTACGTAATGAAATGCTGTTTACAATTTATTTCCGTACTTATTCATGTACATTGTGCAATCAAAAATTGAAGTTTCTGCATGAGAGAGAGAGAGGTTGTCTAATTCCAAAATCAATCTAAATGATAGAAGCTGTACTTGGACTAGGTTTGACTTGTTCCAGGATCATCGTCGAATTTAGTGTTTTGCATGAGAGTAGTCTGACTTATTTAAGTTAATGTCACGAATTATGTGCCACAAATGTTTTAGAATTTTTCGAAGGCTTATGTTAGTAGTTCTACTTTAATTATTCTGCCAGTTATTTATTGCACATTAATATGCATATTTTATTGCTTCTTTTATTTACTGAGAAAGATATCTGAAAATTTAAAAGCTCTGTCCAGGTGGTTTAGTGTCTAGAGAACCATTCTATGACACCTTGGGTCCGGGTTCGATTCCAGGATTGGGCTTGGATGTTTACTTGTCCGTCCCTTCACAGGGGGCAATGCTGGGTGCCCCCATAGTAAAATGGCCAGTAATTCGGCCCTTAGTAGGGGCAAAATACTTTATCAGCAAGAGAGCCCGCCCGTTGGAATAAAAAAAAATGAAACGTCATGAATCCTTCAAATATTAAATTTTAGTGGGTCGAGTTTTCGTGCTATAATAGCAGTACTTACGCTCATAAATGCAAGCTAAAACTGCGTGGAGAAAAGATAAATAACTTCAATAGAAAAATTTGAGAAAAAAAGAAGCAGCAGAAAAAAAAAAAAAAAAACTTGACAGCTCTTTCGACAGAGATTAATTGCCACAGTATTTTTGTAGTAATATATATTAAAAATATCTTCCTCATAAACAACATTAAAGAAAAATGGGATATACATATTATAATTGGTATTTTTCTAATATTAGGGCAAACAGCAAGGCAAGTTCAAAGCTGTTAATTGAAAAAAAATGCTGTTACATGGTCTTTATAAGCACAAAAAATGATGTCAATGTCTTAAAATTAAGACTTTTTTGACAAGCTGCATTATGCACTTTGATAAATGATAAACCTATATGATTTAGGAGCTAAAGAAAAAAAAAACTATGGCACAAAGAATATCAAGAAAAACTTCCTGAGGCCGTGAAATGTATAACAAAATATTCACTAATTAAAGTTTTTCTTTTCCTGAACATTCATATCTTTTATAGGTTTTATAAGAATGCATATTGCAGTTTTAGACGATTTTAGTGAAAAAACTAGTTTAATGTACTTATTTTTCTAATTCACAATTTAGACTTGTTTTATAGTCCTTCATTATTATTTTCGATATTAAAGGAAGCAGAATTCTTGCTCACTAACTGGACATGAATATGAAAATTCGAAAACACAATTTACGTCCAAACTAAGATCTTACACCCGATAGAGTATTTTACTTTGAACTAACTTATTAATTTTGTTTTTACAGTTACCGATACATACAGTTCTGATACCGATATTAAAAGGAAATTCTTTAGTTCCGTTGTATATCCCACGAGAAAAAGAAAAGTTTTTTAACACACCAAATTTTAACTAAATTCGATTCAAAACGATAACAACTAACAATCGATTTTCATTATATGATTACAATAAAGGAATAAGCAATGCAATCTTCAAAAGCACGTAAACTTATTGCACAGAACAAAGGGGCAAATTCATTGTATATGTGATTTCACAAACTCAGAGGCAGAACAGTGAATAATCCAGGAGTGAAATGCGTGTATGCAAAAAAGTACTTTCTCCCAGGTAAAACATGACGCATTTTTAAACCAAAACTGTATTATTACTTCACAGATGTTTTTCCGTTGCCATTTCATTTAAATGCTCCTTGAGTGCTTACACACTTTCTCATTATTTGCAATGCCGCAATATGCTATGCATCAATAAGAATTGCAAATTCTGGTAAAACACAGTTTTATGGCTTTTACGTATACAACGAGGTCTATGTAATACCCTGAATGACATCTATACATATGTTGACTATTGGAATCATTCACCTTACTATTCTTATAGGTATTATTGTTATTAAAGAGTTACTACAATATATCAATTTGAAGAATAACATTCTGGTAAACGATTTCTTTTTCTATTTTTTACATTAACTTATCGCAAGTTGATTTTAAACAATTAATTCTCATAGACTGTGCTTTATTCTACGCATTTCAGTAAAAAAATGTGCATGCCCTTTTCAGTGAATGATATTGTATACTATTTGCATACTATTTGTAGATATATTATGCAAAATCTCCCTTTTTAGAATAATTTCAGCCCGAAGAAATGAACAACCATAAGTAGTGTTCAACTTTGTTGAAAGTTTTAAATATGAATGCTGAACAATGTTTTAAAAATAGAGAATTCCTAAAATGATTAGAAAAGAAACTTCTCTTCGGATTTCAGAAGTTAATTTAAAAACCTTCAGTGTAAATCTTATGCACATAAAAGCGCGATTTTTCATTATAAATTTACCGGAATAAAAGAATGAGAAAAACAATTGGATAATAGTCTCTCTCACAATAATTCATTTTCTTTAGAAGTGAGACTATCATTTATTTCAATTGCAAATGTCAACGTGCGTATAGAGAGAAGTTTAAGGTACAAAGCCTTTCGTTTAGGAAAAGCGGAAAATGGTTTTCTTATTTGAATGTAAATTACTGAATTTCCATGGAGAATTTCTGAAAAGTTTGGACTCTAAGCAAAATGTCAGAAATGAGAACACTTTTATGGTAATTTCAGTTAGGAAGTAGAAAGAGAGCATAAATAAAACATTGCTATTATATAGTAGTTCTTGCGGTTATTAAATGTTATAGGTAAAAATTTAAAAATAAGCTCATTGGAGCAGCAACCCACGTGGCGGTTAACCTGTCGTTAACCGTGGGGGGCTCGCATTGTCCATTCACATCTTCGCGATAAAGGAATTTGGGACGCGGAAGCATACAACGTGGCCAAATGGTCAGCATCAGGCAGAGCCCCCAGTGGTAAATAACTGTGTGCTCATATTCTCCATGGTCTCAATGCGACTCCCGTCTAAGGCTCTTTCTAATAGCGTATTTTGACATGACGTTTCATGCACGTCCCTTAAATGACAACTGTTTGCATATGGTTTTGTACAGACTGACATAATTTCTGTCCTAAGCCCTGAATATACTTTTACAAATATCAGCCGAAATTATCTTTAATCCATCTAAAACGTAAAATGCCACTATTGGTCAAATTCAATCCATAATAACTGGAATTTAATGCCGTTTTACCTAGGGATGGACGCGAGACGAAAAATTGGAGTCTCGCGTCTCGCAAAACAGCCGAAAATCTTTGTCTCGTCTCGCAAAAATCCCTGTATCATAATGCTAAAAATGCTTGTCTCGTCTCGCAAAAAAGCTGCAAATCTCTGTCTCCTCTCGCAAAAAGTCGTCTCGCGTCGATCCCTAGTTTTACCAATGCTCAAAAAGGGGATTCTGCCATTTAAATAGATTACACGAGAATTTTGCTTGACATTCTACCTTCACCGCTTCATAGTTTGCTACAATGCTGTCGGAGACATGATATTATATATATACCGTAAAATACCACAAAAGCGCCACCCAATCTTCAAGGAAAATCGCCATTTATGGGGGCGGATAAGAGGCAAAAATCCGAAAAATATACCGTTCAAGTGCCCCCTCTATCCTCAGGTGAATCTGGATTCCCACTGTCCGCTCCGTACCACTAAGACGCCGCGATGACGTCAATCATGAAGCAAAGCAGAGAGCATTGTTCTGATGTCATACTTCGCTAGAATATGCAGTGATTTCATTGGTGCCACCTGCTGTATCAACATCAAACAATAACCATCAAAAAGCAAAGAATTCAAAACAGTAGAGATCTTACCAGAATCCTCGTCGAGTGAAGAAGACAATAAAATGAAATTTTTTACTAACGCAGAGAAAGGAAATCTTTACAAAGCGGGTATGAGTAGGAAACGAACCCATGACCGTACGCTTAGGCGCTGTAAGCCTCCAGTCAGTATGAATCCACCTAAAAGGGGCGTTTATTCGGTATTTTAACAGAAAACGAAATGCACACGAAAAGCAGGGGGTGGGGGCTTTAAAAAAATATCTACACGATGTTTTTGTAAGATTATAAATAAGTTTTCAAACAGAGTGCTATTCTTAGTACGGATCGATATCCGGTAGAGGCAAAGCATTTTACCGAAGCCATAACTTCCTCAAGGAAGACGTAGAAAGAAAATTAAACTTCTAGACTTGGAATGCATATATTATTCAAATCACTCACAAGCATTTTACCCCCTCTAGCATTTATTTTTAAAAATATAGTACCGTTTTTAATAGGATTCATACGTTTTTTTTTATAAGGAAGATGACTTTTTTGAGCAATTAAGAATAACAATAATTCAAGATATACGGTGTGAGCCAGATTGACAAATGTAAATGCTTATTGCCATAAATATGTCCAATAACTACTCTCTTAATAATCAAGAGTGAAAAACCAGTGCTGAGGAGTGATATATCACCCTACCTTCGTGACAAAAATCAGCCAACCTCCATAGAGTGAGAAATCACTATTCTGAAGAGTGACATTTCTGACTCTGGACTAGGAGTGAGAATTCAAAAACCCACTCCGGGAAAGAGTGCCTCACTCTAAGGAAAGGGTGACAGCACGCCATCCCTTAAAGAGTGGAGCGCTCTGATCAAGAGTGAGCTATGACCCTTTTTAAGAGTGACCGCCACTTTTTATAGGGTGATTATTCGAGACCGTATCCAGGGGTCCGGACCCTCCCCCCTCCCAAAAAAATTGATTTTTGTTAATAAAATAATAATAATGACGTCTTTTTGTGAAAAATTCTGCCTTTTCCACGGTTTGGACCCTGCCTGAAATTTTTGTCTGGGTACGGCCCTGGATTTATTCCTTGCATATGCCTTGCTTCTGGCTATCACTATTTTGGGGAAATTAAAATAATTCCTTATAAATATATATATATATATATATATGAATGTATCTGGTAACAGCATTGATTATTATTATTTTTTAAATATTTGGCAAACATTAAAAGATATTTTCTATATAGCATCAATATTTATCCAATCTTGTGAATTCATTGAAAATAAAATCCAATATTATAAATTTAATATTTTGCCCATTTGAAGTCAAATTTTAATACTATTGAATATTAAAGTATTTGAAATTTATCAATAATATTGAGTGTATATTAGAAATATTTCCAATATTATTAAGTACTAATTACTTTTAATTATTAAAATTTACATATATGTGAATACTTTGAGAGTAAAGACCACTTCCAGTATTGGTAAAAACTAGAGTTTAGCCCTGATATATGCTCAAAATGTTATTATTATTTGTAAAATTTTAATTAACATATGAAGTGTGTATTGATATATTAATTATATATTGAGAATATTTCTGAAGCAGTCTCACTACCAATGAACTTTTAAATATTAACTCAATATTGTGAAAACATTGATATCAAAAACCAATAATATTACAAAGTAGTAAGTGAACACATTGAGAATAAACAGTTTCCAATATTGGTAAATAAAATTCCAATATTGGTAAAAATTAGCATTTAGGTCTGATAAATTCTCAAAATAACATTATACTTTCAGTATGACTATACTAATACCTTTTCCACTGAATTTAACATACAAAAAAATATATTCTTAATATAGGGTTGTATTGGAAATATTTTTGAAGTAGTCCTCAATTGATAAATTTTTTAATGTTAACTCAATATTGTTAAAAAAAAATTGAAAACAAAGATCAACTGTAACTTCGTCAAATGTATCAAATGTAACTTCGTACAAAGTAGCAAAGTTAATATTTGCCTCAGATATATTTAAAATGCATTTATAGTATTTGATATACATTGGAAATATATTCAATATGGATAAGTAATTACTTTAACATAACTTTATACCATTTTTAATTTTTTTGGTTAATATTTACTCAATATTACACTGGGAATAAAGCTAGTATTGGTAAAAAGTAGAAAGTTGATATTTAACCTTTATATTGTAAAAATTATAAAACTTTGCTGCTATTGAATTTAAATTAAATATATTTAAAATGTATCTGCAATATCGAGCGCCTTAAAAATATTCTTCATATCGTACAAGTAAATATTTTTGCCGCCTTTACCTCCCCCCCCCCCCCAAGTTTGTCCATAGGCAATCGTTAATACATCATAGCTGGATATTGGGTATATCTATTAGAAGTCCAACATAAAATAGATTTCTCTATTAGAAATTTGAGGTGTGATCTCTCTAATGAGTAAATAACATCTATAATATACAGGTATCTGTATATATGTAGCATAGTTATAATAATTAAACTTCCAGAAGATCTTAAAGATCCAGAATATCCCAAAAATGGCTATCTATTTCATATTCAAAATATCCAAAGATCAGAAATTGATACTTATTTCATATCCAGAACTTCTTAGATATCTATTTCTGGGCTATCTTGGATTATTGTCATGTTCAGAATGATCCATAACAGCTGGAAAATAAATTTTACGTAGCTCAATGGTACAAGTAATATCTGACCCCATGCATTTTTAGATTCTTGCTTTCATTCCAGTGAGTGAAATGTGGACTGTTGACACAAAACATACAGTATTTAAAATAACAGCCTATTCTGAAATTAAACAGATTAAGAAGGAGTACAGAGTTTCATTTTAATAATCAGATGATGGCATCACTAAAAGGTACCCCCAAGAGTTCCACATGGTTACTAAAACAAACCTCCATAACCTCTAGATCTATTTAGTTACAGAATTCGTTAACAGTTTATGTTTTGTTTGGTTAGTCAAAACGTAACAGGAATAGAAGTGAAAGTTTCAAAATGCTTGGAGGTGATCTGTATAGCCATTGAGCTATGTAAAATCCATCAGCAGGAGATTTATAAGAATTTTCTTTGTCTGCAGTACTATAACTTCATTTGAGGTAATCTGTGATCAAACAAGAATAGAAATAAGAGTTTCGGACATCCACATTACTCAACAGTGTGCAGAAATATTTGATATGTTCAATGTTACCTTTTCTCCTGCTGAAATAAAAAATCCCTGAAAGCTTATTTTTTACCTATGGTACATTTCAGAACAACTTTCACTTACAACAGTATTAACAAAACAATAAAAATAGTTCATGATAAGATATTTATATAAAATCAAAAGAATACTAATAATTTTGATTTTTAAATAGGTTTTATTTTAAGCATAATTTATTCAAACTTTCTTTTCAACTTTATTACAATTAACAAGTCTTTTTTTTAAATTTTAAATAAATAAGAAATGAACAGGATTGAATTGTTATCGAAAAGAAATTATTTGAAATTAAATTTCAGTCATTTATACGAACAAATACAAGAATTATGAAACACGAAAATAAGTTAAAAGAGCAATAGCTATCCTTTAATTGAAAACCAAAAAAAAAAAAAAAAAAAATTAAATAAATAAACTAATTGTTGGGTAAATCAAAAATATAAATATATCTGCTGATAACCTCTGTTAATGTACATATCATGTTTGGAAATTTAAGAGAATACCTATTTTTCTATTCTTTCCCCTCCCCCCAGAAAAAGGAATAAAATATTTCTAAAATGGAAACTACTTTATATTGATTGATTTCTTTTTTTGTGAAAAGGGGTAAAGAAATATTTTTGTGCAGGCCAATACATAAATAATATAAATCAAAACCAATTATTTCATAATTCCCCAACAATGCCCATTTTGTTGAATACACCCAACATTTTTGTCTTGTCCAAAAACCATTATTTAAGGTTTAGAGGCATGAGCAAGAATACAGGTTAGAATCCTTAAAAAGTTCACCACCCAAGTCAGCCCCCCCAAGAAGACACCCCTCTTGTAGACTTGCCATAACGCAAAGAAATAATTGAAGTTTAGAGCATGAGGGTGAACCATATTAACCTCCATAGATAATGTCTGGGTGAGGGGGGAGGGTGGTGATTCAAAGAAAAAGATTTTTTTTTTCACCTCTTAAAAAACCAAATTCCTCTTCTGAACATAATTTATACATCAAAATAAAAGCCATTTCTTAATTTTTTAATATATATACACATTCATTTCTTTATTTATTTTTAAGTGTGATTTTATTTATTTCAATTTCACTTTTACAGCAAAATAGCTACAAATTACTTAATCTTTTAAAAACTTCAAATTGAAAAAAAAATTCTTTTAATATAGATTTTATGCAAGAATTATTATACTATTGAAAACAGATTTAGAACAATAAATGAAAGTAAAGCCAGAAAAACTCATTAGTATGTTAGAACAAAGTTCAATTAATACGAGGGCCAAAAAAAAGAAAGAAAAAACAGTTAATAAAAATATATAAGCAAAGTCTTAATAAAAACATGAGTAATGGAACTTCCAAGTCCAGAGTAGTCTTCAGCCTAGCAAATTTTAGTTTACGATGCGTTCTAAATTAAAAAAAAAAATTTAAACTATTACAGAACTGCAGAAGTAAAAAATAGCCTACGAATTGAAAAAAGTGGAAGATATCTCTTATTGAGACTCATGCAGGTTTGAATGAATTATAAAAGCAATGGCAGTGAACACACAACAAATTATTACAAATTTGGTTTAATTGTATTACATTGTTACATTTATATAAAATACAATCACTGGATTCAATATGAGTACTTCAATACTATTTCACATTCAGGGATTCTTCTAACAGCATCTGGAAGATAAAAATTATGACTTCAACAAGTAATTACAGAATTAAAAGTTAAAACATAACTGCTATTCTATCCTAATAAAAAAAGGGTACCCTCCCGCCTCCCCATAATTTGAATAAGACTGAAGAAAGGCTCAAAATCAGAAAGAGTTGGCAGCTAGAATATACTAGAGCATAAACTAGATCTATGTTAAATACATACAAAATAAAATTAGTTAAAATTAGTTTTGTGTGTACATGGATTAGTGTCAAATTTAAATCTCCAACTAAAGCACAGCTTAACACTTTCAACTAGGTGATGAATTTACAGAGGAATAAGTCAGCAGATCTTTTCATTTGATTCAGAAAACATTTTGTTTATAGTTTCACTAAAATCGGAGGATAACTTTATAATAAAAAGTCTGCAAATCTACATACATTTTGGAACACCTTTAGGAGCAGGTTAAATACAATTTTGGAACAGCACAAAAGCATACCGAAAAATGGTAATAATAAATACTTTCTTATTACCATTTTTCATATTACCATATTTATGTATGGTAATAATAAATACTTTCAAGTAACATTTACATATACTGTAACCTTCTGAGTAAGAGAGGGAAGGGAAACAGGGTTCCTACTGTTAAAATTGTACAAATTATGAATAAATGAATAAAATAAAGATGTAGAATTTAAGCTGCCTTTTACATTTTAATTTTGCCACTGAACATAAAAGCAAATGGAAAAAAAACTGCAATAAAACCTAAATATAGCAGCTCAAAAAAAAAAAAAAAATATTTTTTTACCTGCAAAAAATAAAAGAAAAATAACTTTAATTTTACAGATAAGAAATGCTTGTACTGTTTTATAAAATAATCTGTTCTCTATGTTCTATTAATATTAGAATATACTGATATGCAAAGTGATTGAGAGCACAAAATACTTTATTAAAAGTAAGGAACACATTGTAGGATTTACTTCACAAAATTTTATTTTGTGAGGTAAATCCTCTGAGGTAACACAAAAAAGAATAATTGGGGACAGTATTGAAGCGAAAATCCCATATCAAAGCAATTTGGAATAAAATTATCCCTGAATCACAGTAACCTGTGCGTAATAACAAACATCAAACTAATAGTGACAAAATAAATATTAAACACATAACTTACTATTGGTGAGTTAAATTTGCAAATTATTACAATCAATTAAAAAATAGAAAATATTCAGGACTTGTAATATATTTTAGGTACATCAAAAATTGAGTAAAAAATAAAGTGATAACTTTGCAATAAAAACTTTTCATGCACAGCAAGTAAAATATCATCAAATAACAACATTCTTAGCAAAGATCGCATCTATATGTGGAAGATAAACAAAAGAAATAAATAATTAAACGGAAGTTTGAAAATACTTTTCATATCCAGTCTGGTAAATTACAAGGATTCAATGCTCAGAAGTGTAGCTAGAGGGGGACATTTGTCCCAGGGCATAGGATCCAAAAGGCACCAATTTGTATATAAAACTTTTTCCAGCGCATTTTGGTAAACAGGAAGTGATGCAAATTTGTTCTCGGGCACTGAAAATTCTTGCTACACCTCTGAGTACTGACCCCAATTAATAACCTAGATCTTCTTGAAGTCAGTTAAAAACTAGACTAAAGATATTTTTGAGTAATATTCAAATATACATATGACAACATGTGAACACTGACAAGGTTATTGCACTTTGTTAATACTGCAGGCTTAAAAAATCTGAATTTACTAAGGAAGTAAAGTTTACATTTACATATTGTATTAGTAAAATTAAAAAATAATATATTTCATCTGTTTTTACCACTAATGGTGGTACATGTAATATGGTGTCAAAACTGGTAGGCTAGTTTTCGATTTGGTTTGTACCAAAGTACAGATATGAGATTAACAAAAAAGGAAAAAAAGTCTGAAAGAATGTCCAAACAACTTTTGAGCAATTATACTTATGAATTTCAAGAGCAATAAATATTTTAATTTTTATTGATACTAAATCTATCTTACTTATATACAATTTTGCCTTACTGAAAAATCAGAAAATTTTTGAAAAAAATGAAAAAACTGAATTCTTTATAAACATTGAAAAAGGTCTGAATATTAAACTAAATTCTTAAATCTCATCTCTGAAAGTAGCATTTTACAGTTTACATTTTAAACAACAACAGCAGTGACAACATTAATAATAATAATAATAATAATAATAATAATAAAAGTTACAGGAGTTTCAAGGTTTTACTTACAACATATTTTTAAGAGGTAGTGAGGGTGCAGAGTAAAAAAATTAATCTGAAGGGAGTAAAAATTGATTTTTATACTTTATTTTATTGTTACTTCATAAAATGTTGCAAATAAGACTTGATTTTGCAAGCAATTTATTAACTTGGTGTCAAATATGCAACTTGACATAAAAAATTTACATATAATAGAGATTAAATAAATGACAGAATATAGCATAACATAAAATGATATACTAAAGAGTTGCCTGGGTCAAATGCTTTAATAAAGAATACCACATTGAATTTTACTGTATAAATATTTATTGTTTTACTCGTTGATGTAACTTTACCAAAAGTTATACTTTTTTTTTCTTTTAAGAACAGCCCTAATAACTTTCTCAATTTACATGAAATTTATAAAATTTAATACATAGTCACTAACTGCCCCAAAGTAACATCACTTTAGGGGAAAAAACACTAAAAAAAAACAACATATAAATCAATTTGGAAAATAAGAAAAAAATAAACTAAACAAAAAAGTAAACATCTCAAAAAAAAAAAAAAAAAAAAGTTATTGACAATTATGAAATTATGCGATACAAGCTTTGAAAAAATTAGACCGCAGAGATCAAAAGTATGCAGACTTTGAACTAGTAATTAAGAACATTTAAAGAATAAATAAACAAATAAAACAAAAATATGAATACCACTTATAATGCCAATAGTTTCTTCTCTTTTACAGCATGCCACTGACAAAAATTCAATGGTTTTCCACAGGACCAGTTCAGAGTACTAGAAAATAAAAGGATAATAAAGTGATAAACAGCCAAAATCAATCAGTTTTTCTTGTAACATATTTTATTCATCACTTGGCTCTGCAAGCTTTAAAGACAGGCTTCTCAAAAACTCGGTATAATTCAGAATGCTTCTTCATAGACAGCATGACGAACTTTTATAAAACAACAAAACTGCAGGTCTTATCCCATTTTTAGGGAGAAATTCACGAAAGTGGAAACTGTATCTGATGGCTAATTCTCCCTCTATTTTGGACAATACAATATGTTATAAATTTTTCTCTGAGTATTTCACTTCTATAAATTAACCATTTGTATTGCCATAAATACAGCTTGTGAAGAGAAATTCTGAATTTTCAAATTTCTGACATAGTTGAATTCTTTTAAAACCTGTTCAGAAATTGCATTATTTCTTGTAAAAAAAAAATAATAACTTGATTGAAACATTTTGTTTCTAATCAGTGAGACACTTAATGAAACACAATTTTTGTGAGAAATCTACTACCCATCTGATTCAGTGCTTAAGATATACATTCTTCTAAAATGGGATGCTTTGCAATGCAAATAATAATAATAATATAAAATTCACACAGACATGTGTATAAGGAACATTTATAACATATGATATGAATATAAAATTAACTCCCAAATTTAAAAATACACTGAAACAGTAAATAATTAAAAATAAATACATACTTATATCTAAAGACATCCAAAGTAGTATTCACCCTTATCAAAGGTTCTTGAAAAATCACCCAGTCATCGCTGTTATTAACTCTCCTATATTTCAAGAAAATGAGTATTCAGTACATAAAAAACATTCTAAAAGTTTCGTTTTCTAAAGCAACCAATTTATATGAATATTCATTTATTATCAATTTATATATATTTAACTAATGACCACCCAAGGTAGGAGTCTTCAGTTAAAATTTACATTTAAACATTATCACAAGAACAAATGATTCGGTGGTAGATCGAGGGGTAATGGGATGAGTGGCTATAGGGCTACAGTCCCCCCCCCCCAATCTCAAAGCCAGGCAGCAATTACGACATAAAGTCGCTTGAGTCAGAAGTATGGGTCTAAATGGGGGCCCCCTTACATTTTGTTTCTTCACCGACTCTGACAATTGTCTTTCTGTATTTTCCACAGTATTTACCCGCTTGCCCATGATAATCAGGGAACAATCATATTACATTAAATTTTTCAGTAATATTTGACTTATTTATTAAGATATATTTTTCAGAAATTTGTATATGAATGCATTTAAAATTATTTCAGATTCTAAATGCAAAAATAATGTGTAACAGATAAACAGTGATAATTCGCAAGTAATAATATATTAAGATGCTAACATATAAAAAATATATACTTGTGCAATATATATGAGGAATATTTGAAATATACACCCAATATTGTGGATACATTTTAAATAAATTTAATTTAAATTCATTAAGATTGACAATATAATGGGTAAATATTAATTTGCTACAATTTACATTAGTATTTATTTCCAGTTTAATGATAATATTGAATAATTAAGTATATGAACATGAAAAAATAAAAATACTATAAAATTAATTACTTGTCAATATTAGGAATACATTAGAAATATTACCAATGTTTACCTAATATTGTGGATACATTTTAAATACATTTGGGCTAAATATTAACTTGCTGCTATGTAAAAATACTGGTTTGGGTTTTCAATGTTTTACAATCCTGTGAGGTGCTATTTGAAAGTTTATTGGTAATGGAACTACTTCAGAACTACTTCCAAAATATAGGCAATATTGCAGATACATTTCATTTAAATTCAGTAGAAAAAGGATTAAAATTATTTTGAATTTTTAAGTAAATTTTACCAATATCATAAATTTATTTACCCTTAATGATACCCAGTAGAAGACCCAAACTCTGAAATCCATGCTGTCTGCTTTCTCAACAATGTCAATAAATAATGAAATCTGTTCTGCTACCTGCAAGTTCAGAAAACCACAGAATAATATTAAATACTTGAAAAATATAACATTAATGATATGGGCACCCATAAGGGGGGGGCTCAAGGTAGGGAACTTGCTCCCCCCCTAGGAGAGGAGAGCAGGGGCAGGGACATACCCCAAAAAAAATTCTGGGAGGGTCCAAAAATTTCGGAGGGGGTCCAAACGATGAAAAAGGCAGAAATTTTCACAAAAAGACTTCACCATTATTGCTTTGTTAATAAAAACTGAAATTTCGGAGGTGTTACAGACCCCCACCCCCTTCCTGGGTACGTCCTTGGCCAGAGGGTGACTTGTAGGGCTTCAGCCACCCTCGAAATAAGTAAACATAAGAAATGGAGAAAATTACATATTCGTGGGTAATTTTGAAAGTTCAGCTTGAAATTTTTAAGGTTTAGATACGTCCCTAAGCCAAACTCACTTCACCCCCCCCCCCACTTAAGTATGTTTTTTCAATCTGCAAAGATATGTTCTGATTAAATGAATTTAAAATGAAATATGCTAGATAAATTTTAAGTTTATGAACATTTTCTACGCAATATGTGAAATAACCTTTATTAAAAATGAAGTCTTAAAAAAATGCAACTCAAAGCATGGCTTTTTCCATAACATTACAGAAATAAATCAGCAATCAAAATTAATTGAATGTCAACAATATTATTTGAATTGTCTTAGACTGAACAAGTGTAAAGTAAGCTTTATTTAAGGGGAATAGATGAAGTGAATATTATCAAATACAATGAAGAACCGTTCTGATTATACCATCTTTAAAATAAAACAAACTACATTAAAATCGGCTCATCCATTTGGGATCTATTTTGCCACGCACACATCCAACTTTTAGAAAAAAAAAAAACCAGGCATTTAGTATCTTAGAATGAAAATTTAATAAACTAAATTCATATTCTGAAAAAATTTAATGACCCTTTAAAATGGGGTGTCTGGGGCATGTGCCCTCCTTGCTCCTGTGATAATCATGGTCTTATCATCACAGGATTTTCAGTAGTATTTGACTTAATTATTAAAATATATTTTTCAGCAATTTGTACATAAATGCACCTAAAATTATTTATCAGATTTTAAATTTTGAAATAATGTACAGTAGATAAAGTCTTAATTCACCATTACTGTGATATTAAGATGCTGACACATTAAAAATATTTGTTAGTACAATATGAGGGAAATTTATAATATACACACAATACTGTGTGGATACATTTTAAATATATTTAATTTAATTCATTAACATGGACAATATAATGGATAAATGTTGCTAATTTTTACCAATATTAGTTTTTATTTCCAATATAATAACAATGTGAAGGATTGAGTATATTAGCATTAGAAAAATAAGAAAATGGTATAAAAATATTTTTAAAAATTACTTGTCAATATTAAGAATACATTATAAATATTTCGAATTTTTACTTTATTGTGAACACATTGTAAAGATATTTGGGCTAACTACTAACTTGCTACTATTAAAAACTTTATCAGTAATGGAATTACTTCAGAAACATTTCCAGTATATAGCCAATATTATGGATATATTTCATATGTTAATTAAATTCAATAGAAAAAAATTAGCATTATTTTGAATTGGTATCTAGGCTAAAAGGTAAGTTTTACCAATTTGAGAATTTTATTTACCAATATTGATACACAACAGAAGACATAAAATCTACCATACCAAAATCTGCAAGGCTCTAAAATTAATACTGTATTACTAAATTTAATATTGTAACACTTACCTTTATTACCAGTAATATTAAACTTATCCGTTACTATACTATTGAATTATCCTTAAACAGTATACAAACTTTTCAATTCCAAAAATCTCGCATTTAACGCCAAAAACAATAACTTTTTTTCCGCGTTGAATCAGTTTACAAGCTCAAGTATCCCTTGTGTTTTTCGTACTACTAATGAAAGCTCACACATTCTGAATCACCTGCTACTTTCAGCTGGTTTCCCTGATTTAAAAGTGGACTTTCCTGGGGCCATCTGGGGTGTTCGATCGTAAATTATCCACTTTACCATATGAGAGAGAGGTTTGTGTATGTGTAAAAAGTGGAGAGGGAAATATTACACCACAACAACAGAGCGGTTATTTTGATCTAACAACGTATATATGTATATTCTAAGCGTGAATCTGTGCTAGAATGTGCAATAAGATAAAATGATGCACATAGACATATTGAAATTTAATCACAAAATATTTTTTTTTCCCACGTTTATAATTTATTTCAATATAAATTGCATACAATATATAATTGATCATTATTTTCTGCTTTTGATTTAAAATTTTGTTTATACTATTTGCAACAGGCGCGTATCCTTCCTAAAAATCTGACCCTTTACTTAGTTTAAAATTTGATACTGAGGCTACAGTTGAAACAGCTTGCTTACAATTTGATACACAGGTTAGAGCCCTCTCCACCCCCGAAATAAAATCTTGACTGCACCACCGATTTACAAACACGCATCAAAACATGCTCAAATATTATATACAGAAACAAAAAACGAATGCAAGATTTCAGCTATATAAGCATAAATAACATACTACGATCAAGTATAGAGACGGATCCAAAGATCAATTTCTCGGAAGGGTATAAAATTAAAAGAAGCAGGCTTGTTTAAGTCTTAAAAACAAAATGTATAGTAAAGCAAAATGTTAACCCTAACCAAAGCAATGTCTGTCGGAAGAGCTGGAGTCCTAATGGATCCGACACTGAATCAATGTATCTTATATGTTGTGAATTATCAAATTTTAAATAACATTTACAATAATTGAAAAGTTATAAGGTTTTACTTACTTGTGTTAGCTAAAAGTATTCCATTACTTGTATGTAGTTGGTACTTCGCAACTGCAGTCCAATTCCAATATGGCGTCGTTTGTGTGTGGAAGCAACGCACTCACTCCTGCTGAAGTGAACGCATCATGGGAAATGTGGTGACTCTCTCGCTAGAGTGAGCAGATAGCGCCTTCACCCTTACTCTAAGAGTGACATTGTCTCACTCTTGCAGTTAGGGTGACAGAATCCTATCGATGAAGAGTCATAATGCAGTTTTCTCACTCTTATCTCACTCTATCTGGGATCATTTGCCGGTGACTTTTTGTAAGAGTGACAATGTCACTCTAAATTTTTAAGAGAGTATTGGTACAAACTTCAAGATGAGTTAGGGCCCATGATACGGAATAAGAATCCCATGGCAATGTGCGGTCAGAAACGTTATTTTCAGTCAGCTGTTAATAATCGCTCTGGAACAAGTGCTGAAATAATAGGGACTTTTCCGACCATTGATCGTCAAAAACTAATGAGTCTTTCACAGAAAACACGTGACTAAAGTTAATAGTTTAAAAATTCGATTTCATTTCATGGATGGGATTTTTGGAGACAAGATCACTTTTTATGAAACTTCGTTTGGAAATTAGACGAACACTTCGACACTTTTCAAAAAGTGATTATTGACAGTTAAGTGAAAACGACGTTTTTGGCTCCACTTTGCTATGTGATTCTATTTCCTTATTATGTGCCCTACCCCTATCTCCCCTTAAATTTTGTAACAATAGTTATGGGAGAAGCTATATATGTATGTATATATACATATATATAAATGCATATATATTTAGAGAGAGAGGCATAAAAGTATTATTAAAAATAATTAAAACAACAACAACAAGAAAAAAATGTTGGTTTTTAGAATGGTAGTGAAACATACTTAAATATTAATACTTATTTACTAAAAGTTGGTCATATAATACCGATTAAAAAAGTAATCAAAAAGTATATAACCAACATATCAGTATATCTGGCGTTAAAGAACTTTTTGGATAACTAAATATTTCTAAAAAATGGTTGTATGATAATTTAAGGACTGATATCACACAAGAAATTCCAAGAACTGATGGAGTCGTTTTACAAGACTGAGCATTTCAATTCCTCTCCTACTGCGGACGATTTTAATTTTTGCTTCGGCAATCAATCTTTATGAAGTCAAAAAAGCAAAACGGACACAAACCTACCGCAAGAAAAGTAGATTTAATGATTGAAATAAATCGTTAATGCTTTTATAGTTTAAACCAATCAACTTAAATCGGACATTTCCAGGGTAAGAGCGATTTCCCACGGGCATGTGTGGCTGTCAGATACAAAAGCGTGACTTCAAAGGCTTATGAAACCCCCTCGTCAAATCAAGCCGAAATAGTGTGTGTGGTCCGATCGGAAATTGTGCTGTCAATTACTTAAATGTTTCCGCCACGCCTACTGCCAATAACAAATGGCTTACGTTACCTCACTACCGCGGTCCCGGTCTCCCTTATAGGCATCCATAATTTCATAATAGACCCGTCATGCATGGGTCCCGGGAATTTTCTCAGACAAGGTCATGATAATGAGAATAATCAGCACCTGATAATTGACGTAATAAATTGATGTTAAATAGATATTCGTTTCGCACTCTAAAAAAATAAAGAAATGTTCTTAATTAGGCTCCAGTGTGTGCACCGGAGAGAGTAAGTCGGCTAATAAGTTTCGTTAAAGGCGCTTTTCTATTAAGCCTGCCGGAGTGTTAATGAGCATGGGGATGGGTAGGCAAGTTCCAAAGGACGTCGATAAATCACTGCGACCTGATGTGAGGTAATAAACTTTATAAATTATTTTTTGTCTTTGAAATATGCGTTGGGTGATTGGTTTTAAAAGAGATTTAGCGAGAGATTATACACTGCTTATAGAGGACGGCATACACAATTTCAAACATAGACTTTATCTTTCGGTAGTTGAACTGAAGCCAGTAACGAATATGTTGCATATGTAGTTACCGTATAACCCGACGTATAACACGCACCAGTAAATTGAAGATATATTTTAATACGATAATAATTATCTTTGTAATGTAATGCATATATGTAATGTTCATTTATTATTTTTTTATATAAATCATTTTATATTGGGTATCTAACACGATTAGGCTAAAATAGAAGTAAATTTTTGTAGTTGAAAGTGCGTGTTACACGCCGAGATATACGGCACTAATTCAACTCTTTTCCATATTGTTGAATTTTAACAAGGAACTATGCACATCATTATTGTCCAAATTATAATAGCAATTAAATTTAACAATGTGCTGACGAAATATCTTCTATTAAGATTTTTGAGTCACTGCATCATTTTAATATTTGGCAATACACCCTTTCATCTACATTAAGGCTTTTATTGGACGCGGCTTTTATGTACTTCCTGGCAAAATGTGAGATTTCTAAATAATTGTGCGAGACTTTAATAAATCTCTCAATCAGCTGCTGTTGTTCATTAGCGATAACGTAAATTTTGTGTAGCTTTCAAGAGCCTGAAACATTTTTCATACTCAGGTTGCACAAAATAAAAGAATTTCTTATATGTGCATAAAAAAGTCACTTTAAAATTGGCAAAGTATGACTGAAGACTGTGCTCTTTTTCAAAAGTGAAATGCATACTTCAAAATCGTCAAACAGACATGTACCTGCAGCATCATCAATAAAGTATTATTGTAATTTTGCTAGTACTGTAGATGTAAATTGTTATACATTAGGCATTTTTGTTTTTAAATTAAAAGTATAAAGAGAGTTAATAAATGTTTTTGTTTTCTAAATGTTTTTGGTTGAAACTACTAAAAAATATGACTATTGCTAGAATAACAAAAATTTCTAAACAAAAAAAAATGAATAAAAATAAAGTTCATTCAAATTAATGTTGCCTGATAATGGATTTTCTTTGGAAAATTCTTTTGCTCTTACACTCAAACGAAGCGCATACATATATTTGAGCAACATTTAGGATTCGACCTTTAGTGCCACCAACAGTATGCGAAGAGCAACTTTTTAAAGGCTTCTGTCACACCATGCGAAAGTCAAGTCATCTGCAGAATTCAAACTTTCTACGATTTAATCTATAATCAAGAAATGAATATTCAAAGCTTAGTAAACTGCACGCGGATGCATAGCTAAGGAAAAAAAAAACTAACTACAAGACCTGCAATTTTAATTTATGACGCTACCCGTGTATTTGGACCATTTTGAAGAACAGAAAACATGTTTCCAGTGTTCAACATCCGTTTTGAACAAAGAAAGCTGGCATTTGTCAGCTGAAGCTACGGTTATTAACGACTCTGAAGTCAGAAGTCAGGTTCGGAAGTCAAATGGCAATTTTAGGAGACCAAAAACATTTGCCGTGCCTTATTTAATTTGTCCCCTGCTAACTTGCTTGGATTATTATAAGATTACTAATTTAAATGGAAATTGTGTTGGACAGCGTATGAACGAAAGAATGGTGTGGAGAAATAATGCAGTACAACACACACACACACACAAACTGCTTTGTTTGATTTCACGTGAGAAAATTATTTAAGCACAGCATTAAACAGTGAAACTAAGTAGAAATGTGAGATGTTTGCTGATATTGTTTTTGGACTTTCGTAATCATTTGCAATCTAGGTGCAAGGGAAGTACACGTATATAATTGAAGTAACTGATTTTTGAGTACAACTGAATTCATGAAATGTAAATGAATGGCCTAAGCATTTTTTTACACAATTTAGAATTGTTACTTATAAATCATAAGTTCGCAAAAATTCTCATGGTATACAAACACATGCATGCATACATTTATTTACACAGCTATGTAACATTTCGAATACACTTTAACTATCGTATTCGAAAAAAAAGTTTCATGTTAATCTGAAATCAAGGATGAAAAGATTATTTAAAAAATTATATTACATGCAAAATACAAACATTTATTCACAGATCTAAAAGTAAAGAAGATCGAAAATCCCTAATCTAAATTAAAAAAAATATATGATTTCTATGCAGTATGGCTGTACATGATGTCGGGTTGACACTTTCTCAAAGTAATTTTACAAATTCCATAATGCACAAACTATTTATTAGCACGTTTTGAGAAACTTTAAAGAGATCTACACTTAAAAAATGTCTTTTATTAAAATAAAGTAAATTAGCCTCTCACGAACATTACTTTCAATAATAATTAGAATTAAATTTTCTAGTTAAATAAAGAGGAAACAAATACTTCTCAAAGAAAGATTATTATAAATATCAAAATTGAAACAAAAACTCAAGGATGTTTTTGGTTGAAAGGAAGCCTCAGCAATGAGGAAATTCCTAATATGTAGATAGAAAATTTTACGAATAAGTTTTCAATAGGGACACATTTTCCATATTATACCTATACTAATTAATTATGGTATAACGATGTCAGTATTTTCTGATCATTTGGCAGATCAAGGTACATGGGGATCGAGGTATCATGATAACCAAGATATGTTGTATTTTTTAAAAGAAAATTTGGCAACGTTTCTACCACCAGATGAACATTTAAAAGTAAGTGAAACAGAAAAGACATAGATACTAAGCATCAATCTTGTAATACGTAAATTTGTAATGTGCTTTTAAATTCACTTAATAGCTCCAAATTATAATACACAGTTTTACTTTAAAGCAAAATTTTAGGTTCTTTACCTTTTACATGGATTTCTTACTACAAAACTCCTGGAAGGTTCTTTTTAGCATAAAGGCACTGTAATTTATTGAGAAAATATAAAAATTTATTTCATGAAAATTTTCAAGACGATGTCCATGGTTTCACTACATTGCGCATAGTGTGATTTATCTTCCAAAAGGATTGTTGGCTTTTGATTTATATCCAATTTTTAATGCTACTTTTGATACGTGAGCTTACCCAACAATCCGTTGCATTATTAGAAATGAACGCAAGAGATTCTTGGCTTTAAGAAGCGGCTGCAAAATGCCTCCCAAGTAGTGAATTTATGAACCTGCTTAAAGATTTTTTTCGTTGACCGACTCAAGACGGCTCATATTTAAGTTTTGGCCACCTCATTCCTCTAGGCTGAACACTCTCGATTTTTCTTGCTCTAATACATAAAAAAATTGTCAAGCTGATTTAAAAAAAATAACCTATTTTCAAATTAAAAATATCATAAACTTTTTAAAGTAACACATATAAAACGATTCAAATGGTATTTATCAAGATTATCGTTTCAAGCGGTACAAAAAGTCCACCCTTCTTCAGTTGCATTATAATTTCCCCGGCAACACAAGGGAAAAAGATTAAAGCTTTTTTAAAACTGAAGAAGGGTGAGCCTTTTGCACTCGAAATGATAGTTTCGTCAATATGTATCTTTTCATGTGTGTTATTTTAGAAAGTTCTTAATAGTTTTTAACTTAACCTCAGATGAAATTGGTAATTTGTATTTTATGTGTAATTACTATGTAGAAAAAAGTAAAAACTGTTATGTATTATGAAATTTTACAAAAATGTTTGAGTTCATTTTTAAATCTCGTAACAGTCTCCAAATATTTTTAAAGAGGTTTATTCAATAAAAAAGAATTTCTACCGCCTTTGTATATTAGCTTACAATTATTTTATTTTTATTTATTTTACTTTTATTTTATTTTTTTAGACTGAAAATTCTACTTAAAGAGCAGAAAGTCTATTCTTTGTAATAGTTTCTTAAAGCAAACTTTATTCTACAAATGTGGTATGAAGTTCTTGTGTCAAATAAAACCTTGCATATTACTCAACTTAACAATCTATAACTTTTTTTACATACCCTTGAGCAATATTCTACCTATTCCATCCTGCCGTAAATAGAAAATGACAATAAATGACAATTTATTTAAATTAAAATATCATTGTTCTGAAATCAGATTCTTTCGTCGTAATTCCATCTAACCAGGAAAGTATGAAAGAAGTGAAATTGAGGAGCTTATCCAATCTTTGCAATAATGATTAGATAATAGAAATAGAGAATATTAATTTCAGATGTATTGTTTTGTAAGATAAATCACAAAGAAATTTATGCCATGATTAAAAATATCTTTTACCAATATCATTTTTCTGCTGGCTTACATGATTTACCAATTTCAATCACCATTTACAGTTAAAATACGATCTGAAGATATTATGAATTCGTCCAATTTATAAGTAAATATTCTGTAGGATAAGAAAGTTGCTGCTGTAATTTCGTATGCTGTTAAGGAATTTTAAGATTAATGCTTTGTTTTGTTTATTATTTTAATAATGACTGAGATAATTAACAAAGAAATACCTGTCCGATAAAGAATGATGAAAATTATATGTGCAAGAAATAGTTTAGTAGCTTTGTGCTCATTATTATGAAACTAAGCGTTTGCTTCATAAATATTTCACTTCCAAACTACTCTAATTATGTAAAATATCGGGTGATTCAAATGAACACAGCTATTAAAAGCTGCTATAACTTTTCATTGAAAATAATTATTTGATACAAATTACACAGAATGTAGAAGAGAGTTCAAAATTTTGTTAGTTGTGGCCTCAAGTGTACTGAGGTATGAAGGTTAGCCTGATTTTAAACCAACATCTTCCAACGCGTTGGATCTGTCTACCTGGAGATGCCAACGATGTCGTTTACTCTCGGCCACCTGCATCTCCGGACTTCGCACCTTGCGATTTCTTTCCATGGGTTCTTTCTGCTGGTTTAGATGAAAGATCTTGAGTATGTGCTTCCTTACTCGAATACAATTCTAGAACTCAAAATGCGCTTGCGATGGTGACTTCAGATGTGCTTCAGAATGCACAGCGTGAAAGGAACTTCCACTTAGACTCTGTCCATGTTTCCAAGAGGAGTAGCATAGAACATTTAGAAAGCATTCAAACAAAATTTAGAGATTGCTTCTAAATTCCGTGAAATAGTTATCGTGAAATTCTTCCCAATTAAATACTTATAGCAATTTGAAATCGCTAGATTAATTTTGAATGTAATTGTTATCGATAAGTTCACCATTATACTCAGTGTATAAAGATAACCGCAATCGAATAATTTCAGTTGCTTTTCATACTATTAAATAATGTGAGTAAAATCAGCCAGGCCTGATTTTGAACTAACCTCTCAATCCAAATATCCTCTTAATCCAAAGTCAGAAATATTAAAGAAATATATCGAGAAAGTTTTCTCGTGAGCATTTAAAATGACAGCACATCTTCACCTTCGTGTACGTGCTTCCAAATAAATGATTGAGCTCCTGAATGGCAGACTTGTGGATTATTTGTCTCTATATTCTTTTTAATGATTTTATCCAGCTGTAACTGTCATCAGTCTGTGTTGCACTTTTTCAAACCTTGTGACCGATTATACAATTACTTTACACTTTTATGTACAAAATGCAGTATAAAATAAGGAGTGCAGTATGAAAATGCGGTATGAAATAAGGAGTTTGAGCATTTTAAACTCCTTTTTGAAGATTTTACCCCAAGTTTTACTGGTTTTCGTCCTGCGTTGCACTTTTTCAAACTGTGTGACTATACAATTATTACATGCTTTCATATAAAATACGAAATGTGATCATGTCTGCGTGAGTTATTAATGGCAAGGTCTCACGAGTATACTATAATGCAGTGACACACAAGAGAAGGGCCCCGTAGACCTCAAAATACACATAAACCGGACACCCCTATGCTTTCTCTGTGACTAAAATGAGCGGGAGCAGTGGGAGGGGCCGAGAGCTGCCAGATGGTCCCGAAAATGGTTTACAAGTTCATGAACAAAAGATCGGTACTCTTTCGCTTCGAAGAGAGGGGAAAGCGCGGCGACGCCCCCGAAGGAAGAGGGGTGAGTTCGACAATCGCTATCTTCGGGACCCCCTTTCAGCTCACCGCTCCTCCTACTACTCCCGATGATTTTAGTCACAGCGAAAGCATAGGGGTGTCCGGTCTATGTGTATTTTGAGGTCTGTGAAGGGTCCAGGGGGCCTTCCCCCCCCAATGAAAAAGAGTTAAGGCTGGTTTCTTAAATGAGCATGTGATTTTTGGCGAATTCTATGGCTTTAGCGTACTTTAAGATTTAACGAAGTTCTTATTTTTAACTGTACACTGGAAATCGATAAATATAATATCCAGTAAATTTCTTATTGAACTGGTCTCCTATTCTATGTGAATAGGACCAGTTAAACTATTTAAACTTTAAAAGAAAGAAAGGAAAAATACCTTTATGAAATGTGTTCACAGAAAAATATCCGGGATATTTTTTTCAGATAGCTTTTATCACAACTTATATGTGCTGGACTCCCTGCAAAAGAAAATCCTGCTTGGGCCCCTGCTATAATGGATAGTATTTTGCTACCAATTTGCAAATCGTCGTTTTGCAGCGAAAATAGCTATAAAAAAATTAAATCTTTGTTGAAATGAACAAGCATTTACTCAGATTTTCTAACATTTTTTTCATGAATGACACATTTAATCTTTCTTGAAACACTTAATTTAAACATTACGTTCGCTTGTTTCCTTTCAGTTGAAATGTCTCGAGTGTCATTTCAGTGATATGACAAGAATTAAAAAAAAATGTTGAATACCTAATTAGGAAGAAGCTACAAAATAATACTAGTTCAATTGTTTTTGTACAATTCAAAACAGTTTATATAATAGGTACTTTGTTTCGTGAATGATTTTATTTTATCCATGTAACCAGTTCTGACGCAGTACATTTTCTTATTTTTGGATTACTTGTGACGTCATCGAACCGAAAATACAGCCTATTTTGTTTTATCACGTATTTTTACCGTAAGAATCTATCAGAGGTTTGCGTACGATCGAGTTCGTTCATATTTACAAGTCCATGGTAAACTACTTTATCAGCTCTCTAGAACTGCCGTCTATTAATTGCCAACAAGAGCAACAAATATTCATGGGTATTAACAAAAGTAATAATACTTAATATTTTCTTAATAAGCTAAATCAACTTATTTTCTTAAATTACTATTTCCATTTCAAAATATTTGAATTTATTAATCCTCAAAAGTATGGCTTAAGAGACATTTTCTGAACTAAAATAACTTACTTGTGTTTATACATTTAGAAATTTGAGAGAAAAAAAAATTGCTTCTTCTAGAATCTGTTTCGAAATATCAATATTTGCATTTCAAACATAGTTTTTAAGGCTATATATACATAATACATTGAAATAAATAACGTAGTTCTCAATTTAAACACACAAAATATAAGATATTGATAATGAGAGCATCTTACATATAAATTAACGGAGTTAAAAAAACAAATTTTAACTCTATAAATAGGTTTCAGATATTGAACATGTCATTGTTCATCAACGGAAAAAAAGTCCTTATCTAAACCACTACTCATTCCTTTTTTATGGATAACAAGCGTTTAAAGTCTTCTTTTTTGTAGAATCGATGGGGAATTTTTGTCGTCTCAGGAACTATGCTGCTATCATAGAAAAAAATGTTTTGAAAACTTATTCAGTATGAATGATGCATTATCCGTATTTGACAGCTTTAATCAAGATTAAACCCATAAATCAGGCTGCAGAAATAATTTTGTATGCATTTGAAAAAATAAAACAAAATAAATATATAAAAGCATTTTGTAAAGCTCTAAGTTTTGAATGGTTTATTTGTATAGAATTTTTTGCATGTTTTACAAAGTTAATATGATTATATTAGAGATAGTTTAATTTTTTAAGCAGTTGACGGTTCAAGTATTTTTCCTATTCCTATTAACGCATCCATATATTATCAGAATGAATTCAATTGGGGAGTCCGGGGAACATTTTTCATAAGTGGACGTTTCCCAAATCGCTTTATTTTGAAATAAGCCGTTAGATTACGACAGGGAGCGAAAATTTGAAGTAGCGACACATTCGAAAGTTTCTGTATAGTAGCTGTTGTCAAATTGTCGTAAGACGTTTCTTTCTGCATTTTTTAGGGAGTACATTTTCAGATCTTTATTCAAAATCAAAACAAATGTACTAGTACTAAACTGTTTTTATATAGAATGTACTAAAAAGCGGTTTCTTTCTTCACGTAAGTGTGCACTTAAAAACAAGTAACTTTCACCGCTAATCGTCGAGTTAGTGTCAAAGTTCCAATATGGCAGATGGGGCAGGTTTTCCAACAATATACGGGACACGTATCCCAATGCGTGTCTCTTTGGAAAACTTGCTTTCTTCTATCTTACGAAGAAAATATGATGTGAAAAGAAAAGAAAGGAAGTTAGATACGTTGACTGATGCTCCCGTTAAAAATCAGCCGAAAATTTATCTAAGAAAATGAAACGACAAAAGGAATCACATGAAAAGATAGCGAAGCAACAAAAGCCAACCCCGGTAGTAAGTTGTCTATATCTACCTTTGTCTTTATTTAAGTTGTCTAGACATATAAAAGGCATTAAAACACCGAATCTTGAAAAAGAAAGGTTGCATGGTATGTCGTCTGAGACAAAAAAAAAAGTGGATGAGATACAGGAAATGCAAGAAATGGGCGCATGATAACTGCACCGAAGTAAATGTTGCATCTTTTGTTCGTGTTCACGGTGATTCAGAAAACGACGTTTTTTGGTAAAAGTATTTGTATTTATAAAATTATTAGGTGACAGTTTTCGAGAAATAATTTAGTAGTGTATTTTATATTTATACTGCAACCAGTTAATTTCTTTATTACTCTGCTATTATCTTACCTACAATTATTATGCCTTCTTACAATAAAAATACATATTAAGTAAGAAATAAGATTCATAACCTATGTTCTATTTAACCTATGTTTAAAGTGTAGCTAGAAAATTTGCCTTTGTACATTTTTGGCAAGCTGGAGAACTTGCCCCGAACACGGGACACATTTTCCAACTGAAGACAAACAGACTTACACATTTTCTGTAAAAAATATATTATATTTTTTATGAAAAACAATTGTGCTAGCTTGTGGATAAAGATATAGGATATGCAGAAAAGTTTGAATAGCTCCATATCGTACAGTTCTTTGTGATTAAGAGTTCTTTCTGTTTGTGAAAATGTCTTACTGGTAATACACTTATGAGGAAAGATTTCCCCCCCACACACACACACAATCCAGCATTATTTCCTTTATATGCCCATCCTACCCACTACTGACAAGAAGCATTCAATTATTAAGCACCACAGGCGGTATTGTGGTACATTGGGGTACAACATTCCCTGGATGTGTTTGAATAAAAAAAAAGAACATTAGTAAAAGCTTTGTTCTAGAGGGTCGTTGTTTTTACCCCACGCTGTTTGTAGCAGATAAGTAAGTTTTGCGTATAAAGATGGTCAGGCGAAAGGAAAATTGAAGTTGATTTATTCTTTAAAAGTTTGCTAAAGCTTTTATATGGATTTTATTTTAATTTATAGTTTACTAGTCGATTATTTCTTAATCGTATTGTGCTAGTTTATCTTGGTAGCTAAAAATGAAAAAGCGCTGAGTTAAAACAAAGAAGACCACAACATTTTGATACTATATGTACACCCTCCAAAAAAAGTATTCGAGCAAGAGAGAAATTTCTTACGTTCGTTTCGTATATTAAAAATTATTTATCATAGAAAATGAATTAGGCTGTGTATAAATATGAATTTCCATATTTCTGTCAGGTTGTGCGTTTTTCAAAAACTCAATTATTATTCGCAAATCTAAAATTGGAAATTTCTCTCTTGCTCGAATACTTTTTTTGGAGGGTGTATATTTTCTTGAAAAAATAACGAGAAGAAAATAGTTCTTTTTAACATAATTGTCAAAGTTTATTTTTAAATTTCTAGTTTCCATTTTTTTTAAAAATCAGAAAAAACTAACATTTAAAAAAGCTGAGGTATTTTCTTATTTACAGATTTTTAAATTTATCTGGACGAAATTTGCTTTTGGTACACCCTCCAAAAAAATTATTCGAGCAAGAGAGAAATTTCCTACATTGGTTTCGTATATTAAAAATTGTTTATCATAGAATATGAATTAGGCTGTTTATAAATATGACTTTCCATATTTCTATCAAGTTGTGCGTTTTTCAAAAACTCAATTATTATTCGCAAATCTAAAATAGGAAATTTCTCTCTTGCTCGAATACTTTTTTGGGAGGGTGTACAATAATATCAAGTTCTTTAAGTGAGATGGGAATTCTATTTTAATAAGTTTCCTTACTTATTAAGGTAAAGTTGAGAGAAAGTTGTCTTTAACATATGTGAGAGCCGTTATATTCTCATACTTCTTGTTCTTTTTGTGCAAAAGATCAGAAAAGAAAGCTTTTGATATCTACAGTTTTCTTCTTCATTTTATTTTTAATACTATTACAATAAAAATTATTTCATTATAGGAAAGGTAGTTTTTATTCCTGGAAAGGTCTTAAAACAAGTGCTAATTTATACAAATTTTCGATAATTATAAACTAATCATTAACCGCAAAAAGACTTTAAACCCATTTGTGCCTGGATATTTTTGCGAATTTCTTCGATTTTTACTGATAACAGAAATAATAGATAAATTTCTGATCTCAAATTCTTGAACAAGGGATGATCTTTTAAAAAATCCTTATGCATAAAAATCGAAGTATCAACATCTTACTTGGTCATGTTAAAATATTTTGTAGAGTTGAGGCTCAATACTCAAGAATAAAGGCTAGGAAAAATAAATAACGTTTTCGACTAATAGCGAAAATGCCGTCCCAAAAAAAGGACACTAGGCATAAATGGGTTAAAAAAGAATGTTCATTTGGTATCCATGGTTATAACAATTAGTTTTTCTATATTTACGGTAGAGGGAAATTTATTTAATGTATTACGATAGAACCGTTTATATTTTAGAATTATGTCAAAGGTTAACCAATTTATTAAATGCTCTGTTATGATAAGTTAAAATTAAGATTTTATAATAGAAATTCCGGGTTTTTTTTCCACTTAGAAATGGAAGCTGAAAGTATGAATGTCTTCCTTTAATAATAGTAGCGCCCTTAATTTTTCCTCAGATTAGTTTTTACAAACTGTATTGTAAAATTAGTAAAAATACAATTCACGATTTCTTTATGACCATTAAAGCAATTGCTTCAGTTAATTTGCTTTGAAATTATATAAAAAAATAAGATTAACAGTTATTTCATGTTTACTCCATGTTTACGCAATTTATAAATTCTGTTATACTATACACACACTCATGATGTCAATTTATGTGATCACTTAAAAAATAATTAATTTATGTAAAATTTCACGTAACTATTAATAAAGAGTTTTAAAGAGTAAAACTTCGTCAGACTTTTATTTTAAAATTAAATGTTATTTTGTTTTCAGCCTTACTAAACATCAAAATAATAATAAGTGTTACAGGAAAATATAAGGCAAATCATGTAACTTTATTTCAGCAAACCATATGATGAAATTAAAAATTCACAAAAGTATAAAGTAGAGTTATGTTGTATTTACTAACAAAGACAGCCACAAGCAAGGCCTTTTTTTCAAATGCATAAATTAAGAACACTTTCTTTTAATTTAAGGAATACATTTTATGCATATGGACAGCAAAAATTCCTAACCCTTTTTGTGGTGGTTGCATTATTTTCCAAAAAGCAGTATAGAGCCACCATTCTTATTAAATTGAACTGTAAAAATCTAAAGAAGTTTGATTAAAATGTATTTTGAAAATCATTTTTATTAGTAATTTTTTCTCCAATGTTTCATTTATTTGTTTCAAAAGGTTTCCAACTGTACAAGATACACAATAAAAGATTTCAGAACCTTTAGAAGATATAATTGTAAACATTTTTTTTTTGTCTGAATCTTTTCATGAAACTATTCCATAAATTTTCGAATTATGAAAATGAATGATTTAACAAATTTTAGTAAACACTCTTAAAAAATTTGTGCATTTTCATTGCGAATATTTTGATGTAACTGAATTAAAAATGAAAACGATTTTTTTTTAATGATAAAATGTAAGATGTATTATTCTTACTTTGAAATAAAAAGGGATTTGTTTATGTGATTTATAAAACAAAATTTCTGTCAGAAGTATGAGTGAATAGCATAAAAATATTTCATTTACAATTCAGGATTTGAAGAACACAGAAATTAGAAAATAGTAATTTAAAATGAAAACTACAAAAGTCAGCAGTTAACCTTTTTGTGAATTGCGCAATCTACTTGTTTGTGAATAATTTTAGATTTTTATAGATATCTAAATTATATTCAACCAAGCATGCAATTATAAAATGTAACTTAGATCGTAAATACCTATTTTAGAATTAATTTCAATGCAAAAGTAAAAAGGAAAAAAAAAATTTGCATGCCAAAACAAAAATAGGGGTGATAGCCATAATGAATTTGGATCGCTACAAAAATAGCCCAATAGAAACTTAGAAAAAGGTATGCCTGTCTGTCATTTTAGTAGTTCTGACTGACACACTTTTTTTTTTTCGCGCACCACGTAAAAATGGTTGAAACAAATGAAATGAAATTTGATAAAATGATGGGTTGTGCCACAACTTAAACTATAGACATCGAAACTTAAAAAAAAATATTAGAGTTTGATAAAGTTTACTCAAGTTGTGTATATTTTTGTTGTCGTATCATTAAAAGACCGCTGAAACTAATGAAAGAAAATTAAGTGATATGATTACTTGTTACTCAGCTAAAACTATAGGCATCGACTTTTTAAAAATTTTCATCGATTTTGTAAAAAACAATTCGAAATGTTTAAATATATGCTTGCGCATGAAACCCCAGAAGCGGATGAAATGAAACTTAGCATTATCACAGCGGACGCTGAAACAACAGGCGCCAAAAAATTAATTCAAAATGTGTAAACATATGCTTGCGCATGAAACCCCAGAAGCTGATGAAATGAAATTAAGCAACATCACAGCAGCCTTTGAAACTATAGGTGCCAACCTGGCTAAAAAAGTTTTGCAGATTTTGTAGAAATTGTGAAAACAAGGCATATCTTGGTTCGCCGACTATCGCAAATTCGTTCAATGGAATAGAAGGAAACTTGGAAAGTATGTTAGGTGGCGAGTTAATTTAAACTACTGATGCTAAATTGTTTTAAAAATCTAATAGATTTAGAAAATCATGTATATTTTTTCCAGCATCCCTCGTAGAATAGAATGAAACTTGGTTATAGAATTGGCAAAACTGAAACTGTCTTCTTTTTTTCAAAAATTTGAATATTTAAATTTTTTTCCAAAAGGTGCATTTCTTCCTTTTTTGTGTATGGGGAGAGAGATTACTATAAGAAGTCTAGAGGTATAGTAAAATAATTGACTATTCAACTTAGACAAAATAAGCTGATTAAACAGGGTGTACAAAACGTCCCTGACACATTTTAAAATTAAACATAAGATCAACTGATTGGGTTACGAAATTGCGGTTTGTACCAAAATGCTTCCTATGATGAAAAGTTTTGTTGAAGCAAATAAAAAAAATAGTTCCAAATTTCACCTTCCATTAAGTTGAAATGCGTATTTCAACTTAAGGACGGAATCAAGGAACTCGATTCCGTCCGAATTCCGTTCGAACAATCTCCTGTTGAAAAGGAACTCGATTCCGTTCGATTCCGTTCGAACAATCTCTTGTTGAAATGCGTATTTCAACAGCAAGAAATCAAGAGACTTAACCCCTCTTGATTTCTTCCTGTGGGGGTATGTGAAGGATAAAGTTTACTCCTCTCCTGTGGCTGATATCGAAGAGACAAAGAGGCGAATCACACAGGTAATTCAATCAAAACCACAAGCAGTGCTTCCAAAGCGTGGAGTGATATAAATTGAGTACCGTTTGGATGCGGTTAGAGATATATCAGGTGCACATATTGAAGTATGGTAGCTGGTTATGCTTGTATCTGCTGCAAAATAAAAAAAAATGTGCTGAATATTTAATGGTAAGTTTTGTTTTTAATGTTTCTACATCGCCATCTATGCGTGAAATTTGGAACTTTTTTTTATTTGCATAAAAAAAACTTTTCATCATAGGAAGCATTTGGGTACAAATCTCGTAACAATCAAACAAAAGTTAGTTACAGATGAGGAGAATGGCGAAGTTGAATAATTTTGCTTTGGTTTTTCCGTTAAAAAAGCAGAGCTTTTCAAAAAGTTTTCTTTGGCTACTATGAAAAAGTTTAAGCGAATGAAAAAAAAAAAAAAAAAGAAAAAGAAAAAGAAAGAACGAAAAAAAAAGTTGCATAGTAGGTGGTTCCTGAACTAAAATTACAGACTTTGAGTTTCCTAAAACTGAAGTTCCTGACCTTGAGTTTCCTAAAACTTGAATTCTTTTTGAGATATGACATAAAGTGTTTTCGTGCCTAAAGTATAATTACCTAAATATAATCAAATCAAACGATGCAGTGCTAAATACAGACTGCTAGATATTAAAACGCATTTTTGGGATATTCTCTTTTCAGTTTAATATTCATTGCTACCGTCTTCGTAAATATAAATGACACCTTGACTTTAAAAGCTTATTCCACTAAAAATATGTTAATTTTAGAAATAAAATATTTTATCTGTTGACAGTTTGACTCGACCCTTTGCTGCTTCTAACCACACTGCAAAAAAAGTCTGCCAAATTTACAGAAAAAAACTGTTAGCCAGGACGCCAGTTTATTTAAATTTATTTTTTATTTTTTTTGTTACAGAAGTCTTCCGTAAATTTTACAGACTCTCAGTTAATTTTAGAGAAAGCTTCCGTATACGGAAAAAATACGGAAGACTTCTGTAAAATATACGGAAATAAACTGGCGTCCTGACTGACAGTTTTTTTCTGTCAGTTTAACAGACTTTACAGTGTTTGCAGTGCAGTAATCTTTTAAAAATAAAAAGTTGTAACTTTGCCTTCTACATTTCTGCTAGTATACTAATTTCCATACTTTGTACTCCTACAATGTATACAGACGTTGGGTACTTCAGCTAGAGTCTCTCTCTCTCTCTGTGTATATATATACATACATACATATATATCATACATATATAACTAATAAGTAAAACACAATATATACGGAAAATAAGGACATACCTCGCATTAAAAATATAACAGTTAGAAACAAGAATTAGAAACCACAATTTGAAAAAATAATAATAATAAAAATTAATAAAAGCTGAGCCAAAAAAAGTGCAAGAATTAATGTGAAAATCGAATGAAACGGAAATTAAAACCACTGTCACCATCTTCAGGATTGCCATCTTCAGTTAAAAGCAAACAAAATAGTAGTGTTTCGGTTGTGTGGCATATCAAAAGAGATATTCATTCCACACGTTCTGGGCTCTACCCTACTACATAAAGGAAAAAAAAATCAAAAAGGTAACAGAGAAATAGCATTGATAAATCTACATACCAGACTTGAGCACATGGAAAACAAGTAATACGTGTTGCCAATATTAAGAATTGTAAAAAGTGAAAAATGGTGTTGCCACAAAAGAAAAGTGGAAAAGTGGAAAGAAGAATGCATAGGTGTTGCCAAATACTAAAAGGTAATATTATTATACTTTATGAGTTTCCTGGTATATTAATATAATTAAAGATATATAGAATAATAGTAAATTAAAATTATAGAATGAAATAGATAGTATAGCCTATTAAATATAACATATTGTTTTAAAAAATATAATGATTATTAATAGTAACAAAGTATGAATAATAAGTTATTGTATGACAGAAGATTAATCTAATAAATTTTAAAAAAAAGTTTTTTGTATTATATATATATATATATATAATATAAACTTACTAACCCTGTCTTGTTGGTAAGCACCTTCTAAAATCCAAGAAATAGTTGACACTTTGCGTAGTCGTTTTGTAACGAACGATATGTTGACAAGTGAGACATTTGGCTGAGAAAATTGATCATAAAAGATTCTTTAATGAATTTTTAACAATTATGAGGGCTGTAAATGTAAATAAATAAATAAACAAAACCGCTCTCTTTATTTGACATTACCCTGAAAATTCATGAAATGCATTAAATATCAAGAGAATAATCTGTGTTTAATACTTGCGTAGAACTGAAACAGTTATTGAAAACGGTTAACTTAGTCACAATTTTCATTATCGATCTGTAAAAGTTTTGAAAGTTTTAAACTTAATATGTTATTAAAGTTCCATTTTACCTATTTTAAAAATACATTTAAAAATACTTCTGAGAATATTTTGCCATATCTTTCGTTTGAATGTATCTTTGTACTACGGAATTCTGGGTCTGAGATATTAAATTCTTGGAGTTGTCAAATATAAAAATGGGCTTTTCTGGGCACAGAGCTATTCCGTGTAAATTCTAGGAGCAAAGGAAAATAAAAGACTTCACATAGATCTCTCCTTTGAAATGGAAATTCAAAGAGCTCCTCTAAAGTTTATCACACCTATACCGAGTTTTTGCTTTGCAGACAAACAGGAGCTTTTGATGTTGAAAAAAAGAATCCCTTTATACCAGAAAAGTATTAAATATAGATCTTATCCCATTCCACATCGAAATGCAAGCAAATGTTTTAGAACTTTTCGCGTGTGGTATTAGCATTTAATGAGATGGATTTGTGCAGCAAAAACTCATCTCTTTACTGAATGTAAAAATTATCTTATTTGAAAATTTATTTCGTTGCAATAATTTGGTCAATTTTAAATAAAAATAGTTTTGATGAATATGATTTTTTTAAAGATTTTTTGATAAACTGCGTCAATGGATGAAACGTACTTCAGAAAATTTCTTGACGATAAGTCGTGGTTTATTTGGAAGGACATTTAATTTCTGATAACCATTTTTTTTGGGGGGGGGCATTTTCCTCTCTTATATTAGATCCTCATCTAAAGGGGAAGACACTGTAAATATTAGCATTTCCCTAAAAACTTCCAGAAATCATCATTAGGAACTCAACAGTTTAAGGTGAGATTCAAACGAAACAGAATTTGAACGTTTTCCCTAGCGAGCAGGACTTCGAACAAAAGCAAAGTTTCCTATTCAAGCGAAACACATCGGACACTTTTTGAACACGTGACACCTCAAACATTCTAGCGCGATAGTTTTGTCTAATTTGTACACTTTCCTGCCATCTTTAGGCCGTAGGTCGGGATAGGCTTAGCTGCTAGATTCCCTGTTATTTTAAATTACGAGGAAATACAATGGAATTTAAGTAATCAGCAGTTCTATTAAAGATTCTTAGTAGTTCACGAAACTTTTTATTATTTTACATAGTTTGACAAGAAAAGATTCAGCTGAAACGAGTTCGGGCTAGAGTCTACACATAAGCCAAATAAAAGATCATGTAGTGCCACCTTCTAATTACCACGTGAAACTTGTTTTTTCAGGAATAGAAATTAAAAATTGAATTGATACTTGTTTAGATGTTTTTCATGTTAATTATTAAACATATATGCTTGTATAAACTGGTTAAAATTGCTTTTTATCATATGCTATTTGATAAAATGTAAAATACGAGTTTTAATCTTATAAATAAATACTTTATTTAATGAAAAAGATAAAAAAGAAAACACGTCAGTATAAAAGAAAAGAAAAGAAAGAAGTTAAGAATAAAATTTTTATAATTTTGGAACATTAATATAAACATGTATGTACCACACTTTAAAATTTTTGGGATCAAAGTTACACACCTTGAATAATGAAAAGTGAACGCTTCTAGGAAATTTAAAAGACAAATATAAACTTAGCAATAAAAAAACTTAAGCAATTTCTTTTTACTATCAGTCATTCGGTAAAAAAGGAACACTTCAGATTTTGCGAGAATTTATATTAAAAATCTTTTAAAGTGTAAAGGAATTATATATATACATGTGTATATTTATATATGTATATAGTTATTTACATTAATTTTTCAAAGTTAACAAATTTTACTCTAAACTTTTTTTGTTTCTTAATTTTGCTGGTTCTCCCCCCACAAAATTAAGTATTTTCCTCATAGGATAAATCGCATATTTGAAAATACGGTGGTTGGAACTTTAACAGTGGTAACACTGCTGTAAAAACGCTACGCAACAAAACCAAAGAATGTCGCGTATACCACACGTGAACTACATACCAACCTTACCTCTCAGAAAAAAGACTCGTCCTTCATACGTCACGCGCATGCGGAGTGACTGAAGAACTGATCCTTGTATTAGCTTGCAATCTAAAGTAAGTATTGTCAAGATGTTTTCAAAACAAGAACAATGAAGTTGGATAAAAGTTGAATGTGCCAGAGATCGTACAGCACGGCAAGTCATCTAGGGCTTCAAGAGGCTTGCTGGGAATCTGCATTGCCTTACAGAACTGTAGCAAGATGGATAAAAGCCTTCAATGAAAGCGCCAAAATGTGGCAGACATGCATCAGCCAGGTCGTCCTAGTGCCAGCTAAGCAGAAGTGCATGTTGCCGCACTAATGGACAGTGATCGTCGTCAAACGATTCGTGAGATGGCCTGACGCAGAAGATTTGCGCGTACGACTGTGTTGCACATTCTGAAGGGACGCCTGACATGAGAAAAATTGCTTCACGATGTGTTCCACATCATTTGACGGAAATGCAGCAATGGCTACGATACGATGCTATTCGAACCCACCTGGAGCGCTATGAGCGCGAAGGAGAGGCTTTTTTACGCCGTATCATTACGCTGGATGATACTTGGGCCAGATCGTACTAGCCAGAACTGAAACGCCAATCAAACGAATGGCGTCATTACGGGTCACCACGACGTTAGAAATTTCGTCTGAGCCCCAGCAGTGCGAAATTTATGATGAATCTCGTATGCGAATGTGATAGTGTCATACTAACGCATACCGTACCCCCAGAACAGACCGTCAATGCACAGTATAACTGCTCATTTCTGGAGCACCATCTCAGACCAGCTTTGAGAAAAAACGGCGACACTTTCTGCAGAACGCCCCTATCATTTTGCATGACAATGTTCAGCCGACTCCAGCTCAGGCTGTGGCTGATTTGCTCAATCGACGGGCCTGGGAAGTGCTTTACACCACCATACTCCCCAGATTAAGCCCTTGAGACTTTGACTTAATTCCTAAGATGAGCGAACCACTTTAGCATTCGTTTCAAATCTGTTCTAGAGATTTTTGCGGCAATAGACCGGTCCACTCGAACTATCAACAGAACAGGCGCTGCTACAGGTGTTCTGCGACTTCGGGGAAACGGGTTGTACACAATGCTGCCGACTATATTGAAGGACTGTAAAACATGGTGACATGAATCCCTTTTATATTTAATGTAAATAAATAGTTGCTACTATTAAAGCTCCCACCCTCGTAGAATGCATGGTAAAAAGCAATTATAAACAGTTTAGGCTTGCATATATTTTTAATGATTAAAAAAATCTAAGCAAATATCACTACCAGAGGTGCCAAGTCTCCGGCTTTTTTCGGGATATTTCCCACCACTAATTTTTACTTACAAATTTATGCTTAAAATAAGTCCAAATATTTAATCCAAAATAAAGTTGTCTAAAAATTGTGGTGGGAAATCACCCGGAAAAAGCCGGAGACTTGGCACCTCTGCACTACAATTTTCATATTTATAAAAAAGATGGTGCCACCTCGTTGACATCTGACGTCATCATAGATCGGCGATAAATTTTCGAGCTGCAACCCTACAGATTCGATCATTGTTGTTAGTTTCATTTTAATAAGCATTTGCTGTCGTCTGACAAAGTGATCGAACTCTGGGAGGGAAAGCGTTCGTTTCGGAGAGGATTGTTCGCGCTTCGTTTGAATCAGGCCCTTAGACCACAGTTATTTCTTACGTTGCAAAAAACAACTGAAATAAATTTTGTCTTCTTCTGACCTTTTCATACTTGTAACTTTTGATAATACCTCTGAAGTAAAAAAAAAAGCTTTTGCTATTATATTTTACCACCATTTAAAAAAAAATTAAATAAAAAGGCGATACAGCACGAAAAATTCTTCTCTAAACTGCATTTTCTGAGTTTAATTTCTATAAAAAAAGAAACTTTAACATTTTTTAGTGTCTTTCTATGCCGCACTTTAACAAAACTTTTAAAAATTATAATTATGTTATAAGGCTAGAGGACATGTCTTGAAGTATAATAATTAAAAAGAAACATAAATGTTATTGTTAAAAAATGCTTCCTGATGTAATACTTTTTGTATTAAAGAAATGTTGCAAAAACTTAACATACTTCACTTTTAATAAAAATCTAATTTCTTATAAATATTCAGCATTTTTGTAACATTTTACAGCTTCGAGTGATAAACTGTTTCCAACAAAGTTTTGCCTAAAGGCATAACATGTGTTACACAAAACGCTTGAATAATAATTTTTGATTTGAAATAAAAACGTTCTTTTTTCCATTATTCTAGAGATATTAAAAAAAAACAATTATTTTAAACCAGTTACGAATAATTTTTTAAATAAAGGGAACGGAAATACATCTACTTCAAAAGTAATGAAGTAACATTATTAATTTCTTTTCATCATCAAATGACATTTGCTTCAGTAACTTATTTATCAGGCATTAAAAAAGTAATGAATTTTGCTTTAGTAGTTCATCTCAAAACCTAAACTAATAAATTTTGTTTCCATCCAAAACATGTAGTTTTGAAAATACACAGATGGGACATATGTGTCCTAATTGTGCTTTTCAGTAGGACTTCCATCCTGCAGAATGATTTTAAAAAGCCTGGTGGACATATGTCACCGTAGCACAGAAAATATTATAGAACCAGTGTTACATTTAATGGTTTTCTTCATTGCCAAAACTAAACTTTCGTATAGTGTAGTAAAGCATCCAAAAAGTGTTTATTCCCCAAATCTCTTGACTTTCGTAGTAAAGCAAAGGAATTTATCAACTGGGCTAAGCGAGGCTCAAGAAGTATTGATTGATAGGTATTATATTTCGAAGGACGGATATAAGTATACCTCTATATGCTAAATATAAATCAGGTACTTTTTCCCCATTGAGCTATTCTTTTTTACATCGATCTTATAATTCTTCATTCCTCTTATGAATATTTAAATTTCTAATTTTGTAACGTATTTTTCATTCACTTTTACTTCCTCAGTATACTTTAAAAAACGATGGTTAACATCGATATAAAATCTTCCCAAAATTTTATCTCTTATATTATACAATACTGCAGAAAATCGTTATTATACATCTTCGATAGAATGGATGAAATTTCTCGTCTTTCACCAATTTATATTAATGGGAATTGATGAATTGATCTTATGTAGATAGTTCATATACAACTAACTGTATGAAATTTTTTAAAAGTTTACAGGTTATTCCACTTGAGCCAAGAACCAGGCATCTTCTGTATGCGATATTACCTATGCTTTAATAATTTGCAGTTTATATATTCTGCTCAGGATTAATAGAAGTTTATGTTGTTTCTTGTTTATAAAATACTAAAGTTTTACTGAATCAGTGAAATTACTTTTCCTGTTCTCCATTTAATAGTGCATTTGAATATGTTTTTCTTGAAAAAATTACTAATGGCTATAAATTGAACTGTAGTAAATTCAATTGCATATAGCAAATTATCATATATCCAAGATTTCAATTAATATTTTTAATAATTTTCATGCACTGTTAAAGAAAATTCTTATAAAATCGTACTTTTTAAGTACGCACTTGCAGTTAAAGAAAATTGCGTCATTAACGATTACATGAAGTGCTGCACTATAAATTACAATTTGAAAAATGAGTGCATGCGTTGTACTCATTATTTTAAAGAGTAAAGTACTCTTTCAAATATAAAGAAATTATTCTAAAGAGTAAAGTACTCGGAGGTATTATAATATGACAAAATACTGAGAAATGAGTACATTCTGTTTATTTCTAAGTATCTCCTTCGGTTTTTAGCTATGCCAATTACTATATTCTGTAACTTTATTCTGTATACAGGCATAGTTGTTTGAATGTGTGCTACTTAAAATGTTGCCCATTTTTTATGAAACGCCCTGTATAGAATCATGCGTATTCGATAATGACAATTTTAACACACAACAATCCTTAAGACGAATATCGCACTACACTAACAGTAAGGTTTTCCCAATAATTACATGGAATATTCATTACTTACTTGACATTCAAGTGCTAATTAAGGGATGCAAAACGTGTGCTTCAAACTCAATATATGCTCCAGGTTCACACTTAAAATCGGTTATATATGGCAAATTACCATTACGAGGTGTCAAGAAAGCATATAGTATGGCACTGCAAAGTGTTTCAACTTGTTTGCAACTTGTTGTATAATACTGTACAATTATCATTAATTTAATGACTTAACATTTGCATATTGAACTTCAATGCTTGTATTTATTACAAGCATTTTTCCCAGTATACTATTTGGAACTGCAGGTAGTGAAAGTGTTTTATTACATAAAACATGTAACTATGATTTTTAATTATTAGGAATTTTTTATTTCCACAGATTAATAATGTTAGACAATAGATTAATAAAATTAGACAAGATATGATATTAGTCATATCTATGTAATGTTGGCAAATCTAAAAATCAGTACTTAGTTTTATTCTTAAAGAATTAATTCCGATATTAAATCTTGACGAATTATTGAGTACATAGGTAAATCAAACAAGTTCTTTCTTAGGGGTCATTCCACGTCAGATCAAACAGTGCAGTTCACCACACCAGCTTAGCTTTTCCTCAAATTTTATATACAGGATTTATAGGCTAAGACATCAACAAATCACAATTTTGAAGGTTCTACTATAATTAATTACCGAGAAATTAATTATGCAAATTTTTAAGTTTTCTGAAAGATGCGCCAACTTTTTTCTCAATTCCTTAAAGAACTCCTTACCTGTAAAAGTTACTGAAGTGAAAATTTGTTTCTAGTAGTAACTTTTTACGCTGATTCCAAAAATGTTATCGAAATTTGCGTATCTTCTATAGTTTATGCATGAGCACTGCAGTTGCTAAAAAACATCATGGATTTTTTTCGGCATGTCTGATCACAGACACATTTTTTAAAATTTTATATGTTGTTAAGATGGAATAATCCTACATTCCAAAATAATTTCATCTTGGCTTTCTGCTCAGGAGCAGAGAAAAAAAATTGTATAAATGTACCCATATATATTAGGATTTTCATATGCAATAATTATACTGAAGATGAGAAAATTCAGAAGCGTTAGTCAATTTTACTATGTCTTTTAAATTGATATCTGAAATTTAACTACTACTCCAGGCATTTTGAAAAACTAGAAAATATATCAAAGTGCTTGCATCGGAAAAAGTAAAACAAACAAACAACAAAAAATGCATGTAAAACAATGTTAAATTAATAAGAATTCTAAAGTTAAAATTTAGAGTTATTTTTTATTTAACCCTGTTGTTTTTGGCAGTCATCCATCAGCCAATAAATCTTTGGAACTCTGTATGATATTGAACTCAAAAGAAAGAACAATGTTTAATAAAACATATATATGTAAATATATATATATATATTATATATATATATATATATATATATATATATATATATATATATTAGGTCTACCGAAAAGTTCTATCCGTTTTTCGTATGTCAATATTTTGCCTAACCAAAACTACTGAAGCTAATAACACGAAATTTAGCACGAGTGGGATTTTATAGCGTAGGTGCTAGATTAGAGAGTAATTTATGGAGGGTAAAGGGCCAAAATGCTCTTTTCACACATTCTGCGGGATCTCAAAGAAGAAAAGAGATATCGATAAAATGCTTGCTGTAAAATACACAACACTCAAGAATGCCTAAAAATCGATTTCAGAACATTTCGAATATAATTCTCCTAGGAGGGTAGACGTAAAAGCTTGCCGTGAATAACTGGTTACATGACATTTATTCTGCAGTATATCACCAAATGTGCAATCTGACAATGTACCTGACATTGCTATGCTAGTTGTTGTAACAATAAAAATTTAATACAGTATACAGTAAAACCTATTTCAAATTGCTGTATCCACAAAAGTAGCCAAAGCGCAATTTTGTTCGCATTCTGTTAAAGGTAAATAAGTACTGTAACTTACAGGAATTCAATTCTTTCAATAAACTTTGTTCCTTCTATTGACTTGAATGTCATACAGAATTACAAAGATTTATTGGCTGATGGATGACTGCCAAAAACAACAGGGTTAAATTAAAAATAATTCTAAATTTTAACTTTAGAATTCTTTTTAATTTAACATTGTTTTATATGTATTTTTTGTTGTTTGTTTGTTTTACGTTTTCCGATGCAAGCACTTTGATATATTTTCTAGTTTTTCAAAATGCCTGGAGTAGTAGTTAAATTTCAGATATCAATTTAAAATACATAGGAAAATTGACTAACGCTTCTGAATTTTCTCATCTTCAGTATAAATATTGCATATGAAAATCTTAATATATATGGGTACATACATAAAAAATTTTTTCTCTGCTCCTGAGCAGAAAGCCAAGATGAAATTATTTTGGAATGTAGGATTATTCCATCTTAACAACATATAAAATTTTAAAACATGTGTCTGTGATCAGACATGCCGAAAAAAATTCATGATGTTTTTTAGCAAATGCAGTGCTCATGCATAAACTATAGAAGATACGCAAATTTCGATAACATTTTTGGAATCAGCGTAAAAAGTTACTCCTGGAAACAAATTTTCACTTCAGTAACTTTGGCAGGTAAGGAGTTATTTAAGGAATTGAGAAAAAAGTTGGCGCATCTTTCAGAAAACTTAAAAATTTGCATAATTAATTTCTCGGTAATTAATTATCGTAGAACCTTCAAAATTGGGATTTGTTGATGTCTTAGCCTATAAATCCTCTATATAAAATTTGAGGAAAATCTAAGCTGGTGTGGTGAACTTTCTCCAGTTTTGTGTTTGATTTGACGTGGAATGACCCTTAGAATAAAAAAAATGTATGTATTTGATAAGAAAAATATCTGATCTGGACACCACATAACTTCCTAGTACACCTATTAAACAATAGGGGTCAGGTGTGGAAATTATGACCACAGGTTGGGGTAATTACCCCAACTGACTGTGATGTAGATCACACATTAAATATTAATTATTATTTACTTTCTGTTTCTTAAATTTAATCTGTTCAAAATCATGCATTCTAAATTATTTTTCTGTTCTCAATTTCCCTCACTTTGGTTTTCAAGTCCGTATTCCGGTTTTCCCGCATGCAATTCTGTTTATTATGTTTCTGTCGCTGTCAATGTGGAGCCGTTCTAGACTGAAAATAAATTCAGTTACGTCAGACTGGCAATCACAACGGATATTGCTTTTCCCAATTTTGGCACATTTTTGGTGTCAATTATGTTTGATGCCCTGCATCATCTTTAAAATTACTTGTTCGTGGTTTCATTATTTTAATTTTATTGGACTAAAATTTACGGTTGCTCAAAATAGGCATTATTTACCTCGGCCAAGTTTTTGTTCTCGCCAATTCGAAGTTTGGCGTTGGCTTAATTTTTAAGGCGCTCTAGTGTTGCTCGCTTCTTGAGAGAGGACGTATTTTTAATTTCGATGAGCCACCACCAGACATCATTGTAATATGTTTACGCTTCAAAGATCCTTTTAAATAAACAGTTTTTAAGTATTCTAATGTTTTCGGCTGCTGTTGCAACTTAGTGTACGGAACCTGGATTCATTCGTCACAACGCTCGTTCATAATTTTAAAATAGCCAAAGCAATAACTCCGTTACACTGACTCTATATATTTTTCATTCACTTCATTTAAACTTGTCTAAGGGTGTGAATCAACAATATTAAAGTTTGGTAAACTCTCGCCAAATTTGGTTGGTATTTCATAGCTCGGTTCAGGTTTGGACACTTATTCTTTATTTCAAATTTCGCAATATTTTCCGGATTTTCCCAAGGTGCGGCAACTGGAACAATTTTGGGTGTTTGGAGAAATTTGGAATTTGGGGGTCTACTAAATAGTGACTGGCCAAACACTTTAATGCATTGAAAGTATTTTAATTAACCCTTTAAATAAGACATTCAGTCGATTACTGTCAAACAAACAGGAAAACAAAACTTTACATCATTCCTTAATACAAAATTCCAGCATTCTATGGCTTATTGTTTTTAGTTAGACGAAATATGTAGTACGTATGCAGAAGCGTCAAGCCAAAACGATGAAGGTATGATCGAAATAGAAATTTTACATGCGAACAGATATTACGCAGAAACTAATCAAAATCAACTTTTTGTTTGATTAGACTTGTTCGGCTTTATAACGAGCAAGTCTATTCAGAATTGTTAGATTTTCAAAAGAAAACATACACAGTCAAATGCTGTAATCGTATTTAGTGATCTCAGAGCATAAAGCTGCGCTTGGAAATTAGTTTACTATTTTTGTATAAGCGTTGGGAAAAAGATCACAAAAATTGCATTGAAAGATTGGATATGCAGATTTTTAAAACTCTAGCCGTAGTATTTCAGATTGCATTTTACCTTTAGAGCCAATAAAATAAGACAGTGAAATATTTGTTTCATTTAATACGATTTATTAATTTATCGCTAATAACCTATACACCTAGTACAAGTATAAATGCTACAGTTTCAAATTTTCACTTGAACTTTTTTTTCAATATTTCTGTTTCACTGCATTTTAAATTAGCGTCAAGAGTAATGATGAATGTGTTAATATATGCAGAAAATTCTCGTGAAGAAAAATTTTCGTTTATAAAGTTCTCACAAGTTCGGGCAAGTGTTACGTACATATGAATGTTAGGCCTTAAAAATATTTTTTTAAAGAAAATTCTACCACAATTAGACCTGTAAACGGATTTTTTTGTGCGGACTCTCGTGCTTCTTTTAAGTAATTTCGATTATGTGCGGTAAGTTTATAAAAAACGTGAAAGTTCTTTTAAGTCAGAATTTAAAAACATATTTAATGTATCCCTTTTATATTTAAACACTGTTTGTACGTAACACTACTAAAATCACACACACAAAATAATTCTTTTAAATCATATTCAGATTTTAGAAAGAAAATTAGTAAAAATGCAATAAAAAAATAAATAAATGAATAAATAACAATAACATTAATAAATTAATAAAACTGATTTTTCTTAAAATGTAGATGTAGTTTACGATGTTTAATAATATAATGTTAAGTAGTAGAAATTTTCAAATTAAATGTTAAAGTGTATAAACCTTATGCCTGTAACGAAATAATACTTCGTGAATATTTCCCTATACGGATTCCAATTCTTCCATTTCCAGAATTGGAAATATGAAATTTATCAAAAACTGTCAGTGTACATAAAACGGGAGGATATTTCAGGTAGCTTTTTATAAAAGTTTGTGAAAAGTTTGAACTCGCTCCTATGTCAGCCACAGACAAGGAGACTATAGAATCCTTTAACTGTCTTAAAAATGAGAGTTGGTTTTTTTATCATGTGAAATATATTCTCTATACGTGTCTTTATAGCTTTTACGGTATTTCAAGGGATTTTAAACCATGTCGGATGGATCTATAGTTCTTAAATTTTTATTAAGTTCATTTTTAACTGAGGATATTTGGACTTTTATATGAAATACTTCGAACGGACCAGGGAGTCACAAAATTCTTTCTTGGAGGGGCCTCGACCATATAAGATATAACATCAACTGTCTGAAAAAATGCTGACCTCTCATTTTTTAGCTCACATTTTATAAAACTATTTCTCTCTATACATTTCTATTTTAAAGCATTAATAACTATTGTCGTCACATAGAATGTAATTACAGCATCATTAAAGAATGAATTATTATCATTTTGCAGTTTTACTATATATTAAATGGATGACTCTGTCATGATACCGGGACTTGGGCAAGAAAAAGTTTGAGACATTGAATATACATTAAATTACATATTAAATTGGGCTAAATGGATTTTTTTAAGGAGATAAGCTGTTTTAAACATTTTCGTCTAATTCTGTACTTGGTTAAATATATTTATTGGATTGTTTCAACAGATTTCTACATGTTACGCCGATTTTAATTTTTAAATTGTGGAACTTAGAAAAAACAAAAACAATTAATAACTGAGATATACATGTTAAGATTTTTGCACTTACAAGGGCTTAGACATTTTGATTCAATTTGAAGTAAATCCTAACACTTTTTGATATTTTTTTCTTATAAAAGACAATACGGAATGTGTGAATTATGTATTAGACATTCAAATACTCTATTTATTCTCCAATATGCTTACAAAAGTTAATTAGTTTTGAAAACTCTAAAGATTAATTTGTAACATCATTCTGTTTACGCTCACTAGAAATTAAAATACCCTGAAGTTAAAGTCATCTATTACGTCATACAGGTTAATTAAATAGCTAGAGGCTTTTATAACTTTCAGGTAGGTTCTATCAATTCTCAAAGAGATATGAGAATGGAAGCTTTAATCAACATTAAATAATTTCAATTCTAAGCGGTATTAAAAAAGATAAACTTTTTAATTTTGTAAAACTTTATAGACAGTGTTTTTGGTTGTCGATTATACCACGATGTAGTGACTAGAAATTTCTTGTGATTAAACATTATACATAACGTAACAAGTTTTTATTGTTAACTTATTGCATCAGTGATTAGGATCATTGTAAATTTTAATAAAAGGTTTTAATGACAGCATTTATGTTCCGTGAAGTGCACATTAGTCAAGAAAAAGTAAGATAAATGAATGTGAACAATTAAGTTTTGTAAAGCATTAATTTTACTATATAACGATCGTAAAATCACATGCTTAGGAAGAAATTTTTTTTTAAAGGAAGATTTTGTAGGTTTATTAGCATACATTTTTTATGGTGTAAAAATTTAATTCTAAATTAGATTTTACATGTATTTTAAAGAAAAATCTTTCAAATTTTATTCGGATTATAGCTTACTATCTGCTTTACGTCCTTAGTTGCTTTCGGCATAAAATTACCTTGATTAGATTTGTTTTCTAAGCTCTTGAAGTACTTTATGATTTTTACATTAAGTTTGAATAATAATGTATAAAGGAAGATGGCCTAAAATGGTACTAGTGGCAGAAACGATCCACATATGTTTTCTTCCATACAGGTAGCGCCATCTACTAAGTAGTATATAAACTAGCTGTGCCAAGTGAAGAAGAAGTAATGTCGGTATTCATGTGGTCACAGTATCACACGTCGAAATAGAATTCATTGTAAAATTAGGTTTTAAAACATCTGGTATAAGGTTAGCACTAACTTTCTTATTTATTTAAATGTTATAGTATTTCATTAACAGAAATATGTCTTGATTTACTGAGAATGAAGTATGTTTTCAGATTCGGAATTACACTTGTTAAGTTTGTTATGTTTTTTGGAGTCATCCAGTAACATGGCCTTAAATGGGCAGCCATATTGCTGCGTAAAATGATCCACCGGCTGAAGAAAATCCGGTACCTCGCCATCATGGCAGCCCTTTAACTGTTCTCAAAATGCTTGACTCCCCACATCTTTATCTTTTAATCCACGTGATATCCAAAGTTGAAAAAAAAAAACCGCAATCACGCACTTCTAGAAAAAGGGAATCGATTGGAAGTGCCTTTTTAACGAACACACCTCATAAGAATCAACTGACCTTGGAAAAGAAAAATAAAGAACAAAAAGAGATGATAAAACAGGCCACTTTTAAGAAAAATCCAATCAAAAAATATGCCAAATCTAAAAACGGAATAGCCAGAACAAGCAAATAAAAGAGCATGGAGTCAAAAGGAACGATGTATTCCCATAAGGAAGACAAGAGTGTCTAAAAACCAATACTACGGATATAATAAAACAGATTCAGAAGATGTGTATTTATTGCGATGAACTATTTTTCTCCTCCGCATAAGGTGAAGTGTCACTAGTGCCTAGGTGGGTGAATGATGCAGGCGCTGGGATAGCAGAGAATGTTGATCATGTGTAATCTTTACGATATGTCTGTCCTCAAATATTCCGAATTTTTGAAAGTCAAGGAAAAATATATTATTTAATTTGTTTCTGCTTTTATTGTAGGCTATAATTTTTGAATTTTTTTTTCAAATATTCCATTTTATTATTTGTGATATTTAAAAAAAATAATAAAATAAATCTTGTATGTTATTTGATTGTAAAACCTATCAAATTTATTTCATACTTCATTTTGTATAGTCAAAATTACTTTTATATCTTTTATTTTGCCGATTAAAAGAATTAACAATTACTTTCTAATGAAGGATCTTTTTGCTCTTTGGTGAGAGTAAAATGATCCTTTGGACACTTTCTCGAAGTTCTACTTTTTCATTACTCAATGTGGGTTTAAAATATTATTAAAATAGGCTTATAATGCAAAATATAGGGCAGAACATGCTAGCAAAGGGCCACAGTTTTATTTAAAGATTTATTATTATTTTTTTTTTATACGCGTTTTCACCTTAAGGCGATCATTTTAGGCCACCTTTTCCGAATAGAATTATGAATGCCACACAGAAATTCAAAATCTGTTTCTAAGCATGTAATTTTTTGATACTTATACAATAAAATTAATGTTTCACAAAACTTAATTGTGTGCATTCATTTATCTTACTGTTCTCTCGACTAATGTGCGCTTCCACGTCAGATCAAACAGTGCAGATCACCACGCCAAGTTACATTTCCCTCAAACTTTACATAGACGATTTATAGGCTAAGATAACCAAAAATCTCAATTTTGTAGGTTCTACGATAATTAATTACCGAGAAATTAATTATTCAAATGTTTAAGCTTTCTGCACAATACTCCATTTCTTTTTCTGAATTTCTAAAATAACTCTTTATCTGTAGAAGTTACTGAAGTGAAAAAAGTTTCTAGGGATAACTTTTTAACCCTTTAACGCGCAGTGTTCCCGCTCTGGGAACACCAAACTCTGACGTTATGACTGTTGCCAATCACGAAGAATAAATTGGATTTCTATAAAAATAGTTGCGGGTGACATAGCTCCACGAGATTCCTTTACTTTTTAGCACGCCATTTCCCGTAAAAAAAAGTCACGATTACTTTCAACAGCATTGACATCTGCTGAAAAATGGAAAAATGCGAGAAGAGCTGGATAGGTTGTCCAATGCTGAAAAAAGGGCAGCCGTTGCCATCGCTCGACTTAACTACCAGCAAGGGGGCGGACGATCGAAACTTTCATCGCGTGCCACAGATCTAGAGACCCCTTTTTGACGCAGACTAGCTGTGCCGCACAACCAGCTGTCGTCAAAAAAGGGGTCTCTAGATCTGTGGCACGCGATGAACGTTTCGATCGTCCGCCATCTTGCTGGTAGTTGAGTCGAGCGATGGCAACGGATGCCCTTTTTTCAGCACTGGGAAAGGGTTGCGCCTCAAAGGGTTAAGCTGATTCCAAAAATGTTAACAACATTTGCGTATCTTCTATAGTGAATGCATGAGTATTGCATTTGCTAAAAGAATCATGAATTTTTTCAGCTTGATTGATTAGAATTACATCTTTAAAATGTTTATATGTTGTCAAGATGGTGTACAATTTCATCCCAAATTTCATCTTGACTTTCTGCTCAAGAGCTGAGAAAAAAACTATTATATTATCATATGACTTTTCATACATTGGGTCTAGTAATAAGTTTTAAAGCTGATGTCAAAGAAAGGAATGCGCAATTTAGAACGTATAGTAATACTTTAATTCGTCAAAGTAATCTTCCACACCTACAGCCAACATAGGTAGCGCGCGGATGCCAGCAGCATAGGATTCATCCTTTGATGCGATGAAGTCATCAATAGATTTTCGTACTTCGCCCACTATACGGGGAAGTGTATACAGAAGACAAAGCATTGTTCACCGAACAAAGTAGATGATAGTCCGAAGGGGTTATGTCAGGGCTATACACCGGGTGCTCCAAAACTTCCCAGCCAAACTTTACTAACGTGTTCTCAACCGGGTTTGCCGGTTAGATGGCCTTGCATTGTCAGTAGGGATATGAAGAGTGTACTGTACTACATACTATTGTAGCTCGGTGGAAGTATAACTCCTGAACGCTATAAACAACAATTGCTGAGACTGAAGCAGGAAATTGGTAGTAAACTTCCATTTACTGATAAAGGTTTCCAGTCCGTCAATTTGCTCCATGACAATGCAAGGGCCTCATGTTGCGAAAATCGGTCAAGGACACGCTAGTAAAGCTTTGCCGGGAAGTTTTGGATCTCCAGCGTACAGTACTGACATAGCCCCTTCGGACCATCATCTAATTCGGTCGATGAACAATGCCTTCCCCACAGTGGATGAAGTACGAAAATCTATTGATGACTTCATCACATCAAAAAATAAATCCTATGCTGCTGGCATCCGTGCGCTACCTGACCGTTGGTGGTAAATGCTGGACAATAATGGAGATTACTTTGACGGATAAAGATATTATTACAAATTCTAAATTGAATATTCATTTTTTGACACGCTCCTTTAAACTTATTCCTAAAAAAAAATGTACGAAAAGTCACATGAAAAATTAATAATTTTTTTACTCAGCTGCTAAGCAAAAAACCACGATGAATTTTTTTTGTGATATAGTTGTATACCATCTTAACAACATATTAAAATTTAAAACATATGTTTCTGATCGAACATGCCGAAAAAAATTCATGATGTTTTTTAGCAAATGCAATGCTCTTACATGTAGAATCTATACGCAAATTTTGATAACATTTTTGGAATCAGCTTAAAAAGCTATCCCTAGAAACAAATTTTCACTTCACTAACTTCTACAAATAAGGAGTTATTTGAGAAATTCGGAAAAAATGGCGTATCTTGCAGAAACTTACAAATTTGCAAAACTGATTTCTCAGTAATTAACTATCGTAGAACCTTCAAAATTGAGATTTGGAGCTATCCCATTCTATGAATCATTTGCTCAAAATTTGAGGAAAATCTGAATTGGATTGGTGAACTTATCCAATTTTGTGTTTGATTTGACGTGGAATGATCGTATCATTAAAACTTTTTTGTAAAATTTTAGTTTATGAATGTAACTGAAATTTAATGAACACACTGAAATTTAATGAACCCCCTGAAATTTAATGAACACACCCTGAAATTTAATGAACACACAATATTGTCTTTTTTTCCATTATTCCGAAATGTTTAGAAAATGCATCTAAAAATTCGACATCAAAAATTTTTGATTAAAATTTCCGTAAACTTGTTAATAGAGCATTTTTATGATCAAAATAACTTGGGACAATATATTTGCTTCAAAACACATTTGAAAAATGTTTGTCTCCATCTGGAAACGATCTAGTAACGTCGAGCTATTATTAAATATAATCATCAAGAGACAATCTTCAGATTGACGAAAAATCAGATAAAAAGATTTGGCTTCGTTGAAATGTATTATTTTCGAAAGAAATAAAAGTCAATTTTCTTCTTGAACGAACATGGTGGAATTATTTTGTTAAATGCGTTCCAATTCTTTCAAACTCATTTATATGTTTTATAACGTACTTAAATTTTTACATAGAATACCATTCAGAATACAAATTAAAGTTAAATCTTTTATTTGAGTTTGAATATGTTGTAAGAAATTTTAGCATTTTAAACGAATTTGGTTCTAACGTATCTTCAAAAGAGTACTTTAATCAGTTGCAACAGATCAAATTAAATGAATAGAGTAGAAATGAAATTCCAAGCTGCCTTATTTTCAGCCATTGATTCTGAAAACAGGATTAGACTAATGTCACTTCTAACTTGCTTAGCGAAGTAAAAATTGAAAACCTTTTCTAATAATGATGAAAATATATCTACGGATGTTTGCAGAACAGACCTGTAAAGAAAAGCTTTTTTTATTCAAAAATACTTTTAAAAAGTATATTTTTAGCAGGAAAATCTGGAAATGAGTTAAAAGTGTAAATGTTGCTTTCTTCATAAAACAAAGGAACAAATTTTTATAAACACTTTCAAATTAAAGTTTCTCTGAAAACTGATATAATAGAAATAAATCCTTTTGGTGAGCCAACTGTAATATACAAGTTAGTGGGTTTAATAAATTAGTTTAAAATTTATTCTCTTATTTAAATAATTTACTGCATTTTAAGGAGCAAAAGATTTCGTGAATTAACAAAGTAAGTTCCAGTTATGTTAATAAACGAAGATTTTTAATTTTTACCTGAATGAATTATGTTTAAAAATTAAGTCTGTAACTTCATATCTTTTGCACAATTCTTCTTTTTTTAAGTTTTTAAAAGTTATGAAAATAAACTTCTAGACTGAAAATTCGAACGTAAAAGGAAAGTATATTGAAAGAAACACGTGATAAATGTAACATTTACACATAATTTCATAACATATTTCTTTCACGAATTGAACCAACTGGATGTGATTTGTGAACTATAAAACATTTTCTTCGAAAATTTAAGTGAACGTTTTTCAATTTATTTTAAGAAGAACGGTAGACTGACAGTTACGAAATTTTGAGATCTTTAAAGTAATCTAATGAGAAGTATTACACGCAAATTTATGTGATAAATACAATTTTACATGTTTTGGAATAAAAAATATATCAACTGAAGAGATTTAGGAAATATGAGAAGCATTAAATATGGAACAAATATTTAAGCGGATTTTCAATTCCTTATATCATATTCTTTAGCATACTCTAAGGACTGTACTGCATGCCATACAAAGATATATATATTTTTAAGTAGTAAATAAAATGTTATGACGGCAGATATCTAGTTTTCTATCTCAGTACATTTTTCCATTCATTTTAATAGTTTACGAAATATCTTGAATTTCACTGAAAACTGCAAGAAAAATTTAGGACCATGTTATGTATTTTACTTTTCTAGTGATGTGTATATATTCTTGGGTAGGATTGATCATGCGATTAGAGCAATGAATTTAGTGAGATAAGACATTATAGTGATAAATTGTTTGAATATATTTAAAAACTGTTTTACTTAGCACTGCCTCATACAAACTAGTCTAAAAAAACAAACAAAAATAATGAGTTATTTTCATTAATCTAGAAATACTTAATAGTGAATTCTAATCACGTATAAATTAAAACACTGAGCGTCTTGGAAATGGGCAAATAATGTAAAGTTGTTTTCACTTTAAAATCTTCTTGCAGTTTTGAAATTATAAGAAAAAGTTAAAGAAAAGTTTGATTGGAAAGTTTGTAATCATTAAAAAATAAACTCTTAAGATACTTGCAAGCTTTAAAGCAAAATATACTTATGATATGAGTGTTATAAATACTTTAAATTATAAATGTATTGCAGTGAAAACTGGAATGAAGTTGACGGGATTTTACGTCAGAGGCATTTGGAGGGCTAAATCTAGAAATTTTCTACTTCTACATCTACTACTACTTCGCACCAATCTATCTAAAAATCTTCCATGGCAAGAATATTAACTGTCTAAACAAAGAGGTCTTGTGACCCACGTAGCATCATTACATTGGCTACAACAGAGCAAAAAATCAAATTGTCTAAGAGGTTCACGCGAATTATGTGTACGTCAAACATTTCACCGCAGGGGGCTAGCGATGAAGATGACGAATTAGTTTGCTGAATGGGAACTACTGATCCATTTTGCTCGCACAGAATTCAAAAACCATACACCAGTAGGAATCCTCGTGGGCAGAATGAAAAGTTATTACTTTTGTTCCGTCGCTTGTTGTTTGAACTGTTGATAGCTTTCTTAAAATATTATTTACAATATTTGTTAAAGCACAATGATTTGTTTTTCTGCTTTGGGGTGAAGAAATCGCTGTTAAAATTGTTATCAATCATCTTAAAATATTATTACAGCATATGTCACAGGAGTTTCTTTCTCTGAATCCGGTCTTGGATAATTCACATGAGTGCACCTCATAGCGTGTCAGTAATAGGCACTTATAATGTAGACATTTAAACTCAGTGTAATTCATTGCTTAAATAAAGATGAAGTATGCCATAAGATATTATAATTTAAAGTAATGTATTGAGCATAGTTCTTATTTGTAGCTAATCTAAACTAATTATTTTATGCTTTAACTGCACTGTCTGTTTTGAAAATCTCCTAACAAGATTGCTATTATTTATTCGGAAACTAAATATTGTTTATTTTTATAAGTGGTAAGAAACTGCTGAAAAATACATTAAACATGCATTAAAATATTTAGTTTTGTTTTCATTATTAATTAAGGGATATGAAGAAATCAATACTAACCTCTTAAGCATCGTACTTATTTTAATAAGAAATTTACTCAATGCTATAAATAAGGGTAGTAAATCCACGCATATATGTCAACCGTTTACTCTATTCTTGCTGCATGCACAGGCGTAAGATTGGCGGGAGGGAGCAAAGAGGGGCATCGGCCTGCCTTACATAGTATCAAAATCATTTGATTTTCAACATTTGTTTGGAAACTTAAAAAAAAATTCCCTTTCCTGCTCTAAATTCAATATGTCCCCCCCCCCTCTCTCCATATCTTTCATATGCCTCTCCAAATTTTTTAGGTGCGCTGCAGCTCTGGCTACATCTCATTCTTCAAAAACATTTTTTTTTCAAATACAGCGAGTAACAATCCAATCAAAGTATATCACGTTCGTTTTGAATATCAAAATGATATAGCTTACATTATAATGATTTAATAATAAAAGGTTATAAAATTGAGAAATAATAAAAGTAAATTAAATTAAATAGGTGAATATGTTCAACCTTCATGATGAATGTTTTAATAAAGTAATTACGAAACAGACACGTTTCGTAATTACTCGATTTTTAAGCAATAAAATATTTTTTTAAAAGAAAATCTCAATATTTTAACGATTGAAATAAAAACGATTATTTTTATGTCTTTACTGTCTGAGGTTTTTATTCATAAGGACATTATGCATCTCTCAATATTTCATTGCATCAGTAAATTAATAAAAAGCAATTAAGTTTGTTCACGAGTTTTATATAAGCAAAATTTAATCGTAGAAACAATAAATGTTCATCCTAGTGTTTTATTTGGGGCAGAAGGATCGTTACATCTCAAAATCCCATTTACCGTTATTAGTTTCAGAAATCTATTAAACTTCAGGAAAACTTGCAAACTCCGATGGGATTCATTATATTATAAAAAATTCTGAACCTATCCCAAAAGCAATAACTACAGCGTAGTTATTGCAACATGTCTTGAAAAGACGCCAAGAGCAAAAATCTTATTCGCTGTGATAGTGTATTCTTTCAAAAGATATATTGATTTTTCAATATGAAAAGCGATTCACGCATCGTGAAGGGAACATCAGGATCCTTCTAATTTGGTTAATGTTATCAACTATGCATTAGCAAAATCCTCCTCTGATGGTAATCTCTTAAGTCCAGTAGTATTAGTAATGAGGAAGTCCATTGAATTAGTACTATTATCCTAACCTTAGAGAACTAGCCTAAATTTCCGAAGACAGGCTTTTACTGGTAACAATGATGGCTTTTATTTGAGGATAAACTGATCTATTTGTATCAATATCTATTTATACAGAGAAAGAGTTACGCATGTTAAATCAATAACAGGAGAGCAAAATATGATAAAGGATACATTTTCTCTCAAAAATTCAAAATTTCACTGCAGGCAGTTCACTTGTAAAGCCCTAAAATTTGAAAAAACATTATATAAAAGTGAATTTTCTAAAAACATTTCAGTAATTTATATGTTTGTCAGTGTGTATAAAACTGCTTTAAATGGGCTTATACAGACATTTTTATTTAGATATACATGTCCATATAAAGCAATCTACATGAAGGGTATCTGCCCAGGGAGGTAACTTTGGCTGAGAACTTTTAAATAGGTTTTAACAAATATTCACGATACATCTGGAGAAAAATGCCACAAACTCTAGACCGTTAGGCAGACAGCGACGCGCTAGGCGAGAATCCTGCACCTTCACACATCAGCCATCAACTATGTTCAGTGTCTAATACGATGGGCCATGGTGAAGACATTTGTAATAATACAAATTATCAAGTTATAATAAAAATGAACAAAAAGTTAGGAATTTCTTATATTTTATATTTTTAGATCGCAGTATTTTCTTTCTTCTTATTTTTTACTAAAAATGTTATTTTAAATTCATATAAATGTACAGACTTTATGATTGTAGTGAAAAAGAAAACTGTAACTTAATGTATCTGTGTATCTATATAAATATAGAAATATTTCTGAGTAAAAAAAATAAAACAAAATAAGAGTAAAAAATTTTAAGGCTTGCATTTCTGTAAAAGTTTCTTCACTTTATCGCTTGTCCTAAACGTTCATTTTTAATAAATTACATTTCGTTACAAAGTTTCACAGACTTGGGTACTGGATAGAGAACCGTTCTACCACACCATGCATCCGGGTAGGCTCCAGGGCACGGGCTTAGGTGTTGTTTCGTTCATAGGATGAAACATACCATAGAAAGCTAAGCTGGTTCGACTAGTACTTCTACTCTAGTAGTGTCAATGCCTATAAGCGGGTAGTGCCCGCCATTAGGGAAAAAAAAAATCTGAAGCAATATTACCTCGGTCTGTCATATAATTTTAGAATTCCAGATTATCACACAATTTTTGTGCATTGAAAATAGTTTTTGCGTCTTATCTTTTATCAGTTGCAACTTTTTTGCTTGTATTGCTAGCGTTTTACGGCTAAGGTTCAAATGATCGAGATTTATAAACCGGTTGCACCAAAATCGTGTTTTTTCCTACTTGTACAACAAAAATAGATGCTAGTGAAGAAAAAAATCCTCACACGCAAGGAAAAAACTGTTGGATGGAAACTTTTATAAATAACTTAAAAATTATAAACGATACAGCAGAAGGATATTTAAGATTTAAACAATTTAAGATTTAGCTTTCAAAAATCGGTTTTGAGTAAAATTCAAAGTTGGGATTCAACTGGTGATTAAGTCTATATTAAATAGTTATTGGAATATTTTCAAGTTATTTGCTGTAGTCTGCTATAACCTTTTTATCTTATGTAACATTTAAATGATCTCAAGTAAATGGCGGATTTTAAGTTATTGCATTCTTTTTATGCCCTTCTGTAACCTTTTTAATAAAATTTTAAAATGTAATAATGAACTACTGTAACTGTCATACGATATTTCCTAATAGCAACAACTCAAAATTAGTGCAAATTTAATCATTTTATGCTGGTTTTCTGAACTCACGATTGACTGCGGGTGCCGTTAAAGCTAATTTGTGTTTATATTCTGAGTAAATATGTTTATGTAAAAACATTTGAAACCATGTAATATTTCTGATTATTTTCACTTTTTTCAAATTTCTGAGCTACACAGGCAAACTTTTCTGTTAACTTAGAGGAATGATACTTCATATAATCTCTATTAACTCCGAAAGTGTAATCTCTATTAAGACTGCATTATTTTCCCAAAAAATGTTTTCTAAGACACCCTATAATAATCCAACGTGCTTTTCTCTGTAAAACAGCTGTAAGTTCGATTCAGACAATTTTCTCATAAAAAAACACAGAAAAGATGTACACTGTTAATATAATAGTTCAACATTTCACCATAAAATAGAGCTAAATTAGTGGCAACCTTTCAATGGCGAAACGTTAACCATGATTTGGTTCTTTGATCAGTTTAAGCACCAAATCATGGTTCAACGTTTCTCCATAGAAATGTTGCAGCTAATTTACTGTATGAACTGATATGATATTTACTGTATGCTAATTTACTGTATTCGTTGAACCATGATTTGGTGGATAAACTGATCAAAGAACCAAATAATGGTACAAAAAAAACGAATAATGGTTCTACGTTTCTCCATTGAAAGGTTGCAGCTAATTTAGCTCTACTGTATTTTGAAATGTTGAACTACTTCCATTAACAGTGTAATAATCAGCATTAAATACTACTAAAAAATGTTTAATGCACTATTTCTATGGATATCAAATTATGTTTGAAAAAAAAACAGGGGTCGCTAGAACCCAAACAAAAAGAGCTTTCGTCATACGTGCGCTACTTTTAGGGAAGTAGAACAACAAATCAATGACTATCCCTAAATATAATACTACATATATCCCTGTCTGATTTATTTATTTATTTATTTTTTGTCGATTACAGCAGCCAAATGGGTATTTTCAAAATAATGTTAACTTACTTTTTTTAAATAATGTCTTTAGATATGAAAATAATAAAACCACATTTTTAATATAAGAATTTATATTTACTACATATAAATTATATTTAATGTTTTAATGGCACATAGCACTATTGCTTTCTGATACTAAAACAAAAATTTGAACAAGTTAAATGAGCTTTTTTTTAGTAACCTGTAACAGGGTATAACATAATGATTGCATTTTCAATAACTATTAAAATACTTAAATACATTCTTAACATATGACAGCAATTAGTAACATTTTTCAATAACTTGTTTCAGGTCACTTGAATCAGTATCTATAACCGTTTTGAAAGCTGGGGTGCTGCAGGTGTATAAAGAATCTCTGAGAGATCTGTAAGTAGATATGATTTTATATTATTATTATATGCCGTTTTTTATCCTAATGATGTAGTGGATAACAAGCCATTCTAACCACACCTTGGATTCGGGTTCGATTCCTGGATATGGCTTGGGTGTCAACTTGTCAGTCCCTTGTAGGGGTTAATGCTGGTCGCCCACAGGATTCCCCCAGGATAAAATGACCAGTACTAAGGACCTTACTAAGGTGACCAGTACTAAGGTATTGGTGAATGACTAATAGTCAAATATCAGGTCTTACAGAAAAAAAATAAAAATAGGTATAATAATGGCATTGTGTGATTAATATCCATTAAAATAAAACGAATTATTCAGCAACAACCACTTTGAAAATATTTAAGTATTTTTCAAAGTTATGCAATTTTAATTAACATATATCCAATACTTTATTTTTATTAATAACATTGTTAATAAATGATATTTTATTGAAAAGAAATTAAAATTATTCTTAAAACATACACTTTATACAGTTTCTTAAGACATGGAATAATGGCAAGAACTATTCAAAATGAAAAAAAATAATTACGTGAATAAAAATGAAAAAAAAAAATGAAAATGAATTAAAATGAAAAAAAATAATATTTAATATAGAATTATATTTATCTTTAAATATAACAATTTGAGTTTAGATCATGTAATTTAGAATTCCTCAGATATAACACAGGAACTTTTCAGTGGTTTCAATTAAAATTATTTTACTTTCTAAAACCCTTTGTATTTATTTAATGTCATTTAAATTTAGTCGAGTTTTAGTTTATTCAACATATTAGTAAGAAAAGCATTAAGCATAGCAATGTTTGTGGGATTTTCTTTTCGTTTGTATCTGGATATCATTATTGTTATCTTTTGTTTTATTACTAATTTTAGCCTTATTTTTATATTCAACTTCATTTTAAGCCTTCACAGATATTTGCCTCAGACACATACACTGAATAAAACAAAAATTAGTTTTAACTTAAAAAAAAACTGAGATTGAAACCAAATTTCTATTAAGAAACTCTTAGCTGTAACGGATTTAAACGTTAGATATATCTTACACTGCATAAAAACTACAGAATATATAAAGTTCCCAGTCTGAATATTTTTAAAAATCCAGAGAATGCGAACTATCAACAGATTTACGAAATAGAAAAATTTTTAGACTATCGTTTCAGAAGCTACATTCAAAAACTGTAAAACTGTAAAATTTATAAAATAATCAGAAAAAGTAGTCCTACAAATCGTGTAGTATTTTCTCATTGCGTTCTTTTTATTTCAACAAGTTTTGCTTAAAATTCCATGTTCATTAGTTGCGGTTAACTTCTGATCAATATTTAAGACAGCAACCCAAACAACTTATGCGTTCGCTTAAATTGAATCTTTAATTAAAAAATGATAAATTTGCCAAGATTCAAATAGATTAAATAGCTTTATTCGGAACATAATACAATAGCTATTCAAAAAGTTTAATAGAATTGAATTTGCAAATCCTTTTCTATTTATTCAGCCTCACAAATCCTTGAATATTCATCCTTACTTATACTCAAAGAAGCATACATTTTCACCGAAATCAACAAAGAATTTATATATATATATATATATATATATATATATATATATATATATATATATATATATATATATATATATCTGTATTTAAATGAGTATAAACATTCAGAATATTTTATCCTTAAATCTATAATAAGAAGGGGGGGGGATATAGTGATTTATTTCGAATATCATAATGCAGCTATCCGGTTTTTTTTAATATGAAACTTCTGAAGCAGTTTTGATTTTTATTTATAACTAGCTGAAGTACCCGTTCTTCGCACGGGAATGAATGGACTTTTTGATATTACGATTTGTGGTGATTACTATTCATTGTAATAAACAGATATAGCAAAGTGGATATCGCGTTATATTGTGTCCAATAATCATGCATACCGAATTGCAAGGCAATCGTTTGTACGGTGCAGAAGGCCATGCGGCGTAGCGCAATCTAGTGGCGAGTTTTAGCAAAACGGATACGGCGAAAATATTTTTCGCATTCAGATATCGATGTATACGAATTTTCATGACTATCGGCTGGACAGTCCTGAAGTTCATGTGTTGACGCGACATCTAGTGGCAAGTTATAGGAAAATGGAGAGCGCCAAACTCTTCCCCATTTTCAAATATCTATGTATACCTATTTTCATAGCGATCATTTGCACAGTCAAGAAGTGATACACTGCAGGGCCATCCAGTGGTTCAATAAAGTAATGATTTGCTACAGCGCCGTCAAGTGGCGAGTTATAGCAAAATGGATAACGCCAAAATATTCTCATTGTTCAAATAGCTATGTATACTGATTTTCATAGCGACCGTGTTCAACTATCTATGTATACCAATTTTCATAACGATCATTTGCACAGTCAAGAAGTGATACACTGCAGGGCCATCTAGTAGTTAATTAAAGTAATGATTTGCTACAGCGCCGTCAAGTGGCGAGTTATAGCAAAATGGATAACGCCAAAATATTCTCATTGTTCAAATAGCTATGTATACTGATTTTCATAGCGACCGTTTGAATGGTCAAGAATTTGGCCTGCTGCAGCGTCATCTAGTGGCGACTTAAAATAATAATGCATTGCAGTGCCATCTAGTGGTGAGTAACATCAAAAGGAACGCAGTTAGAATATATTCTTCGTGCTCAAATGTGTAAGTATAAAAAATTTTTGCCGATAGGTCGAACGGTATAGAAGTTGATGCTTTTCAGTGCCATTTAGCGGCAAGTTACAGCAAAATGGATAGTGAAAAATATTCTCCGTGTTCTAATATTCGCGTGTACCAAATTTCATCGAAATCGGTTCGACGATATTCGCATAGCAAACGGCTAAACGGAATAGAATTCGACGTTCTGCTGCGCCACCTGGTGGCAAGTTAGAGGAAAACGGATAGCATAAAAAGCTTCTCCATGATAAAAGACTTAGCTGAACCAAATTTCATGGTGCTACGGTGCTCAACTGTGCTGGAGTTTCTCAACCTCATACACTCATACCAACATTCATTTTTATCTATAACCAGTGTCATTATATATCCCAGTCTCAAATAAAATCCAGTTTCAAATCTAAGCCTCGCCAAAGTGCCAACATAAGCCATTTTGCAAGCGTTTTTTCAGGAAATCATTCGAAGCATTGACTTAGCAGCAATAATATATGGGAAATGGTTCGACCGCGAAAAAGTAAACCAATCCTTTATTTGAAAAGTTGAATCCCTTAATACAGCCGAATTTTTTAAAATTATCAACTATAACGTGTTTTATTCATCATTACTCCGATGTACTAAATGAGAAGATTTCAATTTTCTGAAATTTGGCGGAATTCCCCCAACTTAAATCAATGTACTCATTTGGCGAGAATTCTGGAGATAGATCAATTGAAATCCCTTAATAACTGCATTATTTCTTCACGGATCATTAAAATTTAACGCTGTATTCTAATAAAACGTTTGCACTTGTTTTCAAAAATCTATTTCCTTAAGCTCTCAATAAATTGCGCCAAGCTGAAATCTGTGCAAACCGCTAGAACTCACTTTCAGAAAATCGGCATTTGAGCCATTTTATTTTTTTGCCAAACTAAAATAATTTACCTATTAGCCTCGGAAATCTTCAATTCTTATTGTTTTACGTGTAAAGCATTACATTCCTGCTCTGATTTCCCATGCACACGATATTATAATTTAAAAAAAATAACCTTACGAATATAAACTAACAAAAAAAAATCATTATTATTCTTTTATTTTTACTTTGAGAATTTAAAACATTTTATTCGGCAAAATCGCCACACATGGCAACCACGATCCTTATTTCACACTTTTTTCACTACAGGGGTTACAATTACGGAAAGCTTTTTGCGTGAATAGCATAAAAAATCTCTTAAATTCCGGGAACGGGTGGACTTTCAAAGTTTTAAAGTGGACTACGATTTATTCTATATTATTTTACATATCTGTGCTAAATTTCAGGCCGATAGGTTCATTTTTGTGGATTTGTATACGAACGACATTTTATTCGGCAAAATCGCCACACATGGCAACCACGATCCTTATTTCACACTTTTTTCACTACAGGGGTTACAATTACGGAAAGATTTTTGCGTGAAGAGCATAAAAAATCTCTTAAATTCCGGGAACGGGTGGACTTTCAAAGTTTTAAAGTGGACTATGAGTTATTCTATATTATTTTACATATCTGTACTAAATTTCAGGCCGATAGGTCCATTTTTGTGGATTTGTATACGAATCAAATCCACAAACAAACAAACAAATAAATAAACAAATAAACAAACAAACAAACAAACAGAATTTCATTTTTATTTATAAGATTTTCTTAATTTTCAGAATTTTAAAATTCGTTGACTGTATAATATAAATAAATTGTCCGCATAAAAACTAAGAAGAATTTGAGGAATGTAATGGAAATTGATACAGAGAATACATATATAAGTAAGTGATATTATTTACTGGAAGATAATGCAATACAATGATGAAGTATATATTCAGAATGATCAATAGGAAGCAGGACAAACTCTCGTAGAAATCTGAGTAGCAATATTAAGAGAAACAGATTTAATAAGTTTAAAGATATTATTTCAAAGATATGGAACAAGACATACTCTCAATAATTCCACAGTTGGTACTCGAAATGTTGCCATTTTGACGGATCGTACCCAACGCTGAGATGGCGCTTTTAAAATCAGTTACAATTAGTTATTCTGTTTTGAAAAAACGAATATTCGCCAAATCTAAACTCTTGTTGTCTAAGCGAACTTACTATTTGAAACTTCGTGCATCACACTTTGAGTTATTTATTTCATATAATTTTTAATTTGGCGTAAAATGGGTATAATTCTACTTCATGTTTGTCAATTTCACGCGATTCTACATACTTAGAATTGCTTTGTTGCAAAGAAATGGATGATTTTATGCCAAATCTGGCAAATATTATGTTTATTTTTTCAGTTTCTTATTAATATATTCTAAAATAAGTCGATTTTCGAAATTTAAGTCAGCTTATCAGGTTCCTCGGAATTTTACGAATCCGTGGGCACCTTAGTCGAAACTCAAATGTCCACGGTTTAGGAGGAGATAGACGAACAAGCTCTTGACAACGGCGGCGACAGCGGACGTTATTTTTTTTTTTTTTTAGAATAGAGATATAATTACGTCACGACTTGCATTTCAGATTATCTGACAGCTTGTTTAGTATCAATGAAATTTTCTTAATTGCATGACGAATAAATATTCATCGTACTGTATTTTCTATATCGCTCTCTTTATGATATGAATTATTAATGTATTATTTACAGCAAGGAAACTCTATGCATTTATGTGTGTTCGATAAATTTAAATTATAAATGTTCAGTGCATTTGTAGAAAATTGAAAATTGAAGTATTGCATGCATACGTTTTATGTATTCTTCAACAAATAAAAAGGCTTGGAATTCTTACGATCTAAATCTGAATCTATATATATATATATATATATAGAAAAGTAACAGCTTTTGTATAAGTTAAATTATTGTATTAAGCCTTTAATGCCATGCTTTTTACAGTTAAAATCCTAACAAAGAATATGGAGGTAAATTCAGATCTTCTCAAAATATATTAGTATGACAATTCCTTTAAATAAACCTCAGGGTTTTGTGCTTTAATCGCACCCTATTCCACGTCTTTTCATTCTCTTTTAACAGTTTACGCAAGTATCCGTATTATTCGAGCTAACATTTGACTCAATGACTCCCATGAAACCAGTTATCTATAAAACTGCTTTAGGTAGTTACGGATTAAGCGCAGCTATGAAATAAATTAGAATATATTTAAAGAACGCCTTTGAGCTTCAAGAGGATTATTCATTTTCTGACCTTTTTAGAATTAACTGCTCTTAAATGCTATGTTTCTAAAGTTTCTCGATATTTTTATTCTCCATATTTGTATTCTTATACTGCCGCTGAAATAATAATAATATTACAAATTATCAAATTATATAAAAAATGAATAAAATTCTAAGTTACGAACTTTTTTCTATTTATTGTTTTTAGATCATATTTTTAAATTTTTTTAATTTAAAATGTTGTTTTAAATTCGAATAACTGTCTAGACTTTATGATTGGTGCGAAAAAGAAAACTGTAACTTAATATATCTGTATCTATATAAATATGGAAACATGTTTAACTAGAAAATAAAGTAAATTTAAAATTAAAATTTTAAGAATTGAATTTCTTGAAAACTTTATATAAGTTTTATGCTTTTTTTAAATGTGCCTTTTCTATTACGTGAAATTTCATTGCAAAGTTTCATAAACTTGCCATCCAGGTTATTTAGTGGCTAAAGAACCTTTGAACCACACCAAGTGTTCAGGCTGGATTTCTTGCATGAACTTCGATATCATTTCATTCCTGCCTTCATAAGAAACAAAACTGATCCACCAATTAGGTGCTTCCATTTTAAGGTGGCGAATACATGCGGCATAGCAGTTGATCAAGGCCTTGTATTGAAAAGAGAAGAGTTGTTAGAAAACAATATTTTAAGGAATGCAACTTTTATATTAATTTTTGCTTAAGTTGGACAATTTCACTAATTATTAAAAAGTGATATAAGATATAAAAGAGAAAGTGTAAGAAGCAGTGCAAGTGAAAATATGGAAACCCCACCACAAGTGGCTATGGGAGGTGCTGAAGACTGGCGGTTAGGACTTTAGAAGAGGCTAGTTGTTGATACAAGAAGCAAAGAACAGCTGGAATTACGCTTTCAAGTAGGGCGAATGTAGTGTGAGTTATTGCGCGAATTGCTGTTTGTTCCTTACTGCAAACTTTTGGACAGATATCCGAAATCATTTTCTTTTAATATTCTTATTATTAGTTTAAAAGGATCTAACAGTTATATCCGGAATACGGGGATACGAAGCCACTTGTAGAAGCGCGTCTTCAGTCAAGCACGCGTTTAGGTTAGATGTGATAGTGGCCAGTTGGCTCGTAATTTGCTTCAATGGTTGGGTTCCGAAAAGACAGTGCCAGTTTAAAGATTTTTAGATTCATGTGATAAATAGCAATAAAAGCTCCCATGAGAGAATAAGAATTTTCTAAGTGTCAGAAAAAACGTGTTACTTCTAAACTGGAATATTCTACCACCACAGATCTCAGCACAGATCAGGAATATTAGCTACATATGGTATAAGCAGTAGAAAGCAGTGTTTGTCCTCCAGATTTAGCAAAACATGAATTTGCCGCATAGTTCACAGCCGATGGCTTACAACCGCTAATCGGCTACTGCGTCTCTTCTATGGAATTAGATATCCAACAAAAGAATTAGTTTCACTTTATCGAGTACATTATGAAAGTGTACTCTATGCTATAAGTATGCTCTTTTCGTACTCTATGCTGGTATTCTGGAAAACCTGAGTCTCTTCCTTATTATTTTTTTCTAACCTGATGCTAAATTTAAGGACATTCAACGGCTTCATTAGACGAAGAAGATGCTCTACATCCGCAACTAATACTCGGTAATTAAGTTGTTCTTACCATCAGCATTTAATAACTTTAATTATTTTCTGTTTTGAAGTTGCCCCTTTGCCCAAAGACTTTAAGCCCATTTTTCGATCTGATCTTTGATCCTTATAAATTGTTATTCTCTCACAGGAATCTTTTTCGTCACGCAAGAACACAAGAAACCAGACTTCGTGCGATTACACGATCATCTGTAATCGGTTAGAAGAAATGAAATGGATTACGATTACGATTACGATTACTATCAGTTTCCATAAAGATTATGGCTAGTGAATGTTAATTTAGTAAAATAACTGTAATCTTGAAGATATCAAATATCAAAAGAATTCTATAATGATGCAATTTTATCATAGCATTTTTGTAAAATTGGTAAAATATTATTTTAGTCATCGATTACAGTCGATTGTAATCGGCACGAAGTCTGCAAGAAAATCTACAAAAGACAGAGAGCATTAAGCAAAAAGGCACGTTTCAGAAAAATCTTAAACTTATAGCCAACCGTCAGAGACAAAATATGTTAACCGATTTGCAAATATTTTACACTCTTTTAAGTTGTATAAGTATGCAACATTTTAGATCCCCCCCCCTTATCTGTCTAATTGGTTTTCATGTTTTAAGGGGAAAATAAGAAAACAGCACTTTTTATCAATATCTTTTCTAACAGCCGTCGGTGAAAAAGATTTTATCTGATCGTGCTATTGTGTTAGACTTTTCTTTGTGGTATAAATACACAACTGCTCCACACCCATCTATTTCACACCAAGATTTCAATACTTTTCTATCCAACGTGCTGGGCGCCCTTTATAGGGATAAATAAAAGTCCCAATTTAAAGGGACTACTGTGATTCTGCTCTTGAGGACAAGGATGATGATATCAATCTAGATATCAATGATAGGAGTAAACGAGACTCGATTGATGCAACTTGCATCTTTTGTGATGTCTTTTGTTATTTCGCTGAAGACTCTCGCGGAGAAATGTTCGCTAAATGTGTCGTGTCAAATGCGGGCACTCTCAGATTGTGCCAGGGCTGAAAGAACCAGTTATGCTTGCAATTTTTGTAAACTTCCTTTTTAAATTGAATTAATCATTATTTGGCCTCCTTTCATTTAGTAAACTTTTTATAATTGTTTATGAATGTAGAAAAGCCAGAAATTTTCAAAATGAAGATAATTCTTATTCAAAAACAAAAAACGATGCCCGTAATTTTTTTCTACTAGCAAGTTTTATTATTTAATACTGATTAACTAAAACAATGTTCATATTATAAGTTAAATGGAAAGAGAGATCCTTTTAGAATATGAATGCAATGTTCTACTGAGAATTTTTGAAAACATATAAAACTATAGTCTGTTCAAAGTTTTTGTTCGAGATTTTCAATTTTCAGGAAAGTAAAATCACTAATTAAAAAAATTCTTTTATTCATCAATAGCACAAAAAGTTTAGTGCAAATTTCATTTTCTTTTTTATTTGTCCAAAAAAATATTGAATCTATTTTAATTTACTGTATTCCCTTTCAAGTTTGACATATTAAGTGTATTGTTAACGGGAAATATTAATTTAATTCATCTCCGCTAATAAATTTGAAATTAATAAAAGTAACTAAAAAATCACTATGTAGTTAAGAAGGGAATTTATTAACATAAAAGAAGGAAGACTTTTTCCAATCATGTATAAATGTATTGTTTTATTTTCCATTCCCATTTGATTGTCTTTGCAATGGCATGTTTAAAGTGTGCATTAAAATAATATTTTTTGACTATTGCAAATTCATCTGCAATGACTATTCATTTTCACAGCTATACGTGATTAATGCTTTTTGGTGTAATTGCTGTTTCACTGAAATCTATATTAAGTAGTTTTAAACATTTCAATTCGGAACTAAGTCAATAAAACTGTTAGCTACAGCTTTGTTACATCATTTGAAGAAAACTTTCTTACATGATTTGCGAATATTCTTAAATTGATTTCTTTAATTAAAGTTTAATACTCGCAAATAGAAGATGAAGAATGAATTGATTGATGAAGTCATCAATCCATTTTCGGACTTCGTCTTCTGCGTGAAAGACAAGGGATTGTTTATCGACCGAAATTGATGATAGTCTCCTAGCTTCTTTTCTCCCAGTAACTTTTCTCCCAGCTTCTGCCTCGGTTTGATAACTCTAAACTGGTTTATATCACATGCATGACACAAATGCGGTGTAGTGCTTGGTACGCTATTTTGCAGTACGCTTCAAACAAAATTCGCTCTAAGATTTCTTACCAATATTTAAATGGTGGCTTTTTTAGTGAAATAATATGTACCTGTAATGTTCAGTAATTAGTAATTAATTTTTAATTGTGTCTGACAATTATATGTTTTTTAGGGTGCTCGACCGAGTAAAGGAGCTTACTGAAATAGAAGACAGAGCTTTTTATGGACTTCATTTACTGAGAACAATGTAAATATATGTAGCTTTATAAAAATGCACATCGTTAATTAAAAAAATACTCCCTTTTTTAAATTTTTATTTAATTTTGTAATTATTGACTTGCATAATAATATAAATTACAAAAATAAAAGCACTGAGTTTGCATTATATGTATTTGAAACATTTATCGTGCTTTGAATATCTTTTATTTGTAGTTCTATCAAACAGGCGCCTAAGCTAAAGCATGTTCAAGATGCAGTTTTCAACTGCCGTCTACCGAACTTAAAAATAATGTAAGTATACCATTAGTAGCATTTCGACCTTTACTTTTAATTGACCATTAAAAATCATATTTTTGTTTTAAATATAGTCTTCTGTGTCATCGTGCGCATCATTTAGAATTAGTAAAATGACAGTAAACTAGCAGTAGCACTTATTTTTTTTCAAATACGCAAACATCAAGTACTCTGTATTTTTAGAAATACTTCCGGAAAATTGTTTTTTTTTCTAATTAATGTTTTTTCAAAAAGTTCGAAACCGGAAAAAGTAACTATCAAAGACTTTATGCATGTATATATACATATATATATATACCTTAGCCCTCCCTCGCCATTTGTTAACATAGAAAATGCAGCCTTATTTTATTGGCCTTTAACAGGTTAATCTAAACTATTTGAAGAAAAAGTATCTATCAAAGTATCTATTGAGTATACTTATGCATATAAATTTGTATTTCTTACGTGAAATATTTAATTAAAGTATTCTTGTATAATATCTGAGAAACAAATATATATTCTTACATTTCCTCTACTATAACTTTATTTTATAAACTGCTACTCAACTATTAATAGTTCAATAACTTTTATAGTTCAATAACTTACGAAAATGCAATGTTATTGAATGCTATCAATCTGTACCCATCCACAGAAAATGTTTGATTGCTAAATAACATAATTATTCAAGTTTCATGCTCCAGCTTTCCCAGCCACTCAATATGAATAATTTCGAGATAAAGTATATTTTTGTAATTTGTTTAAGTCGATACTCATTTTCCCTTAAGCTATAAGAGATCTATAAGAGATCTGAAGCTATAAGAGATCTAAGCCTTGTTAAGTAAATGAACAAATATGAACTCTCCATATCGCTAACCGATATTTAAAAATGCATACTTGCGAACTGGGTATATAATCGACATTTTCATAAATTACAAGGGAACATTTTTTTACGGGTAATTGATAAACAGTTGCTTTACAGTGAGCAGTATCCGAAAAGAAACTATTGATGAAAAATTTAGTTATTTATTCTTGTCAAACATTCGAGAGATTGTACATGCTTAATTTGCCAGAAAAAGTTTTCCTGTGAGACGGATTATGGTTATAAATTCACCTATTTCAGAAACAGTCTAAACGAAATGCAAATTCTACGGAAATTTATTCTGCTTTAATAATTATGTATCTTGCAGAGTGAACATATGATGTATGACCAGTTGCAGAGTGGCTCAGCTCAATAATGAAAAAAAAAATTAAAAAATCACGAAATATACTTTAAAAGATAACATTTAGACCGTATTTCGGCTCTATAAAAAAGAGCACTAACAAACTATCTCTTTGTTAGACCCAGAAAGTTTTAAAATAAATTTCTGTATGTTTGTGCATTTAAAAAAAATAATATAACAAACTTGCATTTATGTATCAATAAGTGCAGATATGCATACTTAAAATATAATTTAACAAAAACAACTTATCAGGAATTGAGCAAACTATACAACACAAAAACATGTGTATTCTCAATGATATCTTTTTAATTATTAAACAACTGCATTTGACTGCGTTCTGAAAAATCGCAAAACAAAAATAAATAAATAAATAAGTAAATAAGTAAATAAATAAATAAAAATTGTCGTATTTTTTAAAATTATTGTTCTTATTGTTTTAACTTATTACTTTTATGTGCTTGTGCAATATTTGTAAGATCATGTACGATATTTGATATATTTCTGTAATTTATTGCATTGGAAGATAATATTAACTAAGTATTTTTTATTATTTTACAGAAGAATAATTCAATCGGGCTTAGAAACTGTTCCTAACCTACAGTATGTTGATACTAAGAGCATTATTTACATGGTGTAAGTTCTACTTAATGTTTTTTTGTTACTAGCAATTAACATTTACATGAATTCATATTTATATTTTCTTTCTTCATATTTATATTTTCTTATCATTTTCTTTCTTAATGTAGTTATCAGCATAAAATGTCGAGAACTATATTTTCACATATAATTTCCTTTCATATATTAGGCGATTCGGAATTCTTGTAAAAACATGTAAGGGGTGGCAGAGGAACAAAGGTGGTCCAGAACCAAGCAGTTATGTGGGGTCGGAAACGTCGTTTCCCTGTTAATAATCACTGTAATGAGCATATTAATGATAAACCCTATAATCAATACATGATACTTTTTAATATTCAATCCTGTTAATAATCAATATCTGTTAAGCGCTTTCTCCGAATGATCGGTTAGTTTTTGACAAACCATGGTCGGAATGTTCACTTTTATTCTAAAGTGACTATTAACCCATTGCGGTCATGTGTCTACTTCCAGCAATTACAGATTTTTTACCATTTCAGTCGTATGTCTACTCTCAGCCTCCAAAGCATTTCATTATTCTAGTAGTACGTCTACTGCCAGCCATCAAATCTTTTTTGCTATTCCATCGCATGTCTACTCTCAGTCAGTTATATCCACTGTAATACTGTTCATTCAGTAAAAACTACTTTCGACCAACATTATATGTAAAAATTTGTACTACTGCAAAGGGTTACCAGTTACATGACGATGATGTTTCCCGAGGTCTCACGAGGTGTGTCGATGCCAACATTAGAGGGTATCCATTGTAGGTGGATCTGATGAGACAAGGAAAAGCGTTTTAGGTTTTTGAATATATTCACTCCCACACTATCACTCACACTATGCCTGTTGGTCAAGTGTTAAACTGAGCTTCTGTTAACTGACAGAATCCATATTACTGTTTCATGAGTGATTTGTCCAGTCCAGAATTCCAGTCCTTCATTGATGGTTCGCTACGAGAAACAGAGCAGAAATCGGGATAGATAATTTCTTTAGCGACGCAACTTACCCACTATCAAAAAAGGAACCTTTCGAAAGGGTTAAGCATTACTGATTCTAAAATACAGGAGACAATTCTTTAGCTACAAGAAATATAATCCTTTCATAAATTTATCTGCTGTCGAGATTCAGTAAAAACTCGTTGGTTCAATGCAGGAGATTTTTTTTTTCTTTTGCGTTTCAGCGTATGCACTATAGCTAATATTTCTGATCATTTTTTAAGTGAAAATGTCGATCTTTTGACAGTAAATCGATTGTCAACGTCTTTTATTAGTGCAATAAAAGACATGAGCTAAAATGTTACGACCGATTGCATGCTAAAGACAAGTAATCCAAGTGTTAGAATATCAAAATTTGGATCCAAAGGTTATTTTGATTTGTACAGAGAGCCCTCATATATGTCTGATTTTCAAAATTTGGTGCCATTTGCTGTCCGCGTGTAAAATATTTTTTAACAAGATATATGAAAATTTAAATGCTTTTCTTTTCGTCATGACTTTATCAGACAGTTTCCAGTAAGAAAAAAATAGATTAAAGAAAACACTATTTAATAAAAAAAAAGAATGAGTAGACAATATACCGAAATACAGCTGTCCGAATCATAGAACATAAAACGTTTTGAGCAGAATTACTGTCCCAAAACTACAATTTCTGCCCTGACATGCTTTAGCATTGTGAAAAGAGTTTTTAATTACACTATAAAATGGTTTTTATGAGGTTTTAATAAAAAATTTCATAATAAAATATAGCTGTCCGGAAATTGATGCCATGTCTGTTACCATATTATTTTCAACTTTTCAAACAACAAAATTGAAACTTGGGAATAACAACACTTTATCATTAGAATGTGGTCAAACAAGAAATAAAAGCAGACATCTTGAGTTTTTGGCGTTTGACTGAAAAAGCAAAAGTATTTGCGATAAGTATTTTTATTGCATGCCATTTCTGTTACCGTAAATATTTGTATGAAATATATTTATTTATTTGTTAATTCAATTTATTAATTAAAAAAATAATTTTTTAGCCTATTTTCATGTTCTTGTGGAATTATTTAGACTCATGATTTTTTTATCTTTGAAATGTCATGTCTTCTGTTACCGTAAAAGTAACAGTTAAGTCTGACTACGTAAAAATCTAAAAAAAAAAAATAAAAAAAAAAAAATATACAAATAATAGTCAAATAATGTTCACAAACAAGGTATGTCTTATATTATGAAAAAAAGCTACTTATTTTTTGAATTATGGAAACACACTACTTGCATTTTTGCAGCTTAAATATCCAAATGGCACCCAGTTTTGAAAATGATCCATTTGCTTCCTATGTTGTGTAGAATTCCGCAATTCCTCTTCGCCACATAAAGCGATTGATGATGAGCGTGTGGATTATGTCATAGACTAAAATCCAAATATCTGTTGTTCCTTTTAAAATTTGCATTACATTTTGTAACTCAGTAGTTCATGAAAATTTGAATTCTTATTTCACATAGGATAATTCCGGTAGAGTCGCCGTATTCGTAACAAATGCCACACTCCTTGTATTTCTTGTAATTTTCAATAGATAGCAGTCAAACGCACAGTATAGTTTTGCAATGAGATTTTCCTAAACCAGTGTATAGCTTGAATCCTTTTTAATGTTTCATCTGTAATTACTCAATTCTTAGTTTGAGATTAGCCCATGATTTCACTATTTAAACTTTTAAACAAGTTATGATTAAGTACATTTTTTTTCACTAATTACGGAATATATGCATGATTTCGATGTCAAAATTAAGTGCAGCCCTTATATGGAGTACTGTGTAAATAATTACGCCATTTTCCGTTGCGAGGACAGGTATCTGTGATGTGTTACGTCTGTACCGTACAGATGGGATCGATAACGCAATGCCATTCCAGTATGCATGTCGCAGTTTCTTTCGTACGGGACGCCGCAATTAGATAAATTTTGACTCGCATTTCTCTCCGTGTCGTATTTTTTATATCCCTGAATTTATGTTACTGGAGTATATTTGCTGGATTTGATTAAGTGTTATCGACTTTACAACTTTTTATTTTTTATTTTACAGAAACTGACCAAGTTGAGCATGCTATTAGTCGTTAATTGTAATTGTAATAATTCTGCATTTTAACGTTTTGGCTAAAATGAAATTATTATTTTTAAAAACCGGATAAATTGTTAATTTGCCTACAAATTTTATTAGAATCGCTCACATAAAAAAATTAAAGCAATGTTAAAATATATAAACACCATTTTAATCTTTTTGACCCCTCTCAAATACACTGGTGTTATTTTGTTGATGAAATAACCATTATAATTCAATTAAAAAATATAAGAATTTAATTTTAGTAGTGAACTAAGTGAACAGACTAATATTGATTTAAAACTGTTAGTACATCTCTTTATACTAATTTAGTATCTTTTTGTCATTAAATAGGTAATTATAGTCCAGGTATGAATGTTTTTTATTTGTTACTTCATTCTGTTCTTATGACAGGCGCGGCATAACGCCTGCAGAAGACTACGTGCTAAGTTTAGAAACAATCTATTAAAAAATGATATTACATACTTTAAATCTGTAATCTATCAAAATTTTTCAATTTGCTATAAAAGCCGCATTCTAGATCAATATAATAAGAATTGTTATTTACTTTTAAGAATTCAAAGTAATTTTCATCATATTCTTAAACACCCAAAAACAAAACGAATACTTTTGAATCAGAAAACAAACTTTTTACTTGGTAAATGTGCGCACACATAAATAAATATTGTACAGTGTAAAAGATTTTCTTCACAGTTTAAATGAAAGTATTTAAGCATTTGAAGCAGTCCATTAAGCATTAAATAGATAATTTTAATCTCAGTTTGCTCTTAAAACTTTGCTAAATAAACGCATTTTTCATTGTTTTAACAGTTTAAAGATCGAAAGCATTAAAGCATTTAATCATAATTAATAATACGTCTGAATTCATTTTTGTTTTTGCTTTGAGCTATGGGATGTAAAAATGTTCAAAGTTTTGACTAATAAGATAGTAAGTGTGAACGTTGTGTTTTGGGATAAAATAGTATTAATCTTTTAAAATATACCAATCAGTTATACAAAAACTTATTATTAATCCTTTAAAACTATCAAACATATGCAAAAAAATTAAAGGAATCTTTTTTAATTAGTTAAAACTAAATCGGTTTTAGAATATTAGCGTTTTCTATGTATTTATTCTCGCCCGCAGTACAATGTTTTAGGGAAAAAAATGTTTAAAAATATTAATTACTTTTTTAGATTTTTTAGGTGAAATACACATGTTCTATATTCTACTATAAACAGCACAGAATCATTTATTTAGCCGTATGTGCAGCCTGGGATTTTTTACGCAAATTCAAAAATCTATGCGGTGTAGGTTCCGGAATTATCCTAGCTAAAATAACTGTCAGCGTATATGTCCTTTCAGAAGAAGTTGCATTAAAATTTATTTGTAGATGCATTTTTAAATCATATTTCAATATATTTATAATATTTTATTTTAAATTGAATATACGCTATGGTTTCATCGAATATTTCATACTAAAATATAATATTTTAACGCGTTCCAGACTGTAGATGATAGAATTGTGATATACAATACGAAATCCATAATTTATCTTATATAGAGTTATGTTGTCGCATTTCCTTTTCAGGATTTGTATTATTAATTTGCATTTGAAAGGTTGTTCAAAGATGTACGACAAACCAATATGTATTATTTAAATCTGTTTGAATATTAAATTTTAGTACTCCGACAGTTTATTAAAATAGACATCACTTTGATGTATTGCATTTAGTTTTCATGAATAAATAAATATTTGGAAGTTACAAGGGAAATGTTTTAAATTCCGATCACTTCTTTTTCAAAGTTAAATTGAGTTTATTTACAAAAGGATAAATAATTTATGAAAATTGGTGAAAATAAACTGTGTTTTTCGGAATATACCTTAAAGTAAAAGTTTCATTTGAAACAAAATAATGCTTAACTTGGATAAGTATAATTCAACATGTTTACGTAATTGAAAGTGATAGAACATCAAAAGAAGCTTCCAATTGAGATGCAGTGAGAAATCCCGCACACTGTCTTAAGTTCCTAATACATGAATGGTAGTTTTCTGTCTTGATGTCTTTTGTTGGGTGGATTCATTAGATAGTAGCGAACAGTATCAAAATAAGCAGATACTGCTATATAGTGGTAAAGTACTTCCTTATAATTCCCGAGTATAAGTGAATAAACGTCAAAAAACAACGTACAAGAGCATCAATGAAAATTAAAATAACCGACCGATTCCACCATGTATGGCACGCAGTCGTCAGTGCAAGAATGGCAATAGCCAAAATTTGCTTTGCTGAAATAGAAAAAGTGGGGATTCAGGATAGTGTTTACGAAGGCCAATAGGAAAGCAGGGACTCAAGATGGTGTGATATCCTTCAGTGTGATATCCGAATTCAAGCGATATTTTGAACTCCGCAATTGTATCGCAGATAAGATGCTTAGATTTATAATTTAATATTTTCAAGCTTTTTATACGAATTTTAAAACTTCGTTATTATTTTATAAGTGATTTTGAAATGTGTAACTTAAACCTTTTTCGCATTTCGTTTATTCATATTGTATTCATCTTCGTATTACATAGAAGATTCGTTATTCATTTATAAAATATAAGAATTACATTTTCTGCAGGAATGGAAGGGTCCTTTCTGATAGGCATGGGATATAGGGCTCAGTGTGTATTGGGTTATTCTCTTGTATAATGTTTCTTATGGCTATTAATTCTCAATAAAATAGATACCATCATGATAAATAATAATAACGCGTCCTCTCATGAAGATATGTTTGGGGATTTGCTACTCAAGCGGTTGGTAGAAACATTTATTAAAAATTGAAGTATTTTCTTTAATTTACAAAATTATATGATAAGGATACTTCTAAAGAATCTATTATAAAGCTACGGTAGATGAAAATCTCCTTTTAATTTCTTTACTTTATTTTAAGAAGCATTATATTAAATTTTGTTGTTTAAGTTCATTAACTCAAATATCTCATAATGTTTTAGGCGGTAAATGTTTGGGCGTCTGTTTTCCAAGTATTGCTGTAAGAAATAATTATGTAATTGTTTTGATTTGTTTCAAAAGTTAATATATTAATATTTTTCTCATTTTTCAGAGATTTAGACAGTAATAAAATAAATCACCTTACTTCTGGTTCAGTAAAGATGAAGACTGAAATGCTGTAAGAACATATTTTGTGTTATTTTTTAAACATTGATTTGTGAATGAATAACTAATTATTTTACTTTTAAATTCAAATAAAATGATTAAAATGCATGCGTAAGAAAAAAATGATTCTTTTTTACACACGAATAAATAAGGTTAGTTGAAAATGTCACTAATTCAAAAATATTTAGGGTGATTACGGTAGAGTCGCCGCATCCGGAACAGATGCCGCACTCCTTGTATTTCATGTAATTGTCAATAGATAGCGGTCAAACGCAAAGTATAGGTTTGCAATGAGATTCCCTTAACCAGTATATAATAACTTAATCCCTTTTAATGTTTTACCTGTAATTACGCAATCCATATTTTGAGATTAGCGCATGATTTCACTATGAAAACTTTTAAACAAGTTATGATTAAGTAGTTTTTAACACTAATTCCTGAATCCATGCATGATTTCGAAGTCAAAACTAAGTGCAGCACTTGTGTAGAGTTACGCCATTTTTCGCTGCGAGGGCAGGCAACTGTGACGTCTGTACCATACAAAGTGGTATAGATGTCGCAATACCATTCCGGTATACATGTCGCAATATCTTTTGTACGGACACAGCAATCAGCAAAAATTTTACTCGTATTTCTCTCCGTGTCTTACTTTTTATATTACTGAATTTATGTTACTGGAGCATAATTGCTGGATTTGATGAAGTGTTATTAACTTTTTTTCCCCTTTCATTTGACACAAACTGGCCAAGTCAGGCCTGTTATTAGTCGTTAATTGTGATTGCAACAATTCTGCATTTTAACGTTTTGGCTTAAATGAAATATTGTTTTTAAAAACCGCATAAGTTGTTAATTTGTTTATTTTATTAGAAATGACCACATTTGAAAAATAAAACAATGTAAAGACTATTTTAATCCTTTTTTCCCGCACAGATACACTCATATTACTTTGTGGATGAAGTAACAATTAAAAAAATATAAGAATTTAAGTTTAGTAGTGAATTAACTAGGCAGACTAATATTGATTAAAACTAATAAATTTACATGAAATTTAACAAAACCATTTCTGCTTCTTGAAAAATCGAACATTGCACCTGAAAGCGAAATATTATATATAAGTGTATTTTTATTCATATAAACACGTACAGCAAATGGAAAACACGTGGGAGATAAATTTAAAGAAAATGGATAAGGGACTATAACATACGAATAATAGAAAAAGTATAATTTTTTTGTACAATTTTCATATGTCTACAATCTACTTTTGTACAAGCCCTGAAACAAGATCTTAAAATGATATTTTTTTCCCTTCGAGAGGTATTGAAAAGTGGCTTAAGTTAACATATAGATATTTTCATACCTCTGAACGTTTTCATGGTGAAAAGCTGAAATTTTTCACATAATCGAATTAATGCATGAGTCACACTTCACTATTCGGGAATATTTTTGGACAGGGGTCGTATAAAAATTAAAATTTTGTTTTCATTTGGGTTTAATCTTCTGAAAAATTTCATCGATACCATAAAATTTTGTGCCTTAATTTGCGTAAGTTTGCAATTTATTGTATATGAATGAAGAACATTCAAGGAAAAATCCGTGTTTTTGTAATACCCTGCATATAATTATTTGTCCATAATTAAACGCTTGTTTAAATAGTTATGAATGCCTTTAGTTCTGTCTTTTTTTCTGTTTAAGTTACCTGAATTTAAGATAGTAAATGACAGTATTAGTAAAATCCAACTTTAGAAATTGTCGAAAAAGAAAAATATAAATTAAACACAAACCTAAGAATTTAAGATAAATACCTAAGAATGAACTTAATATAATATTTCGTTTATAACATTTCAATGATTAATGAAACATTTTCATTTTGGTTTTAGGAATTTAGATTTCAACTTAATTAAGAAAATTGACAGTAAAGCCTTTGATGGATCAGAAATTGCCAAATTGTAAGTCAAATTTTCATGTATACCATATAATAATCGTAATACTTACCTATATAGTCACACATACTAACTAAGTATTAGAATACGTTATATAGTATGCGTGGCTGAGATGCTTAAAGGAAATATTGCATTGTTTACTCATTTATTCAATACCAGTGAAATTTCATACAGGAATACATTTCTCACTTATTATGATACTTCTATATTAATCCACTAATTTAAGTGTTTACTTGTTTTCTCATTCAAGATTTCATTTTTTTTTTTCTTGAGCTATTGAAGTTTATCATTTCTCTATAGCAATACGTGAATTATGTTATAAGAAAGCTTGTATGAATTGTTTTCGAATAAACAAGTACATTTCCAAAATGCCACAAAATTCCATACAATTGCAGAACACTTTTTTAATTTATAGATATTTTAGGTTACAAAATTCAACGTTATTAAATAACAAAAGCCTAAAATTATACATATTAGGTATTATGAATAAATACAGCGAAGTAGGGGGAAATAAGAAACTTACGGCAATTTCAATCACGGCAGGTAGATTTCCAGTTTAAAAAGATTCTACATATAAATAAAGTTTTTTTTTAACCATATCTTACAGGTAGAACTTAAAATACCACGCATATAATTCATTACAATTATTGAATAACATGAGTTCAATACCCTTTTTGATTATTCAAGTGTCTATGGTTGAAATACATTTTGAGAGATGATCGTTTGTCACTCGGTAGTGACTCAGGTAGCCCCGCCAATAGCTACGCTCGTCGAAAAGCATGGACTATTTCTGAGGGTTTGTCTTACTACTCACCTTATATCTAGAGGTTAGTTGTAAATATAGCAATGTAGAAATATGTTTTATTCGTATTTACGTAGTGTTGCAGCAATAAAATTTATCTTGATACCATTTTTCAATAAGATTTTTATTTGACATGTGTATGCACGTCAGTTTAAAAAAACATTTCTTTATTAATGAATATGCACAGTGGTTATAATTAAACTTCCCCTACAAACAGCATTCTGCAGCTGTAACCTGTGAGCAGCTTGCTACCGTATTTAGCATATGAACTGTACACGAGAGGCGTTCAAGGGAATTTTTCAGAACGTTTAGCTAAAAAAAAGTCCACTAGATGGCACTTTGCATGGTGAAATCAGCTAAAATATTACCCAAATTCGTGAATAAATGTCCAAGATCTATTGATTAAATGTTAAAATTGCTTGCATATTTCGAATTAGCCATATCCCTCATCAAATGTGCCGTTTTTCATGCAAAATGCCAGTGGGCATTTTTTGAACTAATTTTTTTTCGAAATTCCTTGAGCGCATATCATGTATAAATATACCAATTTTGGTTATAATCCGTTCGCCCGTTTTAGCTATAGAGCACTGCTCATAGGGGGAGTTTAATTATATAACCACCATGTACAATTATCCTGAGATTTTATTACTTATATTTGAATTTGGCTCATTTATTTATGACCTTAATCTTCAAGATAGGTTTCTTTTTCTAGATCTCTTAAGGGGAATTTGCATTTGAAAGTTATTGATGAGGATGCATTTCTAGGTCTGAAGAATGTGAGAACCTTGTAAGGATTTAATTTGTTAATTGTTCGGTGTTTTTAATCATTGATCTTGTCTGATGATTTTTATTACACAGCAGAAACTGCAAATGCATGATGTTTTACTGAGTTATTTAAATGTGTATTATAACTATTTATGTGAATTAAATAGCTTTCCTCGTGTAAAATATATGAATAGTTGCTTGAATGTGTCTTAAAATGAATCAAAAAATTGCGTTTTTAAAATTAAAGTAAAACTTGTAGGCTCACAAAAGTATATTAAAGTAATACATTTTTATGGTTAAATTGTTTTTTAATTTTTTTATAGCAGAAAACTTTTGTGCAGTGTATAGATGTAATACAAAATACATTGCGTAGCACTGTACAGAGTTTTAAATTGTTTTGATACTTAATAGATAAAATAACTGAATAGCTGCATATTTTATTTTTTGTTGTGAGTTACTTACGAAATATTATTAATAAAATCTCATGGTTACACAATCACAGTATGTAAGTTTAAAAAATGTAAATACCTTTAATACAGCCTCAACGTCGTGCGAGTATCTCAAAACCGTCTGAACCTCAACATCATTTTATTAGTACACAGGTTATATAAACTTAAACATTTCATTATAACAATAAAAATATTAAATAAAGTATATTCACAATATTATCTTCATATTATGATATTCCTTAACTATAGCTACTTCACCAAACTTTAAAATATACTCTGATTATTATAATATACTCTGATTATAGTAATAATTTTGTTAAAGTTTTATTTTAGAGATTTATGAAACATTTTCTGGTATAACTATTTCATTTTTCTTCTTCTAGAGATTTGTCAGAGACAATAATAAGTTATTTACCGACTAAAGGACTGGAAGAGTTGGAAATTTTGAGACTTTCAGACGTTTATCCTCTAAAAGTGTTTCCATCCGTGTATCACTTTAAATACATTAAAGAAGCATACTTGACATATCCCTACCACTGCTGCGCTTTCAAATTTCCAGCCACTCATGACCCCGAGGAGTTTTCCAAGTACCTCGCTTTTAAGGAAAACATGGAAAAGATGTACTGCAACCAGAACCCATCCACTACTCCTGTTGCGAAATCAGAAGAGCTCGTCAACGAATCCAAAATCAGGAGGCGTCGCAAGAGAGGCATACGTGTCATTCAAAATGCGATGAACTTCAATAACGGAGATTCGGAATCCATGTCGAAAAGCGGCTACTCTAAGACTGGTGTTTCTTCCAGGGAAAGGCACCAGAAACGCAAGGGCAAACGGCAAAAGGCACCTCTGCAAAGAGGAACGCGCATGATAAAACAGCTGGATCAACCCGTAACAGACATCGCTATCCATCCTAGCAATCCCAAACAAGGATTTCTGGATTTCGGTGAGGAGGAAGACGCGGGAAACCCTGCATCAGAATGGGGTGGAATAAAGAAAGCAGGAGGTCCTTATTTATACCCCGATATCTGGTTCAACGCATCCGACGGCGAAGATTATTTTGGCAGACATTTTTCAACAAGGCGGAGGAATCCCAGTGTACAAAAAAACTTGCCAGAAAATCCATTCGAAGGCGTTTTTCACGGTACTACCGTTGCGGTCATCTCAGAGGTGGAATTAGAGGCCTTTTGCGGACAGCTATCCAAGAATTATAGAGACGTCGAATGTTTTCCTTCCCCAGATGCATTCAACCCGTGTGAAGACGTCATGGGGAATATGATTCTGAGAGTCGTAGTGTGGATTGTTGTGGTAACGTCTGTCATGGGCAATGTTGCTGTGATGGTAGTCCTTATGAGTACTGGTGCCTGCAACAGTGTTTCCAAGTTCCTAATGTGCAATCTGGCATTTGCCGACTTTTGCATGGGGTGCTATCTCCTTATGATTGCTGCAATGGACTTGCACAGCATGGGGACTTACTTCAATTATGCCATCGACTGGCAACATGGTATGAACTTTAATAAGAAAATTGCATGTTTAATAATTTTATTTTATCACTTTATGGAAACACATTAAATACTTTTTTGTACGATATTACGCAACAAAACATGGAAAACGCTAGTATTACAAAACCGAAAAAGCATAAATTTAGTTTTAAAAAGATTCCTTTAATTTTTTACATCTGTTTTATAGTTTTAAAGAATTGAAAATAAATTTTTGTATACCAGTTTGTTATTTTATAAAAGATTAATCCTATTTTCTCTCAAAACGCAGCGTTCACACTTACTGTCTTATTAGTCAACGCTTTGAACAATTTTACATCCCATAGCTCTAATCAAAAACAAAAATGAGTTCAGACGTATTACTAATTATGATTATATGTTAATATTTCAATCTTTAAACTGTTAGAACAATGAAAAATCCGTTAATTTAGCAAAGTTTTCAGAGCAAACTGAGATTAAAATTATCCATTTAATGCTTAATGAACTGCTACAAATGCTTAAATAATTTCATTTAAACTGTGAAGAAAATCTTTTACACTGAACAACATTTATTTATGTGTGCGTACATTTACCAAGTAAAAAGTTTTTTTTTTTATTAAAAGTTTGGTTTTGGTTGTTTAAGAATATGATGAAAATAATTTTGAATTCTTAAAAGTAAATAATTAGATTTATAGGTTACGCTCTCCAGGTTGCACGGTGCCTAGCTCTCTGGATACTATTTCTACTGGCTCGGGTTTGTCTCTCGACTCAGGCGTGATTTTCAAGTCGTATGCCCCTCGTAGTTAGATAACGGTGGCCCACCTACAGGGTTCCTCCATAGTAAAGTGGCCAACTCGTGCTTAGACAAGTGCCCATCATTTAGGGAAAATACCCATAAAAGTAAAAATAAAAAAAATATTTTCACAAAACATTTTATTGACTTAAGTGTCACATTTCGGATGTATGGAAAAAGTCACTTTTTTTAGTTGTTTCATTTCGAATTGCAAATGGATATAAAGCATTATTTTAAGAACCATTTCATTCACTGAATTCGATTAAATTTTTACGATATTGTTTGTAGAATCCTGTTAACGTTATTAAATAATATTAATATAAACTACGAGTACTGAGGTAAGGAATGTCCGTAGTTTTACTGGTATGATTCGCAAGTAAATTAGGCTTGGAATAATTTACATGAATTTAAAGGACAAAAGAAATGTCTCTCGTAAGCTTTTGACTTGTTTAGAAGTCACTGAAATCGCTATCGATGAATCAAAACTTGTACTTCAGAAACGAAGATTATGTGATGTAAAACAAAAAGTAATGTCAGATAACAGTTATTGATAAAAATTAATGTCACTCTAATCTCCCAGTTTCATTTAGATGGAAATAAAAGGAATTTTAATGGCCTCGAAACTTGTTGCTCACCCATTCTGACTTCATAATCCTGAATGATGTGTCCTATGACCTAATTATCCGGATTCTTATTTCATCCTTTCTTAATGAAGTACCATTGAAACCCATTATTTCCATCGTGCTGTGTGGGGATGTATTACAAATGAGCCTGATAAATCTTCTGTACAGGCAAATTAAAAATAATTTACGTCAAATGACCTATGTTATTGATGTTTGTCAAGCAGTTTCTTCTAAATGGAGTACTAATGAGGAGAAAGGAGTTGGATATCGTGACATATATGTGACAGCAATCCATTACGCACGATCGCGACGAGATTTAGCAGAAGCCGCAGGCGTACGTCCGATGCCAATTAAGTGGATTTCATGATTTTTATACCCTGATAAGTTGTGAGAAATTGCGATAATCTCCAATGAAATATTCCGACACCCAATTTCAAAATTCCCAATTTTACTGGCACATAAATAAACTTGGTTGAAAATAAGATTTCATTGATTTAAAATTTTATTCATTCGATAATTTTATGTTAATTTATTTTTTAACATAATAAAAATATTTTAGTAATTTACATTTTTCATATTTTAGGAGTTTCCAAGTATTCTAAGCTGTCTTATTTGACAGAAAAATGTGCATGCTTATTTTCCTTGATTGTAAATTCTTAATTTAGTATTTTAAATATTTCAGGATATGGGTGCCAGGTAGCAGGTTTTCTGACGGTTTTTGCAACAGAACTGTCAATATTCACCCTGACAGTGATATCTGTTGAAAGGTGGTATGCTATAACCTATGCTATCAATTTGAACAAACGTCTGAAGCTCCGTCAAGCAGCTAAAATATTATCTGCTGGCTGGTGTTTTGCACTTACTATGGCATTTTTACCCCTTGTCAATGTTAATGGATATTCTCGTACAAGCATATGCTTACCAATGAAGAATCAGCATGTGCAGGATGTTGCGTATCTGATGGTTTTAATAATAACGAATTCGATGGCTTTTTTATTTATATTCTTCTGTTATGGCAACATGTACGTGTCTGTGATTCGTCATCAGAGTAAGGCTACTGCAAATGACATGGCCGTAGCTAAAAGGATGGCCATGCTTGTGATGACCGATTTCCTCTGCTGGGCCCCAGTAGCCTTTTTCGCTGCTACTGCAGTAGCAGGCTATCCATTGATAGACGTGACAAAATCGAAGATTCTTCTGGTGTTCTTCTATCCACTCAACTCATGCGCAAACCCATTTTTGTACGCCATTTTCACAACACAATATCGACGTGATTTTTTAATCTTGCTCAGACGTTGCGATTGTTGTAAAAAATGGACGCGAAACAAAAAAGACACCAACTCCTGCAACATACCGCCGTTGCAGTTTTCTAGCGGCAATAGATACTGGAACCAAACAAACTCTTATTCTTCACAAATATCCACTGACAATTCTATGAGGGTTTTGCGTCCAAGTGATCTCAGCAGTCAACAAGAGTTTTCGAACTCCGGATGGGAAGATCAAGATGTTGAAGACGTCATACAGCTTTTCTCAAACGTTTGCAACTACAAAGAATCCTCCTCAAGTGAGGATAGCGCGCATTGTTGCAAGAATTATAGCAGCAGCTCTCATAGCACAGTTACCCACAAAGGATCACCACACCCTGTTAAAAATCGCTTCGTCCATCCTGAAAAACTACAAATTCAATTACAAGAAATAAACAGCATGGACACCACCTGTATGTGATCTAAAATTGCTACATTATAAGTGTATTAACCTGGAAAAACTGAATAAAATATAATATTTCGGTAGATGAACATAAACATATTTTTTATAAATTAGGTAGGAACATCTACTGTTATTTTATCAATTTAACCCTCTCGTCACCCTGTACCTCATATGAGGCTCCTACTTCAAATAGAAAACAAATGAATTTAGTATTTTTTTTTTCTTTCAGTGATATCAATATCATTAATTCATGTAGAAAGTATATGAGGCTCTTAACTAGATGCATAAATCGTGCCTAGATTGCAGTACTAGTCAATTTAGATCATTTTTTGCAGTTTTCGCTTCGTTGTTTCAGGAGAAAAATTAAGAAAATATTGACACTGCTTTTTTACCGTTTTTTTCTTTTTAGGGTAAGTATATTTTTTCTTATTCCTCAACCGTTACCTAATATGTGCATCCTTTTAAATTAATTTTAGCATAACAAAATGCTTCGAAAATGCAGAAATTAATATTAAAAAAATCTAATATTAATCGACATTAGAAAAAAATATTTTTGCGTGATTTATAATAGTATTTCAGATGCATTAATTGCTAGACAGATTTTTTTCTCCGATTTTTCATAATTCGGTGACGAGAGGATTAAGTGTATTTTTAAGTGTTTAGTGGAAACAACGTGGAAACATTCATACACTTTGTTACTAAAGCTTCTGAAATGAAACTACTTTTTTATCAAATTCGAGGCATAGAAATTTAAAAAAAAAGTAAGTTATTTTCTTTATAAAGCATTTTCAAGGAAATTAAATTCTTAATATACATAAATATATCCCCCAAGACCGAGTTTTTTCATAGTAAATTTTTAAATTTACTTTTGATAAGAGCCATTTCGTACTGTAGTGTGTCAAGATATATATGAAAAGAGATTTACGTAAAATTTTGATCATAGATTTAACTTAAGCAATTGATATATTTATAATTAAATACGAGAAAATAATATAGTAGTGAAATAGAATAAATACAAGTGATATTTTAAATTACTACGACACTTATAACTTCAATAGCACAGAAAGTGGTATTTTAAGTACTTGGATATTTTACCAGATATTACATAAGAATTAGCTTAAGATGTTAAAAAATATTCTATCAAGGATGTATGAATATCTTAAAAATGCCAAAAACAATTTAAGTTCCATGTCTCATAAGACTAATTCCTATTTAAATGCCACTCATTCAAGCGTACGTTGAACTTTACAACAAAATTAGGACAGTTTCATAATGATTATTAGATTTACCTAAATCTTTTATGCTTAGGTACTAAGGGTATTCTCTAGCAATACCGTTTAGACAGTACTTTGTTAATTTTAAAGACAGACAAATAAAATAATAAATAAAACAATATATTTAACCAAAGATCAGAAATGACGTAGAAGTTTTGACATTAGTATGCATAAACAACAACCCTTAATATTAGTCTTACAGATATACACCAATTTAATAAGCATTTGCTCAGAAAAGAATATATATATATACATATAACTGTGGTACTGTGGATATCCTTTGATTGGTACAAGACTAAATACTGCTGCAACATCAGCATTTATAAAATTGTGTAAACTACATTAGAAGAACTATTATTTATTTTAATGTGTTAATATTTTAAATTCAGAGACTTGCTATAATGCATCTATATTTCTGAAACAAAAGTAGTGTGTAAAAGAAATCAGGGTATTTTTTCCTTACATAAATCGAGCTTATAACTGCTGAGTACAAGAAGCATTTTTTTTTTTTTTCAAATCTGCAGTTTCGTATATTTTTCATTGTGTTATAAGTCAAGTGTGAACGTGAGATTGTAATGATTAGTTGTTTACAATAATTGTTTTCCATTTCAGTAAATGCAATTGTGGATGCTTTGAACATGCATTTTTAGAAAAGATGAGTCATGATTATTTACATTCTTTAGACACGAGTTTTCACTTAATGAATTAAAATAAATCTGTTCTAAATTTATGTGTAAAGTATAAGTAAAATTTTTTAGTAGAGTATGAGTCAAATTTTAATAATAAGTCAATGCTTGAAGACAATGCGAAACAAATTCTTGCTTTAAATTACACATAATTCATTCGTTTTTGGACTCATAAGAAACTTTTCAAATGTCTACTGTTTGTTTCCTTAAAAAAAAGTACAAATTTTATAAATTCTTCATTAACTCTTAAAACATGAAAACTTTTGAGTAGCTCCATTAAAAATACTTCTTCGAAAGTAAAAATATTTCCATACCTATGCAAAATATAAAATTTTGAAAGATCCGAGGCAGCACAACAACATTCGCTGAAATGTCTGTTTAACGTTCAGACATCACTGCTGTTTTGCTTGTTTTTTTCCTCAACAAACCCATTAAACTAAATTCACCTAAAAGAGGAAATGCGATTAACACTGATAAGTAAAAATAAAGAAATAAAATAGAATTTTGAATATTTCAGTAAGCTACAATTCCCTGTAGTAAATAAAGTACTTCACACACATATCATTTCAAAATTATTTGAAAACACATGAAGTATTTTAACTTAATATAAACAAGGTTCCAATATCTTTCTGCAGTAATCTTTGATTTGATATTGTATGCACTTTTGTGTCAATTTTATAGATCTATTATTAATAATCATGATGTCAATTCTACAACAGAAATTATAAAAACATTAAAATAGATAAAATTCAAAAGAAGTAGTTTCCTTTTCATACACAGTATTAAGTAGAAAATATTACATAAAATGTAATAAGGAATATAGTTCAACATTTCATTTATATTTCAAAAACAAATGTACACTTTTGGAAAAAAGTTGAGTATACAATTTCTTTAACTCTTTGAAAACAATATCTCTGTTTTATGTAAAGTAATAGCATTGCGTTACCGAGGTTACCCAGGTTTTTGTTAGGAGTTAATAATTACGTTCTCTACTGGATATTTTGGATTGCATTCTATTTTCGTACTCTCAGTGTATTCCATTGGTGCATATGTTAATGTTGTTGTGTAATATAAACATAAAGTCTATTGTTTTTTTAACAAAGTAGGTGGTGTGATGATATCTGAATGAACATTAAACGTATATTATCGTTGAATGTACAAAATAAATTATCATTGTTTAAAATGACATATATGTATAAATCAAGAAATGTTTTGTGAGTTAACATTAAAGAACATTTTTTTTACTGTTGAATGAATAGTATAATGTTACAATTGAATGAATAGTATAAAATTTTGCACAGTACTAATGGTGCTAAGATTAAAAGTGGACCAGTGTATTATAATTGTTGTAAAATGGGATCTATTGATGTTGTGAACAAATGTACATATTGAGAAAATGCCATACATAATAAATATTACGTTAAAGACATATGTTGGGAAAATTGGGTTGGTTATAGTAGATATTAACCTCAATTTGGAATTATATTTCCAGCAAAATAGTATCTTCAGCAAACTACTTAAACTACACTCATTAAAAAAGGCTTTTGTAGTAAAAGAAACAATCAGTAAATACAACAATTTTTACAATTTTATATTTTATGTGCAATATTGATTTGCAGGAAAGTTTTATTTTCTAATGGAGGGCATTAGCTTTTTATAGGCATTGGCTATTGTTGCTCACTTTATTATGAAGGCAACTGATAGGTGGACGAGTGTTGCCTCCTATGAAGGGACGGACGAAATGAAATCCAAGACATATGGTACAGTAAAATGGTTCTTTATTCACTACACATCCCGTGTAGCATTACAGGAAAGAAGAATTTCTATGTTTGTATATCAATAAATTAATTTAATTTCAAATATGAGCCGCTAAATGACGCCAAGGTGCAACTGACAGAAGTAGCAACAAAGCACACATCTTCTACGAAAGTTTTAGTTTAGTAGCTGCTGTCACGTTGTCGGATGAGATTAAAAAAAAAATTCAACTGTGAGTAAACTTTCAGGTCTTTAAACAAGCTTAAACTAGCTAAAATTAAACTTTCTGTCTTTATATTGCATTTTCTAAAAAGGGGTTTGTTTTTTTCCTTCATACGTTTGCTTTGCAAATAACATTAACCGCTACTCGTCGAGGTAATGTCAAAATTCCAGTATGTCAATGGGGCAAGTTTTCCAACAACATAGAGGAAGACTGCACCAAAAGGGAAGTTACCTTTTCCTTCGCTCACTGTGATTCAGAAAATAACAACATTTGCGGAAAAAAGTGTATTTGTAAAATTGTTAAGTGATAGTTTTCGTAAAATTATTCAGTGGTGTTTTTTTTTACATCCAATTAATTTATCTATTGCTCTACTATAATCTTACCTATTTTTATTACGCCTTTTTAGTTAAAAAAATAAAAATAAACATTAAGTAACAAGTAAGATTTCTTACCGATGTAGGTTTCTTACCATTTAAATTAAAATATGGTTGGAAAAATTTACTTAACTGTTTGTTGTTGAACACTGTATTTACCTTTTTCAGAAAGAAATGAATTAGTTTGTAGATAAAGGTATAGGAAATAAAATGATATCTTGTTTACCTTAAGATAGATAAAAATGAGAAGTACAAAAACTAAACTATGAAAGTGGAAAATGTGTCCCGGTCTCCCCTACATGTTAATGAGGATGTAATGTGCTAATAGAATGCGTAATGTGATAATAGCCAAGCACATTGCGCATTCTATTAGCACGATGCGTATACTATTAGCTCGGGAATTTACGCATTCTATTAGGTAATAGAATGCGTAATGTGCTAATAGCCAAGCACACAACATAAATGTGTAATATTATTGATTTAAGCTACCATTCGAGTTGTCTATCTATCACATACAGCTTTAAGTAATTGTATACAAACTAATGGTCTTTGTGAAGATTTTTGTTTTCATGTGTGTTATCTCTCTTTCCATTACAAATTCTAACATCACAGTAGCATAAGAGTAGTAATTGCAAGAATGCATTTATGGTGTACTCATACAGTTTATATCATTGATGACCTTATTATCCACATTGAAGGTCATGTTTAAGATTAATTCCCTTTGAGGTGTTTAAGTTCCTATGGTTTGAATAACGGACCTGATTATGAGTGTATAATTATCGAAGTACTTACCAAAATAAAATATCAAACAATGAGAATTTTAAAGTACGCATTTTAGATAAATTACTGATAATTTTGTACATTGTTAATAGAAGGAGTTCAATATTCCATCATAAAATGCCACTAAATAGCTGCAACCTTCCTACAGAAAACGGTTTTACCATGATTTGGATTTAGTGAGCACCACAAGCACCATTTTATGATGCAAAGTTTTTCCATAGAAATTTTGCAGTTGATTTAGCACCATTTTATCGTGAAATGTTGAACTACTCCTATTTACAATATAAAACATTGGTGATGATCTAACAAAGGTAATATTTAATCTACCTTTAAATCTCTCTGAACTTTGGTGTGAATAAGTTTTCACCATATACAGTAGGATTGATGGTACTCCTTTGGATGACATGATTGCGAGATTCGGATTTCGGCATATTGAGCCAAAGATGATCTATTGCTGTTTGAGTTGATATTGTAAATGTATCACGCTTACAAACTTGATATCTATGACATTTTTATTTTGGTGTAAGCTGCCGCTTAAGTGATAGGTATTAATTGTTCCGCTGCGGAAGTGAAAGCTATTATCTACATTTTTGTTGACTTATCTTTGGATTCCTTTCATTTGTCACCTAACTTCTAAATTTCGAGCTAAATGTAATTAAAATGGGCTCTGAGTGTTAAAACACGGTGATTTGAGTACAAATAGATATTTATTGCTTATTTTTATCTTTGTTCGATCGCAAGGTTTATCAATATTCATGAGAAAAAACTCCTTGAATGCACTCTTAATAACACGTATAGAATTAATGATGTCTTCATTACTAAAATATTACTTTAAGTCAAAATAATGGACTTTTAAAAGTAAGTTTTGGAAGTACCTTTAATGACTGACAGCTAAGAATGTATACAAATATTAAACATTCTGTTTAAGAAATAATTGGATAAATCAGCATTTCTAAAAGTACGTCTGTTTAAATGAGACATAGTTTCTGCTTTCGTTAATTATGTATGTTTGTGCATGTTTATAGATTGGTTTTTATTCCGATAATTCACTATAACATTTCATTATTCATGGGCATTCTGTCTATATGTAATATTATTTAGTATTCTTACAATTTCGTATTTTTCCTTTTCACAAACTAAATGTATGTTATATTGAATGTAAATGTCTTTTACTCTGAGAAATATTATCATAACCTTCAAAAAGATTATAACTTTTTTATTTGGAATATAATTCTGAGTATTATTATGGGGAATTGCATTCATTTTATTATTTTCAGGAAACTATCTTCTATTTCCCAATAAACATTTAAAATTATGTGTGATTTTGTGACCAGATTGTCTTTATATTTTAATTGAATTCAAATACTGTCTGTGAAAGTGTATCCGTTTTAAATATTAACTGTTGAAATTTAAAAAATGTATTTATGTTCAGAATATTAGTTTCAGGAAACCATCTTCTATTTCCCAATAAGCATTTAAAATTATGTGTGATTTTGTGACCAGATTGTCTTTATATTTTAATTGAATTAAAAGACTGTGTGTGAAAGTGTATCTGTTTTAAATATTAATTGTTGCATTTTCAAAAATGTATTTATGTTCAGAATATGTGTAAATATATAATAAATATTTATTGTTTCAAAAGTGCGTTCCGTATACTTTTATCCACACCTATCAGAAAATTTGCATTTTTGTGGTTTCTGTTACACGTATAAGTTACTATAATCTTGAGCAATATAAAAATATGTTAAAGCTCAATCTAAAAATGTGAAGCAATATTTGAAAGTATGTCAGTATAAAATGTATCGCAATTCGCAGATTTCCATCCAGAATTTAACAGTACTTTCTACAATCATTCCAAACGTATTAAATTTTAGTGCCTAAAAAACACTTCGTCAGTGCGTTAAAAAGTGAAAAAGATACGATGAACTAATTTTATTTCGACTAAAGGGAAACAGTTTTAGATACGTTTTTATTCAAGAAAAACATCAGATAAAATGGCTTTCCAACAGTTTAAAAAATTTACATTTCGCTGAGTGTATTATTTTAAGAATTTATTTCCTACTATATGGCCGCGGCATTTACTTGATCAAATTTTGGTTAAGTTTCACTTTCATAATTGGTAAACATTAACGAAGTCGGTACAGAGCCAAATAAAGTTGGCGCTTCTAGCTTAGCTGGAAAAAAATATGAAAAAAAAATCTAATATACTGAAATTAGAATTTCTCTAACATTAATTTGATCGGCTTTTCATAAACCTTAAAGTTTATATTAATAGTAATCAATCAAAATTAGAGAAATTTTCAAAATGTTTTCATTATGAACTACTTCAGAACATTACTAAGTTTCTAAAATCATGGTAATTTATTTCTGTATGGAAATTTCTGGAAAATGTGCTTTTCTTTTATACCATATGGTTTTTGGCTTTTCAAATGAGTTTTTTCAAAGTTGGTTTAAATATTTCTTTGAAATTTTTTATGAAATAAAAAAAAAATGTACCTCATATTTTTAAATCTTCTACTTTAAAAAGATTTTGATAAAAATAAAATGTTGCTTTGTTAAAATTTTAATTTCCTGAGACTGCAAGGGGCAATAACTCTCCAGTTATATCCTGCGGGGAAATATTAAATTTCCATTTGAATATTTAAGGGAATAATTTATAAGATAAAATGCTGGCATGTCATGATGCCCTATTAAAATCTACGTGATAAAATCTTTGAGATTAACATAATAGCTTAAATTATAGCTTTGTTTCAGCTTGTTTTCCAATATGTATAGTATATTTATCAAAAAGTAAAATTAAATATTAATATCAAAGAACTAAGTGTGTCGTACAGAATAAAGTTTATTTGCTAAATATATAGTATACATTTGCATATGAACTCATTACACTGTAAGTTTTAATAATATAAAGTACTAGCTGAAGTACCCGTTCTTCGCACGGAGATTAATAGATCTTTTTGTGTTGTAATTACTATTAATCGTAATATATAGTATAGATATAGCAAAACGTATATCGCGAATTTATTATCCGTATATCAATAATCATGCATACCAATTTTCATGGCGATTGTTTGGAAGATGATGTGGCACAGCGCCGTCTACTGGCGAGTTATAGCAAAACGGATACGGGGAGAATATTCTTCACGTTTAAATATCTATTTATACGAATTTCCATGGCGATCAGTAGAACGGTCCTGAAGTTAATGGCTTGAAGTGACATCTAGTGGCAAGTTATAGCAAAATGGATAACGACAAAATATTTCCCGTGTTCAAATATTCGTGTATATCGGTTTTCATAGGGATCAGTTGAACAGTCTTTATACGCTGAAGCGCCATATAGCAGCGAGTTAAAGAAGTTGATACACTGCAACGCCATCGAGTTAAAGTAATGATGGGCGACAGCACAATGAAGTGGTGAGTTATAGCCACTGGATCACGCGAAAATATTCTCCATGTTCAAGTACCTATGTATATCAATTTTCATAGAGATCAATTGTCCCATCAAGAAGTTTGTGCGCTGCATTGTCATCCAATGTCGAGTTAAAGTAATAATGCGCTGAAGTGCCATCTAATGGTAAGTAACAGCTAAATGAATAGTTAGAATGCATTCTCCGAGCTTAAATGTGTTAGTATAAAAAATTTTATGGCGATTGGTCGGACAGTATAGAAGTTGATGTGCTGCAACGCCATCTTGCGGCAAGTTATAGCAAAACAGATGGTGTAAAAATATTCTCCACGTTCAAATATCCATGTGCACAAATTTTCATCAAAATCAGTTGAAAGGTATTTTCAGAGCCAGCGCTTGAACGGAACAGAATTTGACGTTCTGAAGTGCCATCTAGCGGAAGTTATAGTAAAATGGATAGTGTGAAAATATCCTCCGTCTTCAAGTATCCATGTGACTAACTAATTTTCTTCAAAATCGGTAGAACGGTATTTTCAAAGCAAAAGGTTGAACGAAATGAAATTCGACGTACTGCAGCGCCATCTAGCCGTAAGTTAGAACAATTGGATAGTGTAAAAATATTCTCCTTCTTCAAATATCCATACGTACCAATTTTCGTTAAAATAGGCTGAGCGGTATTTTCATAGCAAGCGGTTGAATAGAATTCGACGTTCTGCAGCTCCACCTAGCAGCGAGTTAGACGAAAATGGATAGTATAGAAACCTTCTCCGTGATAAAAGTCAGACCTAAGACTTGTAGACCTAACAAATTTCATATTGATCAGTCAAACGGTTTTGGAGTTTTTCAACATCATATACACACGCACACACACACAAACATTCATTTTTAAATATATAGATTTTTAAATTCATAATATAAAAATTTGATTACGATATATTACTTACGCTATATTACAGAATTTGATTTCACTATTTTCTAAAATGTTTCCTCACATCATTTGATTCACGCCTGTGTTTCCTCTTAACTAACTATCCAACGGTTTTCCTTGCATACCTAATTATCTAGATTTAACTAAAATCAATGCCATTGGAATAGATACGCTGGCCATAAAAATTAAAGGATAATGAGAAATATGATCACCGAGTGAATGCTCTCCCCAATGTCCTATTCTAATATTAGTTATGAAATGGGATTGAACATAAAATTGCACTTCCGCGCATACGTTAGTGCCTCAAATATGTAAATCATTCGGTGACAGACAATGTGGTGCTAAATGGAAGCATTTTGGAATTCCGGCCAGGAGTGTTGTTTAAAATGAATATGGTTATTGAGAGTGGTCAGTATTCACATAGGTGTGGCTCCAAGACATCATTTAAGTGAAGAGGTTTTGTAACTGCAGAGGTATGAAGACGACGTATTGGAACCCGAAGTTAGACTGTTTTGGGGTGCTGTTGGCCTAGAGTTTTTGCTAGTGGATGGCAATTCTTGGCTACACTGAGAAGATGTGGTGTCAGAATACTTATCAGAAACAGAAGAGACAGAAACAGAAGATACAGAAGATATCACTTAAGAACAGAACCAGAACATTGGTACAGAAACAGAAGATATCACTTAAATAGATTGCCCACCTTTCTAATCCGATTTGAAACCGAATGAGTATGTGTAGGATACCTTAAAGACTGAATTTCATCGCGTAAAACTCCTCATAGTACCCTTCTAAAGCTGAAAAGAGCACTTTTAAAAGAGTGCGTGTAATTTCAGATAAATTGATGGACACTTTGGTACACTTAAACAAAGAAGGACACTTTGGTACACTTAAACAAAGAAGGACACTTGATGATGACACAAACAAATGATGGACACTTTAGCACACTTAAAGAAAAGAAACAATAATATAATAATTTGGATAGTACTGTATTTATAGTTCGGCTTTATTATTTTATTATTTTTTAAGTTTCTCGTATGCTACTTATTGCATCAGAAAAACATTTTAAAGTAAATTGAGCTGCGTATAAAGAAAGAGAGATTTCAATATAGGAGCATTCATATAAATTTTTATAGCTTTTATAAATAAGCTTTTGTTAACATATTTTTTTAATACCTGCAACCTTCGTTGCAAAAATATTGCTTCTAAATCTGAAACTAGAAACAGAAATACAACTGCGTAGTAAAAGTTTGAAACAAACTTTGGACTGTAGCAATTAAAATATGAAATACAAAGTTGTCTTGGAAAACATTCCAAACTTGTTCCTAAAAAAGTCTGAAAATAACTACTGAGAACAAATTAAAACATATATGCGCTCAATTACACGTAATTATAAAGTACGGTTACTTCTCCTTTGTTTATGATGTATCACTACGTATACATACCGAAATCTAGGAAAATTGTAAAAATGCAGTTTTCTCTGCGTTTTATCTTACTTTCATGAATATATTAAAAAATAAATTAAATAAAATGAAAAAATTGAAAAATATAAACATACGAAAAGAAAAATAGGTTATCTTTCAACTGCATTCAAAGTTGAAAGAATTGAGTAGAAGGGCAATACTAAGCCCTCACATATTTTTGGATGGTATTTGTCGCAAATTAAGGGTATTTGAGGTAAAAATGTTCACTTGGAATTACTGACATTTTTACAGATTTATTTATTTGATTCGGGGACTTTCCACAGATATTTAAGGTATTTTTTTCCACGATTGTGAGATTTAAACGTCTTAAAACTTTTAAAGCTCATTCATGGGAATTTTATAAATGAAAAGAATGGATCACGGTTCCACCCTCTTAACTGTAATAGTTATAAAATCGGCAGTAACGATTTTTCTTATTATATGGTATTTTGTGCTTGCATCCAACACAAGTTGGAGAGCAATATACATGATCAAGTGGGAAAATACTTCATGAAAATTTTTGAAGAGGTAGCGGTGAACTAAAATGACCATTTCTGAAAACAATAATAAGGATTAACTGAAATATTTTAACAAATTATTACAAAAATTAATAAAGTTGTCTGATTAATCGACTTTTCAATCTGTTACATTGAAAAAAATGATTCAATTTCTTTATTCTGTGATAATTATAATACCGTATAACACTTTATGTTGAACTTGTACCAGTAGTGATTTAATAGACAATTACAATATCTACCAGTAACTAATTGGGCACCTCTGATAAAAGAGATAAACACAATTAATTCATAACCAATAGTTGGTAGAGCCTCCACATGAAGTAATAACAGTCTTAACCCTCCGGGACTTGCTTTCCATAAGTATTTGGACAAATTGACAGTGGTATTTTCTTCCACTAAGCTTGGAGAAGACATGTAAGTTCTTTAATCGATTTTGAATATTTGCTGTACCCCTGAATTCGGTGATCCAATTCACCCCAGGGGTTTTCCATAGGATTAAGGTCTAGACTCTGGATAGGAAAGTCCAGTCGGTTCACCCCATTGTTATCACACCAATCCATGGTGCACCACGCAACATGATAAGGGGCATTCTCATTCTGGAAGTAACATTATGATCCAACCCGTAAAATTCCCGCAGCGAAGGAAGCTCATTATTATCTAGAATAGTGGAATAAGAGTCGGCGTTGAGCTTACCATGAACTGGGACCACGGTCCCACCTCCATAACACGAGAAACATACTCCGACCATAATTCCACCTCCGCTAAACTTTACTGTAAGCATAACACATTCTATCAAAAGGCGTTCTCGAGGCATGCACCAAACGCAGACTCTGCCATTCGACTGGTAGACATTGAATCTTGGTTCATCACTCCAGAGAACATGTTTCGAATAATCTACGGTGCAATTTCGACTTGCCTTGTACCAAATCAACTAAGCAGCGGGTTTGGATTTTGAAATCTAAGAATTATGGGTGGCTGCATATCCTTCAAAACCAAGCAAATGTGCTTCCTTGCTGATCTTATTAATCGAAAAAGCAGTCCCAGATATAATATTGGAACTTAAGGAGTATATGGTTCATAATTTTTGGTGCGGTTTTTCCAAATTTTTTCGGACAATATTCGTCAGTCTCCATCTCTTAGTTTCATAAGTCTTCCGAGACGAAGCACATTCCGGGAATCACTACTCACCTTCCCCTTCTTAATCACAAAAGTCACTGTCGATTTTCGAATGTTTAACTCACTAGATAGACATTTAAGGATAACCGTTTCTATGATATCCTTCAATTACGCCTCTCTCGAAGTAGGGCAGATGTGAATTTCGTGGTACCTTGCATGCGACTAATGCCAGTGCTGTTTCCTACACGATATTTGTGACGTAGATTAGGACCGCAGAAATCCTCATCAGCATGGGTGTCCAAATACTTATTGCTAGATAGTGTTTCTGTGTTTACATGTTTATTTAATTATTTTTTTTAAATATGAAAACTATTTATTTTAAATTAAATAACCTATTCGTTATTTCTGATAAGCGTTTTTAAAACTATTTGTCGCAAACCCTAGTAGCACAAATAGTTCAAAAAACGTTCAAATTACGTTGGAAACACGTTTTTTGACGTTAAAAAACGTGTTTTAAACGTCTTTTGGACTAATTGTGCTACTAGGGAAATGATGCATAGTGTAATTCGTCTGGGTATTGAATATTTGGAAATAATCGAAGATAATAGAGAGTTTATATTTGTTTACACCCAGACTATAGAACAGGGAGTTTACAAAATTAAAAGAAAATTATTCGTAATCCAGTTTTAGATGTATAAATTTATACAATTGTCTAAAATCAAGGTTTGGGTACTATTTACTATAGTTATAATACTTAACTTTCTCTATTTGAGCATTTGGGGAAATTAAACATATTTTTCCTTCAAAAGAAAGCTTTATCAAACAGAAAAGTTTCATTAAGCAGCCATATTTATCAAAGATTGGGATAAATAGTTTTTTTTATCGGATATTATTGTTTATTTTACTCTTTACCAACAAATAATCTTTCTTTTCTCCTGTAAAAAGAAATAGTAGAAACTTTCCAAAATTAGTTAAGTTATTAGAAACGACTTTAAGAACTAATTAATTTCGGAGATTATGAAACAGAAAGAGAAGTTATTTTTGCTTTACTTATTTTCCAATTACTGCGTATTATTTTTTTCCTGCAAAGAAGTACTTTTTTTTCATATTATGAGCAATGCAATTTTTTTTTCCTCTGCCAGTGCAAAGACAGAATCATAATCGTCTGTATAGCTGTGACAAAACGTTATGCAATATATGTTTTAGGGTTGAGTTTAGAAGTTGAAAATTCTATGGATAAGATAACGTAACTCATGATTTTCATATGTGTTTTAGTTGTAAGCAATAATATCGACTATTAAACATTTTAATTTGTTCCCAATAAATATTTACTCATACTTTCTTTAATTACGGTGAATTATTTAAGCAAATCAGTAAAATGATACTATTTGTAAGTAGATGCATACTTTTTTTAAAGTAATTTTCTTCCTTGAAAGTTGATTCTTTAAAACTTCTTTAACTTTCTTCCTATTTTTATATTACCTAGTCCACATAAAATAGAAGTTTCGCGTAATAACAATATATTGTACGGTAATATATGACGTAATATATCATCAAGTCTAATACACCTCGTATTCTCAGAACTCGTAAAATTTCATCGTATGGTCGTACTAAATGTGGCACATTTTGGCATGTTGTTATAATTTTATTTCCCTACTATTTTTACTTGCCATAACGATATTTATTTAGCTGCATTTCATATAAAAATTTTGTCCGGAATCTGGACGCATGATTTACTATCAAAACAATCCCCCCCCCTTTTTTTCATCAGCTATTTGAATTTTAAAATCCAAACGCGTAAGATGGTCAACTTGAGCAGGTAAGGTTACAAAAGAACTGAAATTCAATTTTCCTCAGGTAGAAAGTACATTTCGTATTAAAACAATTCTTTAGTAAATTTACTCATTAATATGCATAATTTTCCAGGCACGATCATCTGGAATGCAAATTGATTATGCTATTTCCCGAAAATGTATCTCAGAATAAATTTACATAACTGCGGAAAAGGAATTCATATGCTAAATTTCCTCATCACCCGATTTTCATACATGATTGTGAAAATTATTAAATACCTCTTGAGGAACTAATTAATGCAATATAATTAAAGAAAATTTCAAAATATTCAATGCAAACAAACGGATGAATATGCCATTTGCAGTTAATAAGAAGAAGGTATTTGATATATAAGTAGAGTTAATCAGACTTACAAATGCAATTACACTTCAGTTTTAAAATACGTTATTCTAATGGTTGGAACGAATGCTCAAAACATGCTCTTAAGTTTCATAGTTGGTAAAACATTGGTAGCTTACCAGACAAAGATGTTTCTATCTTATGTACACACCATTGTTTACGTATGAAGCTGGAGGAATAATTTGAAGTAATTAATCTGTGAGTGCAAACATCACAGAAATGTTGATTAAAATCTTAAGAATAGTAATTAATGATGTAAAACTTTTCTGTATGCTATTGTTTCTGTAAATCAAGCACATGTATGATTAGAAATTCGTTTTAAGGCAGAAGTAGAATTTAATTTTGCATGTTTAGTTAATAATATTAATTTTTAATCTTGTTAACTGAAATATTTGAGATTGATTTGTTTGTACATAGTAAGACAAGTTGGGGTACAGTGAAACATGGGGTACGATAAAACATGCTATCTAAAATCAATAGGATGTACCACAGAAAGTTGAAACTCACACACCTATTATACAAATATATGTTCCAATTGCTGATGTGATTTGGAGACAATCGCATTTTTACAACAAGAGATATAGAAAATTATATGATTTTCACCATTTCGTTACTTAGGGCGAGATTCAAGTGAAACACAATTCGAACGTTTTCCGCGTCGAACAGAGGAAACTTCGAAATATATTAATGTTTCTTATTCAACTGAAACAAAACAATCGTGTTTTGAACACGTGACAGCGCGATAGGTTTGTTCATTGGAAGCATTATGGGGACTGAACTGGGAACTGGGGACTGAAAAACATTCGATTCGAACTCGATCGCGCGCGTTTCACTTGAATCTCGCCCTAAAAGTAATTTTGTTTTACCTCCTTGTTTTCATACGTATAATTATTTATTTTTTAAATATTGTGATCACTATGGTGTAGTCTTTATACTTTCATAGCGAGAACTAAGTAAAAATTAAGAAATACTGAAAATTTATTTAGTTTGTATCCTCAATTTGGGGTGCAATGAAACACTTGCAGAAGGGGTACAATGAAACGTATTCCATTGTACCCCGGATGAATGCTTTCCCTTAAAATAAAGATGTTACTGTTAAATATGTAGATATAGATCTCTATAGACCACATTAAGTTAACAAGGAATCGTTTTTAAATAATACCCTTTCTTCAGACTCTGAAGATGGGAACAGTCCAGACTGTCTTTCAACTAATAAATCCAAACAGTACAGATTATGGGCTATTCTCACAAAACATGTATGACACAAGCAGCTCTAAATCATTATGATTTAATAAAGGAAGGTGAACTTAAATGTAAACGGTCGCCAATTAAACCGCCAAATTGCAAAAAGTCCAGTCGGCAGTCAGATATTATTCAGTTGTAATAAATTACAAATGCAGACACACCAACAGGGCATGATTAAAGAATGCTTACAGCTTTAGAAAATTTAGTGAAACCCAGTGGGAAAACTCTGAGGAGATCAAACTAGGAAAACCAAACATGCCACTTCGGCGCCTATCGAATAATAAATAATACTTTAACGGAGAAAGAAAAGGTATGAAAGAGAAGTGAGATAGAATTACGGCGAGAAAGATGAGAGTTAAATAAAATGGCAAAGAGTATTACATTTTGAATAGGGAAACTAAATTAGATCTAATTAAAAATATGTGATGAACTACATCGCAATCTTTCATAATTCCACGAGTAAAAAAAAGCATTTTAAAATTCTGAATCTATAAGATATTGAGTGATATTTTATCTCGGTGATTTTATCAAGTGATTTGGTGCCAGGAGTGTGCTCATGGTTATGTTGAACTTACGTAATGAAAATTACAGCAATGCATTAACTCTTTAAAATACGAATTTTTATGTAATATAAATAACAAGTTACAAAGCATGAAAAACAAGTAATGAGTATAATTGCAATTAAGAAATGTAAATAAAGTAAAATGTATTATTATAATAATTAAGTAACAATTATATAGGTACACTTGAAGAGTATTTATGGAATAAAAAAAATTAGCATGAAATATAATAAGATTACCGATTGAGAAAAGTTTATAATAATACTTTCAAACGCAAAATCATTTCCAGTAATAAACTTAATGGATTCTGATATGTTTACGCAAGGAACCTGCACTTTATTTCTAAAGCGTTTTCTCGCATTAAAATCAGTTATCGAATTTGAGTGCATAGTAAACATAGGTTGTAACCAAGTACACATTTTATATAATTTCAAGGATAATACTGATCGATTTGGAACTAGTGGTCACAAGCGTCTTATAAATAGGAAATTCATTATTATAATCATACTTTAAGACATCAGTAATGAATTTCATTCAAAAACAAAGTAAGAATTACTTAAATTAATTAAATCTTATCATACAATTTTTTACCCAGTGCGTATCAGATTTATTCTTGTCATATGAATGAAAATTTGATCCCATAGTGTTTTAAAATCATTATATCGAGAAGGTCATTATTTCAATATCATTATTTCAGTAGGGGTGTTTTGCATTTTACATCTGAAAAAAACCGACCAAAACTCCAGAACATTAGATCGACAGTCGTTTGATTGGCCCAAGCCCGGGACCTTTACACTCCAGGTGGCTACCATTTGGAACATCTTATCCACTTGGTTATGGTGCAGTCCGTGATTTGCAAAAAAAAAAAAAATGATTAACAGGTAAATAAAATGAAAATGTTTTATGATAAATAATAATTATTCAATTATTTTCATAAACTATATTAATTGTCTACAGAATTTTAAAATATTTTCTATAAAAATTATGTAAGTAACTTATTTTTAATAACAGTTATTCGATGTAATGAGATTTTTAAATCAACTGTTTTGGAGAATTTTAGATTGAAACATAGTTCAATTGTTCACAAAGAGATTTTCCTCTCCATCTAAAGCTTTTGTTCGGATCGTTCTATTTTTGTGCTCAAAATCAATTACGTCTAAATAGTATGCACCGTACAGTTCGAATTTTTGATGACAGATTTCAATATGATAACGTGGAAAGAGACCTTCGAGTCATTTCGAATTAAACTGCACAAAGATCCACTAATGCAGGGTGTCGCCGAATTCATGGACCAAACTTCAAGAATAGGTAAAATACATTTAAAGAAACATTTTTTTTGTATAGAAATGCAGGGTTATACTTAAAAAGCGTAGATGTAAATACAGCAAATGCAAAAGAAATGATTAAAGCTTAATCTCTAAATGCTGAAAAGCGCCATCACCAGCATTGACACAGTACTAGTAGCGTCTAGCAAGTGATTGGCGTACGACTTTTGCAGATGCCAGGCGATCCACGAACAGTTGTAGTGGCAAATGAAATTTTGCAATCAGGCCCTCATCTGAGTCAATTGTAGCCTCGTAAATGAATGCTTTGGGGTGCAGCCAAAAGAAAAATTCGATACTTTTGATCGTAATCTATTGAACGTGCTGGATAAGCAATTAGTTCAACTTGTCCAGTCCATCGGGGGCTAAAGAAGGCGATGAAGTAATTACGCAACGCACAATATTTGGGAAAGGGACTGCATCCCCATTGTGCTGAAACCATTCTACACTTTTCATTCCCGATCTCAGGTTGCTATGCAAAAAATGCTTCTTTATGTGTATTTTAAATACCCTTAAAGTTTGGCCCATGAATTCAAGGACACATTATATATTTACAGCTATCAATTCATAAATGCAGAAAATACGTAAACTGACTGTTATCTAATGAACTGTAAAAACTTTAAAAAATGATGGCAGTTACAGAAAACGAGTTTATTCTCTGAAATATTATATCAAATTTTATTAAGTTTCCTTCCCAGAAGCAGAATTAATCAATGCTTTGATCATATACAGTCATGGGCGCCGGCAGAATTTTTTCCAGGGGAGGGGGCAAAGACTATTCCAGGGGGAAGCAAAGACTACTCAAGGGGAGGCAAAGACTACTTTAACGTATGGTTACCATGTTGGAAAGAACAAAAAAGCAAGGGAAAACACTACATACAAAAATCCAGGGGGGGCATGCCCCCACCTTGCCCTATGCTCCCGGCGCCCATGTATACAGTTGCATATTTCCCAAAGATGTACTTGAGCATTTATGTTCTCATGAGAATAGGGGTAAGCTTCTGACTAATAAAATTATCACAAAAAAGTAAACCATAACCGAATAATCTTTTAGAACTACATAACTTGGTTCTTGTTGGGCATATGATTGGTCTCTCTCTCTCTCTCTCAGTCAGGAATACATTTATTCTTTTTTCACTTGCATGGAACATCCTTTCCTCTGACCTATAAGAACATATGTACAATAACATACTTGTGTATGAACTTTACACATTTATCAGCACGTATTTAGTTGTTTTGAAGAGTATGCATTTCAGACAAACAGAAAAATCTATAATCCACCAAAAAAATATCGAAGCAAATGAAACGTAATTCGATACTTTACTACACTAATACATTAAACTACATTATTATTAGGTTGTAACGAAAGTTTTCCGCCACTCCAAGTACTGCCTGCACAAGCAGTTCGCGTTGGTGTCTTTGCCAATATTTTGTAAAACGATTTTTGTTATTTGAAAGAAAAGACTTGTTTTAGAGCACTGTGTTGTGAAATCTGTAAAACAATATCGTTATGATTAAGTATAAGGTGTCTGAAATGGAACTATCACGCTACGAGATTGATCCATCATTTACTCTCAGTTCTGTCGCAAAAAGTCTCAGCTACAGAATGACACTGAATTAATTGTACAGCTTAAGTTACTACTGTTGTATCGTATGACACTCCGAAGATTTGGTACCCAAAGTTCAAAAACGAGGACTAGGATATTAAAGAAGCAGAGCGCTCTGGTCATCCTACTGATGCTGATGAGGCCCGTCTACCAGAATTTGTGGAAGAAGATAAAATATTCATCCCCTCGAGAGCTAGCTAAAAGAATCAGACTTTAGTGCCATGTCCATTAGTCGCGCTAAGCATCGCATAAACTTGGCATATAAGGCCAATAGCTGGGTACCGCGTGAGCTGACTCAAGCAAATCTGGCGGAAAACTTTCGTTACAACCTGATACAATGTCCGGCGGCAGATCGCTCGATTAAACTTGGTTCCTTTAGAACACCGAAATGGAAGCAGCACTGGTTTTGCCAGTGCTTGGGAGGGTGAACTCTTCTCTCGACTGAATATGATGTGGGCCGTGTACACTAAAAAGAGCTGGTGCACGTAAAACCTGTCGTGGTTCCAATGTTCACCAAGTTCAAGCGATACCTCTGGTGATTGCAGATCCAGGCACTAAGTAAGTTTCTCATTTAAAATTGGTTAAAAATTAGGCGACCACTAACAGGGGCCAGCGTTGGTCTGCCTACAAGTCCTCCTCATAATGAAATGATCAATATCTGCGGCTCTTGTAGCAGCCAAGCCTATAAGTAGGTGCTGGAGCGCCCACTAGAAAGAAAAGAAAAACATTAACACATTTATTAAACACGATCATGGTTAATAAAGCAGATCAAATTTATTTTGAACAGGTTCACAAATAATATTCCAAAAATATTATAATGTTAGGACAATTAAAATATAAAACTTTCACATTAAAACATTACATTACAAACCATATTTTGAAGTATTATACAACTAAATGTGGATAAAACATTCTATTATTCTTCTACATAATAGTTCCCTTATACTTTATTCACTCGAAAAGTAATCACACTTTTTAACTTAACCGAATAAAATGGCGAATAAATCGTCTGCGTGATGTACTTTTAACAAAGTTTCTTCTTCCGAAACGGTTCATGAATAGGGCCATTTTCAACTTTAGATGGAGGTAACTTGTAAGTCATTTAAGTGATCAAAGCGATGGCCTGCGTGTATCTAAAAATGGAAAGTTATTGATTCGAGAGTTATCACTTATTCAACAATTTTGGAGTTTGGAAAGTACAGTTTGGAGTAGCTCCGTTTCGCTGTGAGCACTGGATGTGTGTGCAGTAATTAATTTTATTATTATTGTGTCTCAAAACGGTAATAATTATTCAGATTGTTAAAATGTTAAGAAATACAACCAGAATTTAAAATCTAGTTTTTCATTTTAATAAAAATAAATTTTTATAATTAATCAAATCTGTTGGCGTAAAACGGAGTGAATCAGAACGAAACTTCCCTGTCAGATAAAGAAATTCCCCACATATATATATATATATGTTGCGGTATTTTTAGTTACTAATATTGTTCTTAGAAAGGTACTATTACGGGGAGTTAAAAATTTTAGTTTTTTCATGTTGGCAACATTATTGGCTTATGAAAAAGACTGTATGTGGAACCCCAAAAAACATTTCGTTTCCATCATCCGCTTTTTGAAACTTTGCTTCTAAGTACAGACACTTTCGTATTATAAACCTAAGATTAGTGTTTCTTTTACTCGGTACCATGATATGTAGCATTAAAATGTACGTATTTTCAAACTCCATCGTGAAAAATAAAGAATTTCTTGTGGCATCGTAGGTTTGAGATTTACGAGGTGCATCGGAACACTTCGTGCTGCCACTGTTAACCCATTTGTGCCTGGATATTTTTGCGACTTTCTTCGATTTTTACTGATAACTGAAATAATTGATAAATTTCTGATGTCAACTTCTTGAACAAGGGATGATTTTTTAAAAAATCATTATGCATAAAAATCGAAATATCAACATCCTACATGGTCATGTTAAAATATTTTGTAGAGTTGAGGCTTAATACTCATGAATAAAGGCTAGGAAAAATAAATAACGTTTTCGACTAATAGTGAAAATGCCGTCCCAAAAAAGGGACACTAGGCATAAATGGGTTAAACTTAGAAAAGAGAATCCAAAGAAATTATTTACAATTATCATCATTATTATCATCGTGACTAAAATTCCAATTAGTCTGTTTAAGATAGTGACAAATAATTCATATTTTCTACAACTTCTGAAGAGGACCCAAATTTTGTAATTCCTGATAGTTCTCAACTTCCGAACATATTTGCTCAAAAAGATTTCCTTAGCGTTAGAGTTCATGGAAAAAAGTCGTATAGACTGTATGCGGCAAAAGGTTTGTTTCCTATATAATCGTAGAGAAGACTACGATTATATAGGAAAATTTTACAAAAAGGATGTTTGGTTGGTTGGTGTCGTGTTCATAAGGAGAACTATAGATGACCATGAGTGTACAGAACACAGCTGGCTATCTCCTTCATGTTTTCGGAGTACAGACTCTTTTCGATGTCGAAGGGGGAGAATTACCCAAGCTGAGCCAGAGATCTCAGAATGGCAGGGCAGTCAAAAATGTGTTTTGGAGTCAGTGGAATATTATCGCAATTATTGCAGAGACGGTAGATTCTATTGCCATCTCTTTGGATCTTCATATCTCGATAGTGACTTGTTCTAAGGCGACTAATAGTTTTAATGAGGTCTCTATCAGCGTTTATTTCACAAATACAAAAAGGATATTTGGAGAAATGGAAGAGGAGGCAGCGTACCTTCCGAAAGATGTTATAGATATACTGCAGCCAAATGATAACTTCAAAACATCTGCTCTTTTCACGTAATTAACTTTTGTGATCTTCATGTGTTAACTGAATTTGTATCAAAATTTTATCTTTTTCATTTTAAATAAATTTTAATGCGAACAATTTTAACATTTCTTGAATTAAATTTTTTTCTAATTTTAAAAATATAATATATTTACTTTTAATTGGCTTTGGCTCGCATTAACTATGTGTTACTATTCGTTCCTCATCATTTTAGCTTATTTTTATTAATCCTATTGAATGCTGAATTGAAACAAATAAAGATTTTAAGATGTGTTTTCGAGTGAATCGGACCACCGCTAAAAAAAAGTTTAAAACTAAAAAACAGTTAAATATATTCCACTTTTACTAAAAATTAGAAAAGTAAAGAAGCCCAAAATTTCGAGTGAAATTTTTTAATTGTTAGTTACTGTAAATACACTTATTTTTGAGAGCCGTAATTTTAGCGAAAATAAAGATATCGTCGATTTCGCGAATTTTATATGAATAGAACCGAAAGTTGAAAATCCCAAAAGTACTACCTAAATGTATAACCCTTTTTGAATAAGGCATTTTAAGAAACTTCCTTTTGTTCGAAAAGTTCATCCCTCCCTTCCCATTTTGAATGGCTTCAAAGAAGATGGTATAAATGTTCTAAGTAAATGAACAGCATTCTATTAGTTGTATTATTGTTTTATATTAAAGAAATAGTTGTAAAAAAGACAACCAATTTGTAAGAAAAAAAGTCGTCCAAAAACATTACTAATTGTGCAATAAATCATTAAATTTTTTATGTGCAAATATCTGATTTTTTATAATTAATTGTAGCAAAAAGAAAAAAGTATTTCGCGAGTATGACGGTCTCACAAAAATCGAAAAAATTAAATCCATGAGTGATTCTATAGTACTTTTTTTACATTAAAAGTTAAAAAGTCTCAGTGTTACCCTGTTTTAAGGTAAGCTGCCAATCAGTTAAAATTAATTCAACAAATGCGCGTGTATATTGTACGATCGTGAGTATGTCAGATGTCCAGTAGTGGAAAAATAATGGAATTCATTATTTCCGAATGCATTTTATGCTTATTTAAACGTACGAATAATTACGTTATAAATGTGATTGTAATTGAAATATCTAGGATTTAATAAGTGATACCAAATGAATCATTTTAAGTACCAGGTTATATAAACTACACTATATAAAATCGTAAATAATTGTATAAAATTTTAAGGAATTTGAGAAATTGAAAAAGTTATCAATATTGTTACGGTGAACTGTTAAATACCAAATAATAGAGGCTAATATATTCTGCAGATATTCAAAAATCATTAAATATTTGATGAGGATGAATTCAATCTATATAAACAAAAAAAAATGTATAATTTCAATGAACCAATAATAATAAACATGCCAGAAAATCTCTAATACGGAACTTCTTGGAGTAGAGATGATAGGAAATTTTGCAGACGGCAAAGCATTGTAAAAGGACGTTTAGAACATGTTTTCTGCAGTTCTCTTATTTATATATGAGCTGATAAATAAAGATAATAAATACCAACGACTTGTAAATTCCTTTCTAGAAATAGAGTTCTAGCTGAAAATTTTCATGGAAGGCCTTAGATTAAAAATCTTGTTTTCACGAGGCATTTGGGTTGCCGTTTAATTTTTAAACAAGGAAGCCTATTCTGATCATTATAAGATTGATATTTCTATTGATTAACTATACCAATACTTGTTAAATTAAAAAAAAATATGAAAGAAATTGTTAATTATTCAACTATCTCCTAAATTAAAAATTAAGGAAAATAATTTAGGCCTTATTCTTCCTGAGTTGAGATTTTCTACCTGCTGCTCATACTACATAAATAAAAAATAATTTCGTATTTAACTTTTTAAAATGATTTTGTGCTCAAGTTTTTCATCTAGGATAACTATATAGCTATTGGCCACTTAAGGATTAGGGTCAGAGATTGCCCATAGACAGTTAGGAATCAAAATTCATCACAGATTTCTATTTAAAATTAAGGAAATATTTTTTAATAAATATGTCATTTTATCTCTCACCCCCTTTATTGAAAATTGTCTGAAAATGTGTCCCAAAAAATGCGACATAAAAAAGTGACATAAACGTATGCGACATAATTTTACATATATTTAAATACTGTTAGTTCACAACAGCTTTAATCTATTGTTACAATATTTCGTAAGCTGTAGAATATGCATCACATGTATTTTTCTATAAACAGGTAACAATGATAAAAATTTCAACGTAGGGTCACCAGGCGAAATACACGAAAGATGAGAGATGACATAGTCAATTAATATCGTTTTAAATATGGCAATAATGAAACTAAAAAAATAGGGGGTTCAGGGGATCTCCCGCTGAGGAGGTTCGAACAGCCGATTTTTATTTTATCATATTCATGCATCACCAGTTGAATATCAAATTAAAACATTCAAAAATAACCTTTCAATAATGCTTTTCTTAAAACAGGCAATCACTGTTAGTGGACAATTACTCCCTAGCTTACCCTACTCTGCTTAACTTTTCGTTTTTTTTTTTTTTTAGAATTCTTTATTATATGTAGAAAAGATCGACTAATCTTTTTACAGTATTGATGAGACTATTAGTGAAGAAACGATTGCAGGCCTAAATATATTCGTAGTCCCTCGACGATTTGAACATACCCCATTTCTTAGAAATTTGTACACACGAACTCGTTTATAATGAGCGCCGATTTCACAAGAATCCGTATTTAACGACGAAATCAAAAATATTTGGTTGGTACAAGGTTAAGTCTATAGTAGCAAAACTCGCTTTTAACGAGTAAACCCCGGTTACAGCGAGAAGTGATATGGAACTCATAAAATTTCTATTGACTTCCCCCTCCCCAGCTCCGCTAATCCTTTCTTGTAAAAATTCCTTTAACATTTCGAAGTAAGCGACAGTGAGAAAAAACGAATATGTTGAATAGTTCAACTGTTTTCTCCAACATAATCAAAAATTTATGAATGCATAGAAAAATTCAAACTTTTTTTCAAATCTAGAGGTGCAACTGGCGATGTATTTTGGTCCATGAGCCTTCTCCGAAGGCCAGTAATACAAGAAAGAGACAATAAGACAGTTAAAATACCAACCAACTTCTTTTGTACTGTATAGAAATAAAAAATAATAAAATGAGTGATTTAGAATATTATATGTATTCATAATTTTTTCACGAACCCTTTATTACGAGTACGTTTATAACGACAAATATCGCGACTCCTTCGTGTTCGTTATAAGCGACGTTTACTGTATGTTGAGTTTTGAATTACCCTGCATGTGAACGTTCTAGAATATTTCATGACAGAATATTCAATTACAAGCTACTCTGTTGATGGAATAACGCAATGTATTTTATTAAAAACTAAATACTTTTAAATAAAAATGAGGGCTTTAAACTTATATGCTCAGTCTATATAAACTGCATTTCCATTTGATACAAACGTACTTAAAATGGTCAATTGAAATACAGATTGTATCAAAAAGGATCTAATCACGATGCATTATAGCTCGTGAAAGGTCAATTTAATGTAGTGTGTGGCTACTGTTTACTGATATACAAGCCACAAACAAATCATCATGCTATTAAAGAGACAATTGAGAAATGCCTGCGGGGGCCCTACAACTATAATACATTATGATTATATTGATATAACTTGCATACTAGCTAACAATTCACATTTTTACTTTCCGAACATGTACCATGTAAGGAAAGTATTGTAATCATGAAATTTTTTTCGAGGTTTTGGTATCGAGGGTACGAGGTCTGGTACGAGGTCTTCTGAATTCATTTATGCTATTTTTACGAGATGTGTGTGTGTGTGTGAGTGAGTGAACACGATAGCTCCTAAACGGGGCATTTGATTGAGCTCAAATTGGGTATATATGTTATAAACCACCGTCGAAAGACCGGTACTGATTTTGGTGTGTATAGGACTTATAGTTTTTCTACAGGGCTACGACAAAGATTTCTTTTACTTTATGGTATATGGGGAGAAATTCTTGAAAGTGCGCTAGCGTTTAAACGGCGCATTCGATTGAGCTTCAATTTGGTATATATGTTTGAATTATTCATCAATTAAAATTTATTTAGATGCTTGGTAATGATCTTAATCGTAAATGTTCGGAAAGTTGAGTGGATTCATAATAATATATTTCTGTGCCAAATTTTGTTACAATAAACGGAATATTCCTTGAGTTATTATATGATATTGGATCGATTTATAAATTTAATTTTGGACACTAGTGCACATTCAGCTTCACCCATACACTCCTGTAGTATTAAAATTAATTATCAGGTTGTAACGAAAGTTCTCCGCCAAATCTGCTTGAGTCAGCTCCTTCGGCACCCAGCAATTGAACTTGTACATGAAGTTTATGTGATGCATAGCATGGCATTAATGTCTAACTGTTTAGCTAGCTCTCAAGTCGTTAAATACTGATCTTCTTCCACAAGTTCTCGCAGGTGGCTCTCATCAACATCAGTAGGCCGGCCAGAGAGCTCTGCTCTTTGTATGTCATAGACCCTGTTTTTTAACTTTCAGTACCAAACTATGATACAACAGTAGAATCTAAATTACACACATAATTCTTTGACATTCTGTAGCACTTTTTACAACAGAACTGGAAGTAAATGATGGTTCTAATTCAGTAACGTGATAGTTCCATTTCAGACAACTTGTACTTAATGATAACGATATTTCTTAACAACACAGTGTTCTAAAGCAAGTACCTTTCTTTCAAATGACAAATATTGTTTGACAAAATATGAGCAAACATACCAACGTGAACTGTTTGCAGACGATATTTGTGGTGGCGGGAAACTTTCGTTACAACCTAATAAAATTACTCCATTAAATTGCGCTTTAAACCTAACTTAAAAAATTATGCTGCCATTTCTTTATGATTTTATTTTCCAATTTCCTGAAGAGGTAAACGTAATAAAGTTATGCAAATTATATTGGATGAAATGCAGTTCATTTGAAAATCATTAAAGGATCTTGATCAGATATTAAAATATGCCTAAAAGTATGCTTCTCACGTATTCTTGATGTGAATAGATATTTCGATTTTGTTTTAATGCGCTGGTCTGCTGTAATTTTAAACTGTTAAGTTAGAATGCACTTTTTTTGTTAACTTTTGGCTTCCCAAATGACTCCATAATTGAATAATTTGATATTAACTTTTGGAATACATTTTATTATGTAAGAGTGTTTTTTAATTTTTAATAATACAATTTTAAATACATCTAATTTGCTTAATTTACAGGGTATGCTAGTAACTAGAAACTTTAAACATGAAATTATAATCAGGGAAGGATTTTAAATAATATTATTAGCTTCAGGACGGACTATTTTCTGCATACAATAACGTGAAAAATCAGTTGTTTAAACTCAGAGGAGTTTATACAAGCTAATTTTTTTGCGTATAAGCATACCTACTTTTGCAAGAAATAAAATTGAATATTTTATGTAATACATGATTAGAACTGATACACTGCATTAAATTTTTTCTTTCTTGTTTCAATTTTTCGACTCGAAAAATCACACTGTTATTATACATGTATAAAAATACACTGGCCGACATTGAAAATTCAACACTGATAAGGAGTGGCCAGAAAGTGTTGAAACTCGGCAAGGCGAGAGAGACAGCAGTGAACAATAAATGCTATTTATTTCAAAATGATATGCATAATACAGAGGGAGAGCAGCGTCGTCTTAGTAAGTTGTCGGACCACCGTGGACGGCGATACACGAAGCAACACGCCTAGGTACTGAGTCAATGAGAGTACGGATCGCGTCCTGAGGAATGTTTCTCCCTTACCTGTTAACCATTTGCCAAAGTTCGTCTTCTGAACGGGCTAGTGGCAGGGTCTGCAAATGGCGTTCAATGACATCCCAAATGTGTTCGATTGGCGACAGATCAGGAGAGTACGGTGGGCAGGGAAGCGTCTGTATACCTTGCAGAACACGTTGGCCGGTGCGAGCAGTGTGCGATCGAGCGTTATCTTGCTGACACAGGTCGTTTTGAAGCGTTTGAAGTTAGTGGAGTGTCACCGGGCGCAGCACATCATCCACATATCGTTGAGCCGTCATAGTGCCCCGAATACGAACTAGAGGTGACCTGGAGTCATACGCAATTGCTCCCCAAACCATGATGCCAAGTTGTCGCGTGGAGGGGCGTTCTACAATTGCTGCTGGATTGGACCTGTTTCCACGTCGACGACACACTCGTACGCGGAGACTATCACAGGAGAAACAGGTGCGTGACCCATCTGAGAACACGACCCTGTGCAATATCGTCCACATCGCTCTATGCTGGCACCATTGCAGTCGTTTGCGTGTATGGACTGGAGCCAATGGCAGTCTTCTTAACGGATGCCATGAGTGCAGGCCACTAGCAACCAACGGACGGTAAATGGTTCTGGTCGATATAGGAACATCCAAGGTGTCTTGAACAAGTCGCAGAATGGAAGTTGAAGTAGCTTGCGGCGCCGCCACCGCTTGTCGGTGGATGCGTCGATCCACGCGTGCTGACGTCACTCTGGCTGCACCGGCACCCCTTAAACGTGCCACATTTCCTTGTTCCAACTATCTTCGCCACAGTCGGTGTACAGTGGACACATGCAAGTGTATATCTGCCGAGATTTGCCGAATGGACCAACCTGCCCTTCTCAGTCCGATCACCATGTCCTTCGTAAAATCGACGGTCTGCTGGAACTGCCTCCGTTGACGCCTGGCATTCTCTGGTTACACGTGTCCTCTGAAACAAGAATAAAATTTCTACGACAATTTCTCTAGCAGCAATACTTTCACAAAAATGGTGAGTTCTACCGGTTCCTTCCCGTATATCTTTTTCCACGTGCACTGGCGAGCTGCCAATTTTACATCATTAGCATAACTAGGCAAGGTGCATTTACCCTGAAATTTGCATAATCTTCTGACCACTTCTTCTTGGTGTTGCATTTTCAATGCCACGCAGTGTATATGGAAAACTGCATCAGATGTATTATCTGCACACATACGAAATGCCAATAAAAAAGAAATGTTAGTTTTTAGAAAAGCGAAATTGAACGGTACTTTTTTTTCGTTTAATAATTTGTTTCGTAATAACAAAAGGTGGCTAGCGGGCTGAAAATTGATTACAGCATCGCCATGAAGTTCTGCTAGGTGCTCATACAGGGCACTCTCTAAAGTCTGTTTTCTACCTTATAACGGCGGTATCGATTGCAGCTATAGACATGAAAGTGGTGTCAGGATACATTAAAGTCCCAATACGTTACAATATAAAAGCACTTACAGTGACACCTAGTGAAACATGTCTGAACTAGCTTTCAAATCTCGAAAATTATAGGATACCGGGGGGGGGGGAGGATAAAACTCACATTTGTTTGCGTGATTTCCGAAAGTGTGTTGTCACGTTCATCTGAACTAACTCCAAAGGGTTTATTCCTTTCAGAGATATCTAGAACACAGAAGGAATGCAAGTCCTCCTTCGCCTACATTGCAGAACCTACAACGATGCATAGCGGATGCTTGTGCCAACGCTATGCGGTTACGTGAAGTTCAAACAAGGGTTCTAATATAACAGCTGTAGGACAGAAATTTGAATAGTGGGAATAAAGTGATTACTAATTGCACTTTCTTTCTTTCTATGATGGTCTCGTCTCGTCGTATTGTAGGTAAAAGTGAACAAACTAAGCAGCGTTTTAAGCGTTCTCTTCTTAAATATCCACGTTCACACGGAGTATTTTAATGCTAAATAGACAATGTGCTGCAACTTTGCAACATTAAAAAAAAATATCTCGTACTATTTTCGAGATAGAAACAAGTACTTTGCTGTATTTCGCCATTTGACGTAGTAAGCAGTTTCAATTATTTACGTAGGGCCACTTCAGTATCCCTCGATATTTTATGACTGTAGCTGCAGCCATTTCATATTTAGTGCCTCGCTGTGTACTGGTCAGCTGTAATAAAAGTCATTTTTATTTTCAAATTTCAATAAAAGTTACTGTTAACGTGTTTCACAAGACTATATATCAGTACTGTTGTCCATACTGGACTAAAATAACAGAAGTAACAATATAACTCATTTTTTAAGAGAGTTGCCCCTAACAGCTGTGTGAAAGAAAGCACACCAGTGTAAATTTTCATTGTTTTGTGAAATGCCTATCATTGACTTTGGTTTTCATTTCATTAGCCTGCGGAAGAATGTTCTTGCGCAGCCTGGCTTAGGAAGAATAGTTACTTCGATTAGAAAATTACTAGAATTCAGGAATGTAAGTCATGGTGAGCAATTATGATCGTTTATCAGTTTTGCATAAATGAATAGCGCAAGCAAGTTGATATTTATTTTAATATATATTTTTCATGAAATAAACTTAAGATAATGCAGAATTACTTCACACTTGAAAGAAGATTTTGATTTATTTTTAACATTTCTGAAATTTTCAAACAGTTTGAAAAATGGATTTAGAAAACGACATTTGGCACACAGAAAGCAACAAAAAGCTTTTTAAGTTGCAAGCATTTTGAAAACGTTTACAGTGAAATTTACTTACAGTGTAGATCAAAAACATCTCTATATTGGATTTTAGGAAAAAAAAACAAAAATAAATTCTATCTCCTCTGAAAAGACGAATTAATAATTTTATCTTTCAGCTGAAAAGTCAATGTTTTTATAGAAAATGTCATTTTATGGCTCTCACGTACAAATCAGCCGTCACGTGGAAGATTTATTTTCTTAACACGGCTTTGCGAATATCAAACGATGAATTTGACATAAGAGTTTTAAAAGATAAGCCAACTAGTTTTAACTTCAGTAATTTTATTAACTGCGACTACATCAGCATGGAATTGTTCTTCTCATACAATAGTTAATAGCCAGAAAAGATAAATTTGTTCATAACCTGGGCGAGTTCTTAGCCTCCCCCCACCCCATTTTTATGAACTAGAAATCTCGTGCGTGTAATAGGATAAATCTCTCTATTATTTTTAAACCATTGTTACATACCATTTTTGTAGTCAAATAGCGGGCTTAAAAGACGACTATTTTCAAACAGTAATATTTTATACAAGCTCGAGGGTTATAAAAAAAGTTATTAATTAACAATACACGGAAAATACGAAGTGGAATTAAGAGGAATACTTGCCAGATTGAATGAATGCCAGATTGCTTAATCCGCTGAGGTAGAAATCATGTCTTTGGTTAAACTGCGTATAGTCTCGGAAATGTACACGAAGGATTTATATGAAAAGATATTTTTACCAATATAAATTGCAAAGCTTAAAGAAATATTGCTAATTCCACTTTGATTGCAACAGTTAAGAATTTAGTTAAATCTCTTCCTTTTGTATTTATTATTTTAAATTCATAGATTACTTTTAAAAACGAAACACTTCGACACAACTTAAAATACAATGTATTCCAATACTGTTTAAACCATGGTCCTTAGTTCTTACACACTTAGAACTAAGCATTTCAAAAATGTATTTACACGCAGAAAGACTGCAAGAAATGAGAATTTTGAAAAATAATTTCCTGTTCACATTTACTTCTTTAATACTAGTCTTTCCATCTCGAACATTTCCAGGATTTCATTATAAGAGTGCTTGAAAACAGAAAAGTAGCTTTCTGTTCTAGTACAGTGAGCTGTTTTCAAAAATATTTTTAGAGCTTGATAAAATATCTCGTAAACGATTCCGAAAAATATGCATGAAACGATACAAGAAGCAGACAAAGAGAATCGACTATCGAATATTACATTTTCTAAAATATTTATAAAATGAGATATTTTTCAAAGTTTACTTCCAAAACAATTTTTTTTTGCTCTTTTAGTTAAGTGAAATATACAAAACAATTTTTCAAGTTCTTGAATAAAGCAAGGAATTTCATGTAATATAAAGTTCTACGATTACTTGCGTAGTTGAAAAATAATTCGGGATTTTGTAACCATAGCAAAACGTACACACACACACACATATATATATCTAATAATATATTTTGAATATATGTTAAATTTTTGATTTAACATATATATTTTGAATATATGTTAAATTTTTGATTTAACATACATTCATGCAGAAAAAACTGGATTGTACATGAGTCTTAGCAACTTTAGAAATAAATTTTCTTAAAATACGTAATTTTATCTTCCACTTCAATGTTTATCTTGTGATACCTTAAAAATAAAATTATATAAGTATAAATACACGATGGTTCTTCTGCATTCAAAACATTTTATTCAACGAAATTTCTGCTTCACATTACTTGCAATTTTTTACCATATTATTGTGCAATTATTTTAAAGCATTTAGCTATCGGCGTGAAAACAAGCCGAGCAAAATTTTCGTTAGTTTTGCGTACTTTATTTATATTTTATTAAATATTTTTCGAAGGGCATGGATAACTTAACAGAAGACGTTTTAAGATCAATTAACGAAATATTTGGCAGAGAGGAATCAAACGTAATGGACAAAGCATTTGACCACCAACATATCCAGGAAAAAAGGATTCCCATCTCTTTTTATAGTTATGCCAAATCATTGTCTACTTTACATCTGTTTGAGATGTTCCTGAATAATGGAAGCTAATATCAACTGGCTTTCTGAATATTGATATAGGACTATCTTCGGCTAGTGGCGAAATAGTGTCAGCCTCTCAATGGGAAAATCCTCCTTTTAATGATTAGCTACATAAGCTCCCACTAGCGGCGCTTAGCGACGAATCATCTGTGCAATACACTACTGACGCACGCATGCGCACTACAAAACTTAATGAGTACGACTCCAGTGCCATCTTACAGGAAAATTTCGTTTAGCTCTTTTAGAATACGTCGATGATCGTCCTCTATCCAAGTTCGTGCTGATACTAATTAGGAAGCTTTCGTCGAATTGTATGAATAAACAAAACTTATCGAGTTGCTTTTCATTGTACAGCAAACACAAATGTGTACAGAATAACCACACTTCTGATCAAGGAGTTTTCATGTTGACACCGTGTAATTTGATAGTCAGATAAGTAGGGGAAGGTGCACCTAGCGGGCAAAACAATCAGCATATGCTTTCGTAGATACTGGAAGCGCTATCCCTCTGGTAACACATAAACTAGTTGTGCCAATTGAAGAAGAAGCAATGGCAGTATTCAAGTGATCACAGTATTGCGTGTCTAAATAGAACTATTCGGAAAAAATGTGTTTTTATAACGTCTGTTATAAGTTGAGCACTACATTTTCTATTTGTTTAGATATACAGTCTTTCATGTAAAGAAATATGACTTGGTTTACTGAATGGACTATGTTTCAGATGGGAATTACCCTCGCTAACTTGTTACGTTTTTTGGTGTCATCCAGTAATATGACGTAAAGTAGGCAGCCGGGTATTGCCGGGTAAAATGATCCACTGACTGAAGAAACTCCAGTACCGGGTCATAGTTATCATGACAACCTTTCAATCGTTCTCAAAATACGTGAATCCCCCTTACATTACTTAATTTATTTCTGTGTTTATTGTAGGGAATAATTTTTGAGTTGCAATTTTGAAATATTCCATTTTACTGTTAGTGACACTTTTTTCTTTTAAAATTTTTATAAAATAAATTACGCATAATATATTGTAAAATTTGTCTTACTTCATTATGTATAGTCATAACTAATTCTAAATCTTTTATTTTGTCGATACAAAACAATTTAGAATTGTTTTCAAATGAAGGATCATTTTGCCCTTTGGTTGAGGGAAAATTGATCCTTTGGACACTTTCTCAAAGTTCTATTTTCGTTACTCAGTGTGCTTTTAAAATACTATTAAAATATGTTTATGATGCAAAATATAGTGTAAAGCATTATAGTGAAAGGATAAAGTTTTATTTAAACGTTAATGTTATATACAATTTTTCCCCTTAAGGGGATCATTTTAGGCCACTTTTCCCTATACTAAATTGCAAAAATACTGTTTTTTAGAATCTGCTATAAAATATGTGCATTCGAATTTAAGAGAGTCTGTTCAATAGGTAGACACTTTTTTTCCTTCAAAAAAGGTATTGAAATACTTATTTAAAATCACTGACTGGTTGATAATGCTTCATTAAAAATAAGAAATACTTAAGCCACTATAACTTTTATGATATTCTGTAATAAATAAAAATAAGATAAAATGTACTTTTTCTTATTTCTTCAGGTATGGGAAACACAAACACAAAAATTCAATTTATACAATATTAAAGTTACTATCCAGGTTTTATGTTCGTCAATCTCCATACATGAACAGCATTATCGAATATTTTTTTTCAGAAATGAAGAGAAAATGTAAGTAAAATTAAAAAATTCAATTTAAAGTACTCTAATATGCAATAAACTGAAGTCTGTACTGTGATTTAATGTACTTTAATGAGTCGCCGAGTGTAAAATATGAATTTGTTATGCAACTTTCAGAGCTGGAAAAGATTCCAAATTATATTAATCTTTTATATACACAACACTGAAATTCTAAATACTCATTTATTACAAACTTTCCTGGCAAATATCATGATGAATTTCAAATTCGAAAGCACTATAAACAACCGAGACAGCGTTAAGTCTTTTATTAAATGAAAATATATGTTTACTCTGTTGTTATTATACAACACAGAATAATTCCATTCCTAAGCATCTTCATTGTAAATAGCAAATTACACAAATGCATGATTAGAATATTCCCGATTTCCAAAAATGGTTACATTTCCTGCTGAAACTTTAATAAAGTTTCTGATTAATCAGGAATATTAATCTTTATGCATGCTTTTGTGCGCATTTTATGTTTAAGAAAGGTCCACAAAATGATTAGTGAACTTATGTTTGATTAGTAAAGATTGAAGTCAAATTTTTTGTAAAAGTAAGGTAGACAGTATATGGAAACAAATTTGTATGAAGCATTGAAACTGTGGTTTGATTAACAAATTCATTTTATTTTTAAATTACTTTGTGAAAGTAGTTGGAAGTAATACCAAATGTAGGAAAATATGTATAACCCCAGTGATGTACCCAAAATGGGTATTTACCTGGGTATTTATTTTTGAATTTACACTATTGTTTAAAAAGGGCTTGTATTGATGGGTAAGGATATTCACACACACACACACACACACATATATATATATTAAGTAAAAAAAAGAAAAACGAGAAACTTAGGAACCTTTTGCAACTTTTTAATTTCATAAAACGTCAAAAAATATAATTATGAAAAGAAGCTATATGATACATGTTGAATAAAATACATGATTAAATATAGCCTATAAATATAACTGTTGGAATAAAATTCTAAATAGGAATAATAACAAGGAGCAGTGTATTTGACAATTTGAAAAAAAAAGGAGAGAAATTCAACTATACGGAATATGTACAGACAGTAAAATCTGAATTACAACGAATCTCAGGAGACCGAAAATCAAATTTGTAATTCTGAAATATTTGTTAAAAGGAAACTTTATTTTTTAAAGAATTGGTATTTTAATGGTGAAAAAATTGGCATTGGTAATGGTAAAAAATTTTTTTAAAGAGAAATATTTTGTTCATCAATCTGAAATATTCATAAAAGTTTAAATTTACCGTAAAAAATATGTTTTTAAACCTATTACTTATAACTACTAGTTTTGTAACTATTTGCATGTAAATTTTATTTTAGCGATCATTAAATCAATCATAAGATGCATATAATCCCCTCTCGCCTTCAATAACAAACCATAATAAACTTTCACAGTTTAAAAAATAATAAACATAAAATAAGCTCTGGGATATAATAGTATACTTAAAATAAGCTATGAGGTATATTAATCAATGTAACACATTAAAAATATTGCCAAAGCTCGGGTATTTACCCAGGCCTTGAGTAAATACCCAATAAGCTATGAGGTATATTAATCAATGTAACACATTAAAAATATTGCCAAAGCTCGGGTATTTACCCAGACCTTGAGTAAATACCATATTTACCTACTCAGTGGCTACCTACTCAGTACCCACCCCACATCACTGTATAACCCTAAATGCTGGTTGGATGTTTACGCTAGTAGAATAAATACTATTACAATAACACAATTACAACAATGCAATAATTACTATCAATGTAATTAAAGACACAAAAACCATATTACGAACTAGTCGCTGTACCTCAAATCGACAGCAACTGCATGTACAGTAGACCCCCTATAACACGGGTTCATATAAGACAGATTCGTATAACACTGTGAAAAAATTCTCTCATTGTTCGTATAGCAAGCGAAAAGAGGCTCGTACAAAACAGTTAAAGAATGGTACAGATGGTTCAATTTTTGTTCAGAGTCTGATGAGGAAAGTCCGTGTGATGACGTGATTGAACAAGCCGAACTGAACAATGACAGCCCAAGAGACTACTTCAACGCAAATAGATTTTATTATGGCAAATTCGGGAATCGTGTAGAATATCAGGATAAATGCTTTTTCATCAGATGTAAAAAATAAAATGAAGAGGGAAGTACTGTCAAAGAAACAAACGAATTTTTAAAAATATTTATAAAATATTAATTTTAAAACTATTTTTGTGTAATTATTTATATGCATCAGTACGAAATTTCATAAATAACAACTCAACAGTTTTTTAGCGGGTTTTTTTTTTTTTTTGGATATCATCTATTCACATTTCTCTGAGCCACCACCTCTCTTAACGACCAATTCTTCGCGGAACGGAGAGTATGGTTTCACTGTATCTGAAAAAAGAGCTAGTAACATTCATGTACCTTATAAATACTAAAATAAACATAATTTAAATTCGTCCACAGAATTTCCCCGAACAGAGAGAAACATGCTTGTTATTTCTCCGTTCGTAATACTCATTATCTCTTCATAATTTTCGGAGACGTTCATTGTCGTCATTGTTGAATCATGTTTTAATTATTTCAAACTCCACTCATTCATTTTCACTAATTCATGCCTCTCAGTGAAGACAAAATGTGATTCGACGATTTGGTAAGATTTCGTGACGTCAGCAATGAAAAGCAGAATTGATGGAGTTTCAGAGTTCGGGGTTATTGATTTCCCTGTAGGCGGTTATTGGTTTAGACGCGAGTGAGTAAAGTAAGCGTACTATTTTAAAAAATTAATTTTGAAATTATGAGTGTGAATATGTATGCGGTATGAGGAGAACACATTATTTATAACTCCGCGGAGTTCACTACTTCCTATGCAAAATTTATAGATTGTTTAATTTAAACTCAGTTACTCAAGTAATGTACTTTAGTTTTTTTACGAATGATAAGTACTATTTACTCCACATACAGAAAGAAGTAGAATCCTGCTAGTCAATTATATTTTTGACTTTATATTGTACTAGAAGTCAAAGCCTGTTGTAGAGGCAATTACAACATGCGCTAGAAAAAACATTTGACGGAATCATGTGTACAATCAGCATGTGTAGATTTAATATTCCTCCACCTAAAATAAATAAGTTCATACTCAATTTTTATCATATACCCAAATCAAATTTCAAGCTCATCTGGAAACGCGCGGAAACTTTTGGCATTCAAAAGATTTCGTTTTGTGTACGCATCCTTTCTTATATCCATGCAGACGATTTATACGCGAAAAAAATTAAACTATGTAATCTGCAAAAACCATTTTAAGGGAACTGGATTCACAAATTCCTTTCAAAGCCTCATGACCGTAATGAATATGACGTCATATCGATTGCAAGAGCTCATTTTGTCACGTAAATGATTCACTTTTTTGACTCTCGGAAATAAAATGGAGCTGAAAATAGCAAAAAATCGCTTAAAAATGAGGGAACCGGCGGATTATAAGATTTTTAAAGTAGCACCAGTTGTTTTTTATATTTTTATACATAATTATGAAAAATTTCAAGCGGATCGTATAAACGGTGTAAATGTTATTAAGCTTTTTTCTGCTTTTTAATTTTTTCGAACTTTTTAATCTTCTTGGAGTAATGGCGGTAAAATATTTATATTGAAAGTGGTTTCCCCGGAATGGTTACAGAGCGAGTCAGGGATCAACGTAACAATGTAGCAGGATAGCCAAATTTTCTTTCACCTTCATTTATGTGTTTTACTTTCTATTAAGATTTTAATTTTATAACATGCTACTTACATGGCTATTTTTGACCTAGCTTTTCCTTCATACTGTTTTTAGTTGAATTATAGTTGAATTATTTTTATTTAATTCATTAAGCTTTCTTTATTTCAACTAGCCTCACCAGTAGCCGGGTGCATTTGCGTTCTGAACTGGGAAACGGCAGGTGCCCTGTTCAAACCCAGGTCGAGTCCGTCGACCTAGATGCTCGGAGTTTTCCGTGTATTTCTCCGAAACTTCGCTTAAGTACGGGTCAGGATCCCTTAGGAAGTCCTCAACGGAGGGCACCCCTTGTACTAGATCTGCCGTGTAGATAATTGGTCGTAATCCCACAATCACTATCACTATCGCATTTATAAGATCTCACTGCTTTTAATCAATGGTAAATTGATCGAGTTTATGCTTTTTAAGAAAACTAACATTGGTGGGCAGTATCTCAGTCATGTTTTTCCTGTATACAATAGTCATTATGTAAATTACACACACATTTTTTTTTTCAAAACTACATATAATTTTTCTTCGATGTTTTAAAACTATCCTACGTTATTGAAATAAAATTTAGTTACAAGGGATTATAGTGCTCAAGTTTTTGAACTCTTTGAAAAAAATTCGTACAAAAAAAAAATCGTACAATTTCGAAAAGAATTAGGATATGAAATTTTGTGTGGGTATCACACAAAAACGGCTAAAATAAATAAAGGGGAATCGTTTCTGACTGAAGCGGATACGTGGCTTAAAATACAGGCTTGGAATATTTTAAAAATATGAATGTTTTTTGTGACATGACGTAAGCTGCGAAAAGTTTTCTCGTTCATCACGCAAAATAATCTAAATATAATGAAATCAAATGTTGCAGTATTAAATGTAGATTGTGTATTATTAATGAGCATGTCCCGTGAGTTCATTTTTCAATTTAATACTCATTACTATTATCTGCCTCTGCAGCTGTAAAAGACCTTTTGATATTAACAGCTCATTTCTACTAAAAGTAAACTCTAATTTTAAAAACAAATTCTTTTCTCTCTTGACGGATGTTTTCAATTTTTGACCTTGACACTTTTTAACACTACAAGAATGTTATTACCTTCTTTCTTAACCTTAAAATATAAACGAAAATTTATACATTTCGAAAGTCTCAGCTAAATTAAAATGTCAACGACAGTTAGTTTGAACTCAAGCTAATTAGCTCTGAGAGTAATAACCTATGTATTTAACATATTGGCGCACCCAATGAGCTCGACCGACGATTTTAAAGTAGCTGGGTAATATCTAACAAATATTGGAGACTGACATTAAACCTTCTTATAGGTCGATTGTAGGGATGGACGCGAGACCATGCGAGACGAGAAATAGCTCAGGTCTCGTCTCGTCTCCCAATTTCACACCGAGTTATCGTCTCGCGGTCTCGTCTCGCACCTGGAGGTATCATCTGGCGGTCTTGTCTCGTATTCATGGGTATTGTCTCACGGTTGACGTTACTCATGAATATCGTCTCACGGTTTTATCGTCTCACGTCACCTTTTGCGATAACCCGTCCAAAAAATTATCGAGAAAATAAAAATGGTGCTATATAAAAATTTTTTAAATGAAAATGGTGGATGTTAAGGGGAAAGTCTTTTCCTTGTAATAGACACTCAATAGCGTAATAATTACGATTATTGTTGAAATTAGGCCCGACAAGCCCATACAGATTTTCATAAAGTTTTTTGAAAAAATAGTTTACCATTATTTTAAATAAAGTCACATTATTTTTTCTAACTAATAGATACATACTAATATAGTAAAATACACATATTTTACTACAATACTAATAAGTTTCATATCAGTAAATTAATTTAAAGAGAAAGTAAAAAATGCACGACAGACTAATTCCTTAGAAAAGCTGAAATGCCTTGCCGTAAATGAAGAAACTTGCTTTTAAACAGAGTATTGCAGCCTTTGGATATGAATTAGGGTCGAAAACCAGATATCTTGTGATGCATCAGATACTAGGCTATCCAAAAACATATAAATTACTGTTCTTAAACAAATTTAAAATGTTCGCTTTTTGGCCAGGATTTTGATATGAATACTCCACTGTGGGCCAGTCTGATCAAATCGTCCAGGCCATTTCAGCGGTCCAGTTCGGCCCTTCGTGAGAATCCACTTTTACGTCTGCTTGTAAAAATTATAGGTGTTTCTTTGAATGCTCCAGCTGCAGGGGTAACTTCCTTAATAAATGTATTTAACTACACTTGACACAGTACCCGTAGAAAAAGTTTCAATAATTCACTGAAATACGTCCGAGAAAAATTATAGACTAATTTGCAAAATGCATTTTTTAATAGAATAATAATAATTAAAAATGCCCATTGAAAGTTAATTCTAAAATTCCAAATTCCCCTTTCCTTGGAGTACCGACTTGTAAGCAGGGTGTGAATTGAACATTTTCTCCATGGGGGGGGGTACATTTGAAAGAAAACATTCTCCAGGAGGGGAACACTTGAAAAGATAGAAAAGAAAAAGGAGGGAATGTGTAAAAGCTTCACTCACAAGATATTATATGACAAGTGCAGTCGCCGACACATCTGGGAACTGACTTATATTCAAACAAAAGTCATAGATTGTTTCTTCTATGGAATCGCAGCTACTCAATTTACATACAACGCACCTTAAAGTATAATAAACAGCAATAACACACTACTTTCATTTTGACTTCTTGGCTTCAATCCCAAATCTTCAATCACCAGTTTGACATTTCTTCAGCAGGGAATAAATAGTATCCCTGTCAGGGATCCATTAATATTTCTCTAGCCAGGGACATTGTATTCTTCAGCCGAGGACGATCCCCAGCATTCCCCACCCCCGTCAATCAGCACCCTGCTTGTAAGCAGTATCCTACATACCTAAGGTACTGCCTACACACTGCCTATAACATGTTTGCATGTTTTAGCGCGAGACCGCGAGACTGGTCTCGCGCGAGAGCTGACCCCAGGTATCGTCTCGCGGTCTTGCGTCCATCCCTAGTCGATTATCAATCCTCCATAGACTGAACTTGGTGCATAATAGAAGTAAATGCTGGTTCACGCTACTAACATCCATGTAAATGACACTTAGAAATGTAGCATTGCAAATTTCGAATGACTCTTAATGTGCACTTAGACCTATCGAAAGTGGCTTCAGTTATTTGAACTTGTCAGTTTTTTCTTTTTTAGAAAAATAGAGTTAGCACGAAGATGTCAGTGCACTGTAAAAAAGAAATCGGAAAGGCCACCCAAAAATATGGGACAGCAGTTGCAGTTTAAAATTGCAGGAACATTTCTGCATCTGGTGAAAAAGTATTAAGAAACATTTCTGTAAATGTCGGTAGAAATTACGGTCAATTTTCTTCTTTTCTTTTCTTTCTTTCTTTCATTTTTTTTTTGGGGGGGGTTTTTGATGCATTTCTGACACTCGGAGAGTTTATTCTTTATTTTCACCTATATATAGATTACAAAACGATTATTTCAATACTCACGATTTTTTACATTCCTCCCTTCTGCTAGCTTCGAACTGACGACCTGCGGGTGGGGATGAATGCTGAAACACTACACAAAACAAGTCACGACACATTTTACCTAAAAGTTAAAATGATTGCTGAAACGACTCCTTCAATATTTAGTGGCACCCTCTATGAATAGAAAAACGAACAAATCTAGAACGTAAAATGGATTTAACCGCGCATGTGCAAAGCATCTGATCAATCAAATGGCTCTCTGACATTTCAGTAAACTAAGCCATGTTTTAGACTAAAATTTAGTGGTTTCCCTCTATGGATGGAATGATGAACCCATTAATTTGTAAAATAGTCCACTTTTATTTTCTCAATTTAAATGTCAGTGGCGACCATTTCAAATAGTAAAACAAAAAAAAAATATCACTTTCTAAAACGTAAAGAGATTTATAAGCGCATACCCTATATTTTCGTAAACCCGTCTGCTAAAAATATGCGACGTTTTGGAATTTTTTTTCTGTATATGAAAGGTTTTTAGATGTAAAATCAAAGCATATGTGGTTATTTATAACATCAGTTAAATAAATATACCTTAATTGGCGCTTCTTTACAATTTATCTTGGTAAAGAAACTTTTACCAAGATAAATGTAAATAAAAGCAATAAATAATGAACTGTGCGCACGGATAATTAAGAATAAGATGAAACTATGCTCCAAATATTTTTCAGAATTTTTGAAAATCATTTGTTTTATACGAGGGGAAATAAGGAGTATTTTTATTGCTGTATCCCAGTATTTACTGTATCCTAATAGTAGGTATTTCAAGACTAGCTTTTATTTTTTGGAGCAGCTATTGTATTTATTTTTAATACATGTTCTTCGAAGCTTGTAGTTTTGTGAAAAGCCAGATGTTGTGTAGAAAGCCATATCACTGCTCTAGAAGAACGAGAAAAGAAAACTACTAGAAAAACGTTTTATGAACTGCATTTATGGTGAGTACATGCAATCACGCAAAATATATATGATGGATAATTTTATATTTTATTTCAGCTCTCTTTTAGAAAATAATGAAAACGGAAAACGTTTTACTTTAGCATCAAAACTATATAAGATTTTGTATAGTTATATCTAGCTAATATGTAATGGGAAGGAGGCCCAAAATGATTCCCTTAAGAGGAAAACTTGCATAAAATACCATAAATGGTAAAGAAAATTTGGCCCTTTGTCGCAATATTTTACGCGATATATTGCATCATAAACATATTTTAAACGCCTCATTAAGTTATAAAAAAAATAAAATTATAAAAATGTGTCAAACGTATAATCTTGCTCAAATATATGTAAGTAATTTGAAGTTCAATTTTGGAAATTTTAAGATCTTTATGTTGTGAAAAGTCAACACCGGTCAAAAATGGGTTAAAATGCTCCTGATAGTGAAGGGGGCCCCAAAGTTAATGCTCCGGGGCCAAATCTAAATATGGCAAGGCTTTGGACATACCGTATCACCTTTCCTCTGTTCTTATTATTTTTGTTATTATTGGTCTTATTATTTTTCTGTCTTCTACGTTTTCTTTCTTTTTTCCCCCGTTTCTTTCTTTATCCTATCCTTTGTGTGCTTTGTATATAGCTCGTACTTCCTAATTTTAAATGTTACGTGTTTGTGTGTATTGCAAAGTGCAGAAACTATAACAAAGAGACGCAAGTTAAACGTTGGAGGCTTCAGGCAAGGTGTACCCTCCCTTCTCAGGATGGCATACCTCCTCAAATAAAGAACTTCTATTCTGATTGAAAAGTAATTCGCATCGTAAATTTATGCGAGACGAGAAATTCTCGCGAGAAATCTCGCGCGAGACAAGACTCTGTCTCGTCTTTCAAAATGTTTCCTTTCTCGTCTCGCGTCTCGTCTCGAGTCTCGTCTCGCGAGACGAGACGAGAACGCGAGACAGTGTGAGATTTCTCGCGTCTCGCATCCATCCCTATTTATCCGCACCCATGTGCAAAATGATCTTTCACTTGAAAGTAATTGTAAATCATTTTTAACAGCAAAATAAAAGATATAAAAGTAACTATAACTGTACGTAATGAAAAAGAAAAGTTTTACAATAATAGAGTGTGCATGATTTATTTTATGAAAATTTTAAAGTAAAAAAATGCCACAAACAATAAAGGGGAATATTACAAATTTATTACTCAAAAACTATGGCCTACAATAAACGCTGAAATAAATAATGTAATGGGGAGTAACGCATTTTGAGAACGTCTGAAGGGCTGCCATGATGACTTAGGAAACGGTGCTGGAGTTTCTTCAGTCGATGGATCCTTTTACCAGGCAGTATGGCTGCCCACTTTAGGTCATATTATTGGAACACGCCGAGAAACATAACAAACAAAACAAACGTAACTCACATCTAAAAACATACTCTAATCAGTAAACCAAGTCATATTTCTGTACATTAAAGACTGTATTTATAAATAAATAGAAAAGTTAGTGCTTACCTTATAATAGATATGATAAAACCCAGTTTTTTAAGAATACTACTCCGACACGTAATACACCGATCGCTTAAGTATCGCCATTGCTTCTTCTTGAATTGGCAGAACTAGTTTATGTGTTAACCAGTAGAAAGCGCTACCTGTATTTAAGAAAATTTATGTGGATTGTTTTGCCCGCTAGGATCATTTTGGGCCACCCCCATATATAAACAGATGCACAGAAAGATTTGTCAAAAAGCTTTTAATAAAGTTATTGTGATGATGATAATAACAATCATAATAATAATAATATTACTAATATATTAATAATGTTTTCTAATTACTTAATAAACAATGACAATATTTCTAACAAGCATATAAGTAAGCTAATTTTATTTTCAAGCTTCAATATTTTGTAATTTTAAAATGTATTTATTTATTGAGATTTGGTATTTATTTTTTATAAAATTAACTGAAACCCTCAAACTATAACTGAAAACTAAAAGTGCTCAAACTGAAACGAAAATGCAAATTCTCATTTGAACTCCGAAAAAATATATTTTCCTATAATACGTTGAAAAAGACTCTTAGAACACGGTGGAAGAATGAGACAGATATTTCTGTATTACCTGTTAACACTTCTGATGCTTACTATGTGTCTGTGACTCATACAACACGGATTATATAACACGGAACATATCTAATGTGCTTTTTTTTCGGGGGGGGGGGAGTGTCTACTGTATTTATTTTTCAGATATCATACAGTATTTGTTTTAAAGTTCTGAATGTTACGGTAAGAAGAATTTTACACAGTGGTGAGGCAGTATTCAATTTGAGGTGTAAATGTGCTTCAAGCATAACTGTAGGCTATTTGAAATAAATGACTGCCTACAGAATATATTCTGTCATTAAGTCGCCAATGATCAGATGGTGACCGTCGTGTCATGTGCATACCACAGAATCGTGCCACGTGTCATCAAATATCGTAACTTTTGGTGAAATATCGCTTGGGGCAAAAATGTCTCGAAAACTGAGTACAGGTTGGCGATATATCCTATATTTGATGAAAAATCACCAAATTCTAATGTTATTCAATACGAGTTTTAAAGATTCATATAACTTGCTCTAATAAAAGATATAAAATACCATACCGTAAACGTTTTGTGATACGTTTATTACAGTATAAGCACATTTCATATAACGCTGAAGGGCTATCTTGAGTTGATCTTAATGTTCTTCAGATCTAAATCTGATTGGAAAAAATCTCATATGCCGTGAATAGATGTTTTGCTTTTGGACAACATCCTTGAAGATAAAAGAGCATTGTCATCCGTGTACTATAAGAGGAATGGTACAAAACAGCGTTAACAACTTCTATATAATTGGGAAACTGAACAGTCTTATTTATTTGAGAGAATTAGTATCTAGGTTGAAATCCAGAAAAATAGAACTTATCTGAGTTTTTTAAATGACAGCAATGATAAGTTATTCTTTTTGAAGAAATATAGCAACAAATTTTCATCCAAGCATTTTTATCTTGGTTTTGTACGGAACAAATATCTGATTTCTTCTTCTTGTATTAAATATTTTAGGTTTTATATTTATTGCAAAAAGAAACTAAATTGGTTATTCTCATATACACAAAACACTAATATTCCTTATTGCTTAAATAATTGCATTTAAATCTTATGCAGTACTTTTTCTTTTGATTTCCATTTTTTAGTACATACATTCTTTAGAGACACACGATTCCCAATAAAAATATATACACTTGAATCTGGGAGTCAAGTGAGTAATACGCCAAAGTAAAAAGAGTAAATAAATAATTTTCGGGTCAGGTTTAAAAAACCAGGAACCCCCCCAAAAAAGAAAGCACTTAATTTTTTTAAATAACTACTAGTTAATTATTTAACAGAACCAGAGATTCATATTTGCTGATTATTCTAATGAAACAGATGAAGATTCATAAAATGTGCCCATCGGCGAAAACTTTGTCAATATAAAACTTGAAAGAAAAAATAACTCATTTTTGTTTGTTTGTTAGGTTGGTTATTTGGGGTTTAATGGCACAAAGTCCAAAAAGGACAAACTGCGTCAGACTATGTTTAAAATCAGAGTAACATCCCAGACAGCACAACAAACGTGCATCAAACTTGCAGCAAGCTTGATTTATCAAGTCAATAAGTTTGAATTAAGCTCGAAAATTTCAAGCATGTAAGCTTAACGCAAGCTTGAATCAAGTGTTCAAGTTTACACTTGCCCAGCTTGCATTAAGCTTGACATTTCAAGCTTAAAAAATTATCCTAAAAAAAATTTCCTAAATACACGGGACGCCGAACTTGCCCCACATACTTTACTTTGCCACGCATTTTCCCCCTCTACGCTGAAATTTCAATTTAATTTAATCTGTTTCCATCAAGTGTTCGTGGCTGGAATAGAGCCCGGGACCTTTCGGTTAGGAGTGGAGCTCGCTATCCGTTCAGCTACTGAGCTTCACGCAGATGCGACTAAAGTTTGAACTGACTTATCACGCCGTTTTCTCGCCAGATTGATAAGTGGGCGATGTGTTATTTGATTCTTTTATTTTTCCTTGGGATGCATCAAAATTAAAATAATGTTATTAGTGATTTAGAGACTCTACTAATAGGGAAATAAATATAATATAAACTTAAGAGCAGCACACGTTTTAAAACTTTCAGTACCGCAACACTCATGAGCAATACTGCTGGCCAAAATCGAGACAAACGACTGATTTTGAAATCAATTACGTAGTATAATTGTATTTTATTTTGAAGAATTCCCATATTTGGAAATATAGAATGGGTTTACTTACTTAACACAAATTTTGTGTTAAGTAATCTGAAATCAAAGAAACAGGTAGTTGAACGTTACTTCGAAATGCTATATCACAGTTACTAACATGTATGGAATACAAACACTTTAGTCATTTTTGTAAATATTTCTTAAAATAACAAATAATTGAAAAATTCTCTTTACTAATGTGGTTAGTTATTTTTCTACACACTGGTATGCTATATTAGGGACGGACGCAAGACGAAAAATTGGTTTCTCGCGTCTCGCAAAACAGCCGAAAAGCTTGTCTCGTCTCGCAAAAATCCCTACATCATAATGTTAAAAATTTTTGTCTCGTCTCGCAAAAATCCCTATATCATAATGTTAAAAATTTTTGTCTCGTCTCGCAAAAATCCCTACATCATAATGTTAAAAATTTTTGTCTCGTCTCGCAAAAATCCCTATATCATAATATTAGAAATTTTTGTCTCGTCTCGCAAAAAAGCTGTAAATCTCTGTCTCGTCTCGCAAAAATTCGTCTCGCGTCCATCCCTATGCTATATCGATATAGAGTATTTCGAAGGATTAAAAATAAGTTTAAATTAATTTATACAAATGTAAATTTGAATTATTTTCATTGTCCATACTTTATAATTAAAAAAATTATTTAACTTCTGAATTTTTTTTTATCCTTTGTAATTTTATTTTAAAACTACAAAAGTGTAAGATGTAAGATTTTTGGGCCTTAAAATCTGTAGGCCCTGGGCAGTTGCACCGTTTGCCCTGCCGGTAATAAGGCACTGGTAATAAAATAAAACACATCTTTTACGAACTTTCAGCAAATTTGAGGACGCTAGGCAATTAATGCCCATTCTCTTTCACAGATGGCGCTATCACTGCGCACTTTGAAAGCTAAAATCAAGGTAAATCCAAGCTTGCATTAATACGTCAAATTCAAGGAAATGTCAAGCTTGATTTAAGCTTATGTGCTGTCTGGGATGGCAATCAAGTAAAAAAGTGTTCTGTAAAAAACTCATTTTATAGAAAATTACAAAAGAAAAATTATCAACCTGAATATAAAATAAATTTCCCTTACCAGTGTCCGAGCGCATAGCACTCTGCACTGGGAGACGTAAGGTGCCTGGTTTAAAACCAGGTCGCGTCCGCTGACCTAACCGTTCGGAGTTTTCCGTGGTTTCCTCCGAAACTTAGCGTAACACGGGTTAGGAACCTTTAAAAAAACTCTCACGGAGGGCCCCCCACCCATAGGCCTAGATCCCACGTATATAAATAAATTTTACCTTAATACCACAACAACAACAACATAAAATAAATTTCTTAAGAAAACAGAAAACTAATTTCAATCATTTTATTAAGGGCGGGAACTTGCTTATTAAGCATCAATCAATATATTTATCGTAAAAATGTAGACTTTCTGTGCATAACAAAACAGAAATCAATTTCGAAAAACTTTCAAAACTATCCATGTTTTCTGGAGCCCTTAAAGATACAACAGAGCCAACATTTTTGTAGGATTCTTTGTATCTTGAAAATGCCTCATTTGAATCAAAATAATTATTTATGTGTAAAAGACCAGTTTTCACTAAATGTAAATTTTTATTCATGTCTAATCTCTCTTTTTCACTTTGCTTTTTAGGCATTAATAATTCTTACTTGAAACATTTATATGCATCTGTACTTCACTGATCATATTATCCTATGCAAGGGAAAAGGAGTCCAAGCAATTTGGGAGATTAGATTTTTTTTAACTTACAGTGAACAATGTATATTTACTTTAAAATTGTTTTTTTTAAAGCAAAAGCAAAACCAAAATAATAAAGAAGAGAGTTAAGCCTTAACAATAACTGACAACTAAGAAAAACCCTATTTTTTTCCCATACAAAAATAAAAAACTTCAAAAAGGGATCAAGTCTCCCAGTTCTCACGCTTTCACTGTATGGCGAGGGATAATTAAACTGTCGTTGTTCGAAAGCTTTTTGTTCCCCAGTTATAGTATATGGATAGAAATAAAACTTCATGAAAAGGAAACCCAGATTTGCATCAGATAAAAGAAATTCATTGAAATTTGGCCAGAACATATCGCTTTGAAAGTAAAGCCGCTTGAAATGAGTTAAAAATGGTTTAACAATGAAAAATAAAATAATTCGCGCTCACAGCGTCTATACGGTTTGATAAGAAGGAACTCCCATTAATCATGACTTATTTATCAGAATGACATCAGACCTTCCAACACTTTCTTGCTTACTGGCGGATGAGTTGCATATTCGAATATTCAATTAGTTTCGTAAGTTTGAACAAACTGTTTGGCAGCAGATCAGTCTATCAAACTCGGTTTCCCATCAGATCACGGAAAGTGAAGCAGCATCGGCTCGGCTAGCTCTATGTGGGGGGAACGACTCTCTCCACCCAGTCTGCTATTGAACGTATATGCTAAAGAAAGCTGGTGCACGTAAAATCTGCCGTGGCTCCAGTGTCCTTTATATTCAAACGATACCTCTGGGGGTGCCAATCCAGGTGCTAGGTCTTTCATCTTGAAATTGTACGAAATTAGGAGACCACTCATAGGGAGCAACACTGGTATGCTTATTAAGCCCCTCCATGATGAAATGACCAACATCTCTGGCCCTCTGAGCGGTCAAGCCTACAAGTAGGCCGCTGACCCAGCCATTGAAAGAAAGAAAAGAAGAAGTTTGACCAAACTGATGTAACGCCGAGATTCGAGCTAACTCCCACGATGATCGTACCACCTAGCGTACCTTTTCAGATGCCAGTCCAGCCAGATGTCCAGATTTGAATCCGCATGACTTTTCGCTGCAAAGATTTTGTAAATATAACACATGCATGAAGGATGTTTGATAAGTTGTAATAGGGATTTCTATCGAAGAAAATTCTCACACACGAATTTACCTCGGAAACGGTCAATGTGTGCTTCCAGTCGATGATAGAGAACTCAAATGTGTGGAACTACAGAAGCATCATTGATGACTGAACTTAACTCCCAATAGCAATATCAGGTGCTCAGTGGCAATCCCTCCCCTGCCCACTCCCCGTTTAAATTTTTGTTCTAGAGAAGAGACAGATTAGTGTTTGACCGTCACTATGAACGTTACTAATTGCAGAAGTGGAATGAGGAGAAATTCTAAGTTTTCGCCGAATGGAAAGATACATACACAGAATCCAAAGTAGGTTTATAAGCAGTAATCTTGTATTCCTGTATATACTTCGGGATAAAAAAATATTACAGAGTAAAATTCAGCTGCTAAATAATGCTGCAAAAAGTCTTCTCGGCGTGTAGTCTGGTTAATACATGTGTATTTTAAACCTTTCCATCCACCATATTTGTTTGTTAGATTGTCTTCGATATAAGCCGTTAGATTACAGTGTGGTAACCCAATGTGGCACTATGATAGTGAGAGAATTAAAGGAAGTACGATGTTTCCAAAGGCCCTCAAGCTGAAACGTGCACAGAAAAGAACAATTAAGTACCTTTGTTATAACTTATAAGCTTTAATGTAACCTTAAAAGTTAAAATGATGGCAGGCGTAAATCTTTTTTTAAACGTAACTATTAGATTGCCATGTCGGCAATGCGAGAGAGTTAAAAGACAATGCAATTTTGTTAATTTGAATTATTTTGTTTATCATGAAAATATAAATTTTGAGATTATTTAAATTTTACTTTTTAAAGATTAGGTTGATGTAGATATCTTAGTTTAAGCACAGACCGCCGTACTGCAATTTTATGGACGATAATGTATATTAAGCTACAGATTTTTTATATATGCGTCTCCTTATAAATTAGTACTTGTTAAAATTAGAATGCTATAAAAAATCAAAATGTCAATACTTTAAAAACTGCGTAGCTACTTTCATTTCAGACTTGAAAAGAACAATACACAAGTAACTATATACAGAAATTCTTATAAATATAGAAATACTCATAAAACGAACAATAGTTCTTCATTTATAATTTCTTTTACTTCTTCTGATCGGATGAAATGGTATTTATTAGCCTCTAGCAAATCCAACAAAATATACTTTATGTCCTCAAGTAAGTGTCCACTTGTTGATTTTCCTCGGTAAAATCCAGTAATTATTTTTCTTAATTGATCTATTTGCTTTTTTTGTGTGTTTCTGTACTCCAATATCTACTGTTTGTTTCTAGTCTTATCTCTATCTTGGTACAAAGTTCGCTTATTACGTGTACTTAGTAAATACTTGTAAACAAAAGATTTTTACTTTAGCATCAAATGATTGCTTCTTCGACATTCAATATGACACAAAGTAAACAAGATAGAAATGCATTTTAGTTTCGAGATATGTTTCATCAAAACTGATTTTTTTTTTTTAATTTATTGAAACAATGGAAAAAAATCATGCAAAAAGTAAACATGCTAAAATCAAATAAAACAATTGCTATTAATGTACAGTATGCTTGAATTAGCAAGCTAGATACTATTAATATTATATCTGGAGACTTTTTCTTTCAGAAATATGTTTCAAAATTTGCATCAATTTAACACAAGTAAATGGAGTTTAAATGTGAAGAATTTTAGAGTTGTTTTATGCTTTTAGGGAAATGTGAAGTTAATACGTTAAAAGACTAGCAACCCTGTAAATCCAGACAGCATTAGACAGGCCGTCACCTAGAATTTACATTGAATATGCTAAACTGATAATTATTTTAGAAGGGGAATACCCCGAAATTGTAGACAGTCGGGCAAAAGGAAAAACGGAAGCACTTTTTATCAAGCAGAAAAACTGAAAAATCTGTGATCTGCACAGTAGCCATCAAGAAGATGAAACTAATCCATAGAATACGATAAACTGATATTTTTTTTAGAAGGGGAATACGCCAAAATTGCAGACACACAGTCGGGCAAAAGGAAAAGCGAAAGCATTTTTTTATCAAGCAGAAAAAGCTAAAAATCTGTGATCTGCATCACAGTAGCCATCAAGAAGAGGAAAATAATCCATAGAATACGGGGTTGCAAACCTCGTCAAGTGGAGGAAAACCGTAAAAATTGTCATGAATTAGATAAACATTCATTTTCATTCAGCAATATAAAGCTGGGCTACAATACAGACATTGCATCACAGATCGACTTCGAAATAAAAACACGAGAATTCTTTCTCGGAATTGTTCGAAGTGTAGGCCGTGATTATCATTGCAAAACCTACAAATGAAATGCATATCCATGTAATCTGACTTATTGTTTCCTTATGAAAGTTAAAGCCTACGTAATCTGAAATGCCCACTAATATACTTTTCGCTTATTTTATTTTCTCCATACAAAAAGGAAATGTGCGTACGAGAATATTTCTTATAAACACAATTCTCGTAATGCGAACCTTCGTTGGAGATTCTAAATTTGCAATTTTTTCTAGTTTAATGAAGTTTACATCTCACTATAACACCTATGAATTTGTCGATAAAAATCGGCATTGTATAAAACAAATTGCATCTATTGCAGTTAATTTTAAATTTAGTCACTGTTTCGTGAATTAGTCAAATTTATTTCACCGGAAATATTCAAATATCAAACCCTATTTCTTGTTTTGTCAAATATTTTCAATCAAATACTATAAATCCTATAAAGAATAAAAAATCCATTTTCACCGTCACAAGCAAATTAATTATAGTTTTATTTAAGGAAAACAAAGAACTGTTTCATATGTCATAATTTATGTTTTTTTAGGAAATTCTGATCATGAGTTGTGTTTCAACTTCAAAGACTTTTATTGAATATGAAAATAAATACACTCGCAGTTCTTTTTCTTTTAAAAATGCTAATTTTTATATCGATGTACCTTTATACACATATTTTGTATCCCTGTTAAGCATTTGGATAGTTAAATAAAATACAAGAATTCACGAATGCTGCTTATATTATTTGTAAAGCATTTTTTTTATCGTAAGTAAAGCGCAAGCTTGATGCAAAAAAAAAAAAAAAAAAAAAAAGAAAAATCGCACATCAGACCACTTGCCGATAATCTGTCTGAACTGCTGTCTGTTTCCTGGAACTTAGTTTATTAGCATTTATAATTTGTAGTGTTATTTTAGAATATGGATTTTTTAATTCATTATTTTAGTTAAAGAATTTACTATTACTTCCTTTATTCCTTTTTCATTAGGCGATTAGACGATTTTTTGGTAGTTGCGTCGCATAAAGAAGTTTTGCAATTTCTGTATGCGATGCAGTTATTGTAATTGCACACAACTACTCGATGTGTGCAATTTTTGGAACAAAAGGCACTTGAATAATTTTACATCTATGCAGACTAATATTTTTAAGATTCATATTCACTTTATCCATTAGTGGTTGTCAAATGAGCCGTGGACTAGAACAGCGAACATTGGCGGACGATTATGTTCAGCAAAATATGTGCAGCTAAGCTACGCTGTCTTATTTAATTTGTACAAAAGTTGATAAGTTCTGTAGTTTTGAAGATGTAGTCTTTCCATGCTTTTCTTTTCTTTCCATTCTTTGTTTCTTTTTTTAACATCCTTCATAAAACATGATTTCAGGAAAAGTGATTGAAATTTTCTACGCTGAAAAAGTACGTGTTGAGATTTTTATTGATAGTACAGTAAAGAAAAAAGAAAATCTGAAATACTTTCATATTTTAAATGCTCAGTAAAGTGTTATAAATTAAAAGCGTATCATAACCCTTGCGTCGTTCCTATTTTTCTTCCTTATACCATTAATTTGGAAAGTGTATGATTACTAATGTTTGTGACGTATTTTTCTTTCTTGTTCCATAAAACACTTCTTCGGAATCAAAATCAATATTAAAATCACCTATTAAAACTGTTTTATAATCTTCGTCAAGCATATTCTAGTTATGCTTCAGCATTATAAAAATTGTTTGGAATGTGCATCATAATTCATGAGTGTGCCGTGTTTGTTTGTCTTGTTCCATAAAGCAATTCTTCAAAATCGAAATCTACATTAAAATCGCCTATCAAAACTGTTTAACAATCTTCGCTAGGTATCTAACTATACTTCACTTTTGTAATAAACTGTACCGTTTGCCAGTTCCTCGCCAAATTTGGAAGATATCGCCAAGCTTAGCTCAGTTTTGAAGATTTATTTTTTGGCACCAAACTTGGCCATACTTCTTCAAAAATTGCAAACGTCGGTGACTTTTAAAATTTGATTCTCTCCCCCCTAACTAATGAAATGTCCTCTAATTAAATGGTAAAAAACAACTATAATTCATAAAAAATAAATAAATAAATTGAAAAATGTAACGGAATCATGTAAAAAAAAAATGATTCATTTTAAAAGTACTCCAGTGCTAATAATTACAAGAAATACATAATCTAGTTCACGCAAGTTTAATTTCTTTTAAGGGTGAAATAAAGGATACACTTTTAGAGAAAACATGAAATTGCTCCAGATGATAAAATGTAAAAAAAAAAGCATGATGCTAAATTTGCTAGAACCTTATGCGAAAGAAGAGCTAAAAAAATTATAGGCAAATACATAATGCTTGAACACATATGTTTAATTTTTTTAAGGGTGAAATAAAGGATACGCTTTTAGAAAGGAAAACATGAAACTACCTCAGATACTAAAATGGAAGAAAAGTATGATACTAAATATGTTAGCAATTCCATACGAACGTTTATACTTCTCGAAAAAATATGCCTTCCACTAAATTGATTTCTACCTGAGAGATTTGAATAGAAATGAAAAGAAAAAATAAGCTGTGACACCTTAAAAATATCTCATCCTGGATTTGTAGTGGCTCCTATTTCAGTTAGAAAATTGAATTTTTCTTATCGCTGCCTTCTTTTGAAAAGCAAATTTTCTGTAGTGGTTTTCCGATGACTTTTTAAAGAGCACTGCATTTGTTTGAATTATTGATACGGACGTGCATTTGAAAATTACAATTCCATTATGGCTTCTTGCTCGACTTAGGGTCTGGAAAAGAAGTGAAAGTAATTTTTAAAGTCTTATATTTATGTCATTTATTTAGTCTTTATTGATCTTAGGATGTTATAATATTTTTGTCATCTGCATATGCATGTACTGATAAGAATTAAGGAAGCACTCTCCGTAAGTAAACATAATTTCTGTGACGTACTCATTTTGATTTTTTGATCTTGGCAAAAGAAGTATGATAATGCATATTTATATAAATTAGGTACTATATCTTCTATTAATGTTTATGTTGTAAATGTAATGGACTGGCTCATTTTTTATAGTTTATATTGATAACGCTAAAAGGATTTTTTTCTTTGTTTGTCTTTTATATATTTTCGGAAATTTCTTACTACTTAAACTAAGTGAAATTTCTATAGTATTTCTATTTAGTTTGTCTTTCTATTTAGTTTGTAAAATTTCTTTATCGTTTACCATTCACGTTAACTACATTGCATTATTAAATATTTAATGCGGAATCGTTAACTAATTGAATAAATTTAATGAAAGTTTAATTATTGTTTTCCCGATTCATCTCCCTAATAATTCAAAAATATTTAAAATTGGAACACATTTTGACAGAAGTTATTCATGTGTAAAACGCTTGATTGAAAAAATTCTTTTTCCCCCCTTTCCTTTCTTTTATTTCTTTTTGCATTAGAGTTTTTTATTTTATTGGGCTATTTTAAAATTAAAGTATCTGAACAATTTCGATAAAAACTAATTACTCTCCAGTATATCTTTGCTTCTCTTATATATATTGCTTCTCTTTATCATTCTACAACTAAAAAATATCTTAAAAATGCTAAACAAGAAACAAAAACCTCAAAAATATTTATTTTGAGATGGCCCTATGTTGAGCAAATCAATCAAAATGCAATCATATAATATCACCGTCATTTAAATGCAAATTATTTCTATTTTATGTAGATTTTATGTTAATTTTGATACTATTCCAAAACGCCAACTGGATCATATTTTGCGCACCACTGAAGTAATAAATAGAATAATTAGTTTACAGCCTGTACTATACGATGCACCTTTTTACGTAATTTTTTTTTTCTTATTCTGTGCTGAAATGAAATAGGTTTGGTATTCCAATATTTTGCTCGATGTGGCTTTTTAATTTGATGAGTTCCATGCTAATGGAAGGAAGAGACACGTTCTTTGCACATGACAGTTGCAGAAAAAAGCCCATTACTTTATTTCGTTAGGTTTCAGTAAATAAAAATGTTCTAATTTACTTCAAAAATCTAAACGAAAGATGTTTCATTTATTGCATTTTGACGAAAAATATGACGTTCATTCAGTATTTTGACTGAAATTTGCAGATTAAAAAAAAATGCAAATTCATTTAAACCATTCAAAGTGCCTTCGATAAAAATAATGCCCTAATCAATATTTCGTTATGGGAATCAATTATTTAGACCTTTCATTTTCATTTGGTATTTTGAATGCTTCAATATAAATTTAAAATGTTTGAGGGGATATCTACACATTTGCTTCTTAATTATTTTTCAAATATATCTAAAAATTAACTTTTTAAATTAAGTTTCAGATACACTCATGTCCATAAATTAAGGATAATTCAGAATCACACAGAAATTGATCTCTAAAATAAAAATTTCACCTGTGGAATGATCACACACATCTTGAAGAAGAATATGCAAATTACAGGAAACCACCAGATGGCGTGGATGGTACGTCACAATGACGAGAGTGTAAGAGAGGGGTATATAAGGAATGGTGGCAAAGAAGTAAAATTGTTCACAAGCGCTGTGAAAGCCTTTCAGTGCAAAAACTGCATAGTTATGGCACAAAGGAGGCATTTGGATGATGTTTTACGTTGCAGAATTACGACTGGAATGTGGACGTACCCAGCTGGAAGTATCCGAGGAACTTGGAATCGCCTAGAGTGTCATCTCCAGGCTTTGGCAACGATTGCAAGATGATGGTAATGTGAGTAGACGTTACAGCACAGGTCGCCCCCGAGTTACAACGCCGAATGAGGACCGCTATTTGGCAGTTACTGCCAAAAGAAACAGACGGAGAACAGCATCAGACCTGTCTCGTCAGCTCTCTTCAGCTACCGGTACGACAGTTTCAAGGCAGACCGTGTACAGACTCTTAGGGCACATTGGTCTATATGCTCGCAGGCCTGTCACATGTGTTCCACTTACCGCAACTCACTGTCGCCTGCGATTAGCCTGGAGTAGAGAGCATGCATTGTGGACACTGCAACAGTGGTCTTGTGTGATGTTTCCCGACGAGTCCAGGTTTAGTTTGAAGTCTAATTCTCGCCGGACATTCATCTGGAGAGCGCCAGGTACCCGTTACCACCAAGAGAACACCATTGAAAGACACCGTTACGGTGGTGCAGGATGGCTCGTTTGGGGAGGAATTATTCTTGGTTCCAGAACTGACCTGCATGTTCAGAGTGTAACGATGACAGGCCACATCTATCGGGATGTCATTCTGGAACAACATGTACGTTTGTTTCGGGGCGCCATGGGTGCTGAATTTGTGTTTATGGATGACAACGCCCGTCCTCACCGTGCAAACATTGTAGACGAATGCCTTCAATCGGAGGATATCACCCGTATGCATTGGCCAGCATACTCACCGGACTTGAATCCAATAGAGCATGTGTGGGATTTACTTGGCCGACGAATTGCAGCCCGTCAACCCCCTCCCACCTGTCTACCGGAACTTCGGAGTGCATTGCTTGATGAGTGGTGTAATGTTCCCCAAGATCAGATTGATCATTTGATACTCAGCATGCCTAGGCGTTGTCAGGCCTGTATTGCATCGTCCGGGAGACATACTCCGTATTAACCATCCTACTAACCATGTTATACTGTTTTTTGTAAATAGGTTCTTTTTGAAATTTGTTCAAGGGAGTAAAACTTGCAATTTTTATTAATTATGTCAAACATATAGCATCTTTTTTGCTCTTTACTTTTTGTTTAATAAATAGACTTTACAAATAAGTCAAATTTGTTTTGCTTCTTTCTCTTTCTTTGCCTGAACTTCATTATCCTTAATTTATGGACATGAGTGTATTTACATATTAGTTTTAAAAAATCTTTCAAGATGTAATACAAGCAAATTTTGTCACTTTTGATTCACATAGCCTCGTTTATTCTAAGTATGAAATACCTTTGTTTTACAGCTAAAGTTCCGTGGATAACCGGAAAAAGGCTGAATCAAGATTTAGCTATATTATTTGGAAAAATAACTTGAAAATTCGAGAGAAGAAGGAATCTAACATATGGCTTTTTAAGGTCAACTTTCAGTTAATAATTTCAAAATTGCAGGTCCGAATGCAACCAAAATATATGTATTCTCATATTTCAAATTTTTTGAATACTTTTACTATTGGTAATTAACAAACACGATAAAATCTAAGAAAAGTCGTGAATTATACTTTGGAATATAATGATACAAATTCAATATTTAAAAGTGCTGTAAATTTTATGCAGATGATTTTTAAAAGAAAACATGTAGTAGAAACTTGAATGAAACATCCGATTTCGTAATAATTTTTAAAAGTTTGTTAAGTCTCTGAGAAATAAGTGTAAGAAAATCTTTTTTCAGTATTCTGGAAAACAGTAAATTCACTCATTAAACGGCTGTTTGAAATTTTATCTGCGTGTTTCACTATACATAAACATACTCACTTATCAGTTATGATTTAGTTCATCATAAATAGTTAAGCAAATGCGATATTTAGGTTTTGCTTATTAGTAAAATAGTCGGACTATTATTCTGCTAACTTTGTATACAATGTGGAAGTTTTTAAAAATATTTTCTTGCCTTACTTATTTTTTAACCAACAAACTTTCTTATTTACTACTTTCCGTGTTATTGGATAATTGATTTTTCTCACAAACTATCTAAAACTTTGTTCTCGACAAAAGAATAAGGGGAAAAATAAATAAATAAAAAAATATATCATAATAAAAATGGTATGACGGAAAGTCATTTTTTTAATCAATTAAAAACAGTTGTACAATAAAATCCATAGTTTAGGAACTTGAAAGTTTTTTGTAAATGTTTATACAAAACAAAGGTTGGAACTCTTAATTCTCCAAGTAAAACATTCAGAATTTTATTAAACCTGAAGACATCGGGGATATTTATAGAAAATACTTTATAAAAATCATTCAAGCCAAATTTTTATACAAATATTCCAGTAGATTTATGGCAGAAAACGATTTTAAATTATTTTAGTTTCGAAGGCATTTTAAATGAATTTTCTTCTACGCAAATTTGACATATAAATGACATGTGAAGAGCAATATATTAAGACACGTAAAATTAAAATTCCATTCAGTCATAGAAACATGGTGTGATAATTTTCTGGTGACAGAAAAATATTTTGTATCGTTTATTCAATCATAGATTTTCATTTAACTGCTTCTTAATTACAGGATCAAAGTTAAAATTCCTGTTTCAGAATTAATAAATATCTTTACTTTTATTTTATCTAAAAATATTAATGATATTTCAAAGACCGTACTAACTGTTGATGTCACATTTTAGGCACAAAATTTACTTAGATTCAAATTACATACGAATTAAACCGGCAAACTACTTAACAGACTGCAATATTTTGGAACATATTCACCCCACTATTTTAAAGGATTTTTCGGACTATATAAATGTTCCTGTGAAACGAAATCATTTTGGTATGAAATTTTGGATCATATGCAGGAAAATGTATTAAAAAATCTTAGCTACGTAAAAGATATAAATTAATTACTGATATTTTTTGTTTGTAATTTTCACTATAATTCAATCACAACTACTTTTAAATTCAGTTCTTCATCAATCTTCGTATTTTTTTTCACAAAATTTTAAAAATCTATTCTTCCTTTGAATTTTAGCACATTTTCTAATACTTACCAAACCGTTAAAAAATGTCACCTACCGCGTTTGGCCAATTTGCTTTTTAACTTTCGCAGACATTAAAACAATCTTAACAGCTCTAAAATCTATACAAAAATGTCTGTATTTGTGTTATTTAGGAAAATAAGTGTACTTGCCTGTCATAGGAAGAGTTCTTCAACTAGTATCGTATAGAATAGAGCGTTTGGATGAACACAGAAGCAACTACTATGGTTGAGTAATATAAGCAAACCTTTCGAAGTGTATTTCGATTGGACAAATCTTATTTTAAACACACGAAAAACTTTAAAATCAAGTTTGGTGATTGCAATACAGGGTCTACCAAAAAGGTGGTAATACGCTTTAATTCTTTAATTTTTAGAGGTAAGTTCTGGATTTAAATTTGGAAGTTGTGGGGGAAAATGTTCAAAATAAGGCAGGGAAAAAAAACAGACTACGGTAACAGAAAACTCCTTTCGTTAATATTCAAAGAGACACTTTTAAAATTTGAATACTACCCTCGTACAGGACAATCCCAATTAGTGCCCCGTACACTAATGAGGTTATCTACAAAATTTAATCCTTTCATCTCAAAAAGCCTCACAGCTATATTTAGACTAAGATGTTCTGGGCCTATGCATGAATTCGGATGTAAACGTTTATTGTTAGAGAATTGGAAATTATTTTCTATCAGAAATTCCACACGATTCCGACGAATGAGATCATCAGAAGTGGTATTTTCTCAATTACAGAGCCATTGAAAAGTGGTTTAAGTTAGCATGTATTAATTTTCACATCTTTGTCACTTTTTAGGAAATGATTCTCAATTTTTTTCACATCACCTCATTAGGATGGAACTTACTTTACTAGGGAATTTTTCGTATAAGGGGTGGCATACAAAATTTAAAAAGTGCTGCTTTCAGAAAATTGACGAAATGTTTCTTAACATAGTCTTTTTTTCTACCTTAATTTGAATAATTTTTTCAATTTACATTGCACTTTTAAAGGATAAAAAGTTAAAACAGGATATCTTTCGGAACATTATGTTAACTAAATCTTCACTAATGATGATTTTCATATACCAGCAGAGCATTGTCTTTTAAAGTGCTTGAAAATAGTTTCAATTGATATTTCGGAACCTTTTTCCTGTGTTTAATACAATAGAAACAGGATGGCAGAATCTGCGCAGAAAGATGAGCAGTTTGTTTTCACTTAAGTGACGTAGGTACAGCGTCAAGTCGAAATGCTCTGTAGTGAAAAGTACGTTTGAGACTGAAAAGAAAATAGAACTTTCTTCGTGACGTATCTTGTTTTTTTTAAACTCATTCGCTGTTAAACAAGCAGTGTTGAAGAAGTTTTTTTTATCACTGATATACATAATTATACGAGCTTTCTACTTACATTCGAAGAGTTTTAGATTGGAAAAATACTATAAATAAACAGTGACGGATTAATGCATATTGTCGGGGGGGGGGGCGGTTAGTTAGAAGATTCACATATACATATACATACATTTTATGGAAGCAAAATAGGATCTTTTACAATTTTTTTTTTCTCAGGAGGTGGAAGGGCGGGCGGTCGCACCCTCCGCCCCTCTTTAATCCGCCCTTGAAATATAAGTATGTTTCAATTGAAAGGAGGGAAATATGTTACCTTCTCTAAAGGACTATAAAATTTCGTCAAATTTTTAAATAAACATTTTAGATTTGCAGGTTGAAAATGAAAGTGTGTCCTAAAGGAAACTAGCTAACTTTAGAAGAGGTATAATAAATGTTATAATCGAATTCGAAATATTTACAATGGAATTTAAATAAATAAAACGTTTTAACAAATAAAAAGTTTAAATATTAAAAATTAAGATGAATTAATGTTTAATGAATAATTAATATGCAGATCAGTAACAAATTTAATCGTATGAAAGTGTTTTATTTTTCTCATTATTTATGCAATGAAATTTATTTATTTTTGTTGAGTAGTCAGTTAATAACTATTGCTTGAGTATGAAAGATTGAAATATTTTCTGAATGTAAAAACAACAAAACAATACATCCTTTCCAAACAATAAAGTAGTGTTAATATTAAATTTCAGGTCAAAGGGGGAATGACTTTTGCGTGCACAAGATTAAATACATGCCGATAAATTACATATTTTTTAAACATTTATATCACTTAAACTTTAAGATACAGTAAATTATCATTTATCTATATGAAGAAGTTTCGTATAAAAAAATCGTGAATGTGTCACATTTATACATCATGTTTTCGCGTTATTTTCTCAGAAAATGTGCTCCATGGCACATTTTCTCTTTCATTTACCGCATTACATATGAATTACGAAAGGATAGATGTCATAATAAATTGATGGCTTTGACAATAAAAAGCTTCTGAACTTACGCAGGCAATCACATTTTTTTAAGTCACACCATTATATGTATTGCAATGTATTTGAGGATTACTTTTTGCACTCCTAAGAAGATGGTGTGCAGTGTGGTTGGTATTCGTACAGCAAACAGCCCATATAATGTATCAGCTGTCATATCTGTATGGATTAGCTGTTACAATATTTACACTAAATCCTCACGCACTTAGAATGGAGCTTATTTCGCCCGTGAAAATGAAGACTACCTAAGAGGCAAACCTAATCCTAAGTTATGATTGTCTGGGGGTAATTGTCCGAGTGTTTGTCGGCGTTTCATTTTAGTATGAAGAATGCAGTGTAAATTAATGGTATTTTCCTCTGCTTATGAAAAATTAAAATCTGCCATTTTCTTTCAAGTTTAGCTGTTGTAAAAAAAAACATAGGAACATAACTTCAAGGATTATTACAAAATTAAGGTGTTTCCCTGCTATTCTATTTTTAGCAACGAATATTTTCCATCAAGACTATCAACTCATTTTCAAATTTTTAAAATATCTCATGCTGGTTTTGGAGCGTTAAAAATGATGTACTATGAAAAGTTGGGTAGTGAATTGCTTAGATTTCCTTCATGTAATTAAATAAATGAAGAATGGATCAAGCTACACATTTTGGTTTTTAAAAGTTTCTACTGCAAACTGTCATGAGAATTTTTACAAATCGAAATGATGTTGGAGTTGATAATGAATGGAACTCTTTAGATGTAAATATGCACATTCAACATTCTATCTCGAGTAATAAAGAATGGTTTTCCTTAATAATTCCGTTGAATATTGAATTGGATTGTTCTACAGTGGACTTGTGCTACAACGATATTTATCTTACGCGAATGGGATATTGCGCGAGTTTTTCACAAGTAACGTATCTCAGAGCTAACGTTTACCCTCGCCTGCTACACGAGAGTTTTTGCCTACAGTGAGAACCAAAAACAAGAAGTTCGGGATCTGAGGATTAAATATTGTCTTCGTGATTTGTTACTGAAGAAGACATCCAATCAGCGAACGGTATTTCATACCTCGCAGCATCACTGAAAGCAGAAGCTTCCAAACCGTCCCAGTCTAAACATATCTTTATTCATGACTTTATGTAGGAAATGGTTATATATAGTTAGGCTTTAAAACAGTTTGAGGTGTGTCTATAAGTGTCAAAATTAACTGCGTATGTGTTTCAAAAAGTCGCATATATAACCTATTTCAGAACAGGAAACTTTCACATACACGACGGTTAAAGTTGGAACATAGAAACGTTCTGAGAAGTAGAGTAATAATACACGGTGTGTGAATTCTGTTCTATGGAGATAAATCGGCTTGCAATAGCTTTTACTTTATGACTTTACATTATTTTCGGTATGTCGACTTGTTACATGTATTTTTTTAAACTAAAATTCATCTATGGACCATACTGTTTTACATCAAAATAGACAATTTAAATTATAAAGTCATCTGCAAAATAATATTTTATCTTTTGTGATCACTTTTCATTTTCCATTGTTCTTATAAACGAAATTTCAAACTACACATTTTTTTAATTATTTCTAAAACTGTTTTCAAAGGTCTTTAACTTTTTTCTAGATGTTTAAGGGATGGCTAAAAAATAATAGGTTCGAATGCGCTGGGTAACAAAATTATTTATTTCTAATTACCCACGACGCAATTTAACTAAAAACACAGAATTACAAAGAGCGGGGGCAAAACGCTGCCACGCACGAACAAGTCTTGGTCTCCACTGAAGAGAGTGATAGGTGGCGCTTTCCTCTGCTGTTTACTAGGAGCGCTACAGATGTTAAAACAGCACAGCTGAAACATTTCTGGTTTGCAAGGTAGTCCTCAAAATCTGCAAACTAACACTCATTCTTTAAATTTAAAATTTTAAATATATCAGGTATATTTAACCAAATTGGATAGTTTACGCATATTTATGCATAAATTTCGACAAAACAATATTTAAGAACTTTTTGACTCACTGATGACTAATGTAAAAGTTACACTGCCAAACAATTTGCCATAAGGTAGACTTATTAGAAGGTTTTTATATAAAGGGGAGATGATTTAAGGATTCGAAGAAATGAAATCTCCCTTACGGACTTTATACACAGAGGATAGTAAATTTATTTCGCCAGGGACTCAAAACAAAATTCATGATAATTCTTCATAAGCTGTACTCCACACCTTAGTAAATGAAACAACAATGCCTTTTATGAAACTTTCTGAAAAAACTCTTCACCATGCGCAGAATAGTTTTTCGAAGAGTGACGCATCCTGCTAAATTTTCGCTTTTTAAGGATTTTTTCTGAAAGTTTCATACCTGATACAGGCTTATAATTAATTACTGTTTATAGTACTGCTTGCAAAAAGATGTTCTAGAAATTCTGAAGGGCCTGACATGAATAGCATATTTGCATTTATGCACCGAAATCACATGATAGTCCTTCTGTACTTTGATTTTGTTCGGCAATTTAAAAGAAATGTATAAAATGAATTTGTCTAAGAAAGGATAATTTTGCGGTTGGATCTTGGATAGCAGATTACTACCATAACTAAACGTTTTAAACGAATAAGATTTTAAGAATGAATATTCTGTTTTAATTGACTCTAGAGAATAAAAATTTTACCTACCTCATTTTCTCTCCGAGTTCGCCGGGCATAAGAAAAGAATGGGACTGGCACACAACGCAACGAGACTTAGATTTGGGTTTAACATTTGATTAAACTTAAATTAGATTCATAAAATAAAGCCTCGCATCACGTACCAACACCAAACACGAATTTACATAGAATGACGAAATACAGATGTTTCTCCGCTCAATAAGTAAAAAAAAAAAAAAAAAATTAGATTTCCGGCGATGACGCCACAGTTCGAAAAAGTGAAAATAAAATAAAAATAAAAGTTTATATATACAGTCTCACGTTCACTTCCGCTCTGGAGGAACTGATCTATTGAGTTAGTTTTTTTTTTTTTTTTTATAAAGGTGCAAGGTGCATCTCTCTCTCTCTCTCTCTCTCTCTCTCTCTGTATATATATATATATATATATATATATATATATATATATATATATATATATATATATATATATATATACATATATATATATATATATAACTAACAAGTAAAACACACAATATACTAAAAATAAGACATATCTCGCATAAAAATATAACAGCTATTAGCAAGTATTAGAAACCAGATTTTGAAGCCAAATAAAGTGCAAGAATTATTGTGATAATATAATGGAACGGAAATTATAACCACTGTCACCATCGTCAGGGGCCACAAACAGTGGATTATAATTTACAGCAAACCAAATAGTGGGGTTTCGGTTGTGTGGCATATCAGAAGAGATATTAACTCCACACATCTGGGCCCTATCCTACTATATAAAGGAAAGAAGAAATCAAAAAGATAACAAAAATTAGAAATAGGAATATAATTTTACATACCAGACCTTGAGCACATGGAAATTTCTTTTGAACAATTGATATGTGTTGCCAATGCTAAGAATTGTAAAAAGTGAAAAATGGTGTTGCCACTAAATAAAAGTGTAAAAGTGGAAAGAAGAAAGTATAGGAGTTGCCAAGTACTAAAAGGTAATATTATTAAATTTTAAGAATATCCAGGTATATTAATATAATAAATATATATTGAATAATAATAAATTAAAATGATTGAATAAAATAAATGGTATAGCAAAATTAAATATAACATATTGTTTAAAAAATATAATGATTATTATTATTGACAAAGTATGTATAATAATTTATTGTATGACAGAAGATTAATCTAGTAAATAAGAGAAAAAAATAAATAAATAAATATATATATATATATATATATGTATAGTATAAAATAGCTAAACTATACATATTTCATCATACATTCATTCAAACTAATATTATATTTCTAAATGCAGTTTATAAGTATTTTAATAAGTAAAAACTGCACCACCCTACTTTTGAAAAAATAAGCTAAAAGAGAAATATCGCTTAAAGGCTAATTTATTTATATTTTTGATCAAAAAGCAATACTTACCCATTTTATCATACTATACCCTATTTAAAATGTTTGTAATTTTTTAATGAAGGTATATGAATAATATGCCTTCTATACCTAAAATATTTTATATGGCTTTATAATTGAAGGTTTTTTTTTTTTTTTTAGGTGCACTTTTTCCTTTAGGTGTGCATTTATCTCTGAATTTCTTATTGCATGATTTCCACATAACGCTGAACGCATTAATCGAGAAATATATTGGAACGTTGGCTGTATCTAAATTTCTTAAGTTATTTAGTTTGAATTCGTAGACTAAGTTTCTAATACTGATTAATTGTAAATTTGAACATTCAGTTGATGAATTCATTATTCCAAAAGAGAAAGTTTTTTGCACTAAATATGAATCAGCCGGCTTTTAAACAGCATATATTTTCATAGGAAAGAATGTAGGAGAGAGAAATTAAATAAATAAAAGGCATTTCTTATATGAAAATAAAGAATAAAATTCCAAGTCTTGAAATGAAAAATTATGCGTTTGTCACAAGATGTACAGATCAAGGTCATATAATTGTAAAGAGGTTTAGGTAAGATAAGACTCAAGAAAAATGTGAACACACCTATACGTAGGCAGATGACATAAGTCAAAAAAGACTGCAGCTGGGCAAATGTAAATTACATAACATTTGTATTTAACATGAAATGGACAATATAATATTAGTTCACAGTTCATAATATATCTATAATTTAACGGAATAAGAATTTGCAGCTAAGTTTCCCAAAAATACCCATACTGTTATTTTTCCGTTTTTGAAGAGTCTGAGACGGTAATTTTCCGTTTTGCTAAAATTGTAGTATATATATATATATATATATATTGTAGTATATATATATATATATATTGCCGACTGTGGAATCGAACCATCCACGTGCCGAAGATCGCTGCACTTATCATCCAGTACTTGCAAGTTTGACTTGCATGAAGATGACTGAATGTCGAGGTGGAAATTTTTTTCAACTTTGAAATAGTAGATGGAAAGTTTTTCATAAAGTATGCAAATGAAGTCAAGCGGTTTGTGACAGATTTTAATTCTATATGCGTGTGAATTGAAACACCACATGACAATGAATGTTTTACTGAAGTATAAATTTATTATAGTTCAACACTGCGTAAATATATCGTCACAGATGAAAATGTCTAACAAAAATGCAGTTTATTAAAATATTTCATAAAGTAGAGAAAAAACAAAATTTTACACTATGTTTCAGAAAGTTAAAACAGCTTTCTACTTTTATCGAGAAATTTCGAATTTATTCGAAAATTGGACACTTTTTTGGAAAACAAGGTTAGAAATAGCAAAAACACTCAAAATAACTCGTTTTTGAAACATAAAAAAAATGCAAAAGAAAACCATAAAGGGTTACTTGAACGGCCATACAGCTGTTTCGATCGAAAACTTTTTGATTTTCTTCAGTGGTAAACATTCAAATGAAGTCAGGAACGGGGAACTGAAAAGAAAGTATACAGAAAACACAAGCGACAAACATGTTGTCAAACGGAGGAAATATAAAGGAAGAAACCGGGGAGGGGAGGAGAAAGTGGAGAAGGAGGGTAGAAAAAATAATATAGAGAAATGTAGAAAATATAGAAAAAATAAACAAATAAAAATAAATAGGGGGGAAAATGGTAGAAAATAGGAACATGCAAAAATAATAAAAATAATAAAAAACAAAAAACAAACAGAACAATGAACGAGCAGTAACTACAACAATAAAGCAAAATTAAATTTAATAACAAATTAAAAACACAAGACAACATTTTTAGAAATGTATATATACATATAAATAAACAGGACAACACTTTTTTTTTATTAACATAAAGAATAAAGTAAATACATATAACATGACATAAGATAAAACAATAAATGCAAACAACATGACACATAACATGAAAAAAATTACAAATAAATAAATAAATAAAATAAATAAACAGCAAAAGATACATAAAAATAGAGAAAAAATAAACTGAGGTGAGGGAAGAAGGAAGAAAGACAGAACCTTGCAACAACTGCTTCCTAGCAGAATGAATAAAAGGAATGGAAGAACCACAAGACTCTTCAAGTGCTGAATAATGGAAAAAACCTTTAAAAAATCAAGATTGGTCAATAGTGAGGAGTGCACAGGATGTTTGCTTTAGAAAATTGAAAATAATGACTGAAATTCCAAGAATGGGAGGCAATAGGAGCTTTGGAAAGCTCATGCTTAGAAACATATCTCTAATGCTCTTTGAGCCTAAATTTTAGAGTTCTTCTGGTCTGACCACTATATTCCATGTCACAAGATTCACAGGGAATAAAATATACACGCCAACGTTTCTCAGTAGAAATAGGATCCTTGAGAAAGGAGAATTTTATGGTGTTAATTTGCAAAGTTTTTCATCATTTTAAGTAAAAAACAGCCTGAATTTTTAGATTATTTTTGTTACCGAACATAGCATTATACTTAAATCCCTAAGATAACTATTCATGCTATTAATCCTTTGGAGGGCTTGTAAGAAAAATTTTTTTAAATTCTCTAGTTTAATTACAATATAAATAATGTGCTAAATATGTTAAAAAACAAGCTCAAAATATCTGCACTAACTTCTGTTAAAAGAACGAAATGCTAAGCAATATTGCAAAATAAAAACTGAAAAAAATCTGCATTAATCGACTAGGAGTAAATGAAATTATCATAAAAGCAACAATTTTGAAAAGGGCAGTCAGAAATGCATAAATGCTGGCAAGGATTATAATTTAAAATTTTATTTCCTTTAAAATAATGATTTACGTTTTCTCCAAATTTTACAAAATTACTAAAATACACCTCAAGTAAGAAACTATTTTATTAAAATAAATCACAGTGAAACGAATGCTATAAATTTCCTAAACCTGTAGTATTTATGCTAGTCTTTTCAGCTGGAATTACTACTGAATGTCATAATTACACGTTTTTAAATGAACCTAAAATGATGCAAATAGCTTGTTATGATGGAGATTCATTTTACTTCTTTAAATCATCCACTGTAAAAGCATTTCTCTGTATTTTTTTTTTTATTTAAATGAAGAGTTTCATAAATTTTAATAAACAGAAACACCGAATTGCTGTTAAACAATTTTAATAAACAGAAATAGGTTTATAAATTTCCTAAACCTGTAGTATTTATGCTAGTCTTTTCAGCTGGAATTACTACTGAATGTCATAATTACACGTTTTTAAATGAACCTAAAATGATGCAAAATAGCTTGTTATGATGGAGATTTATTTTACTTCTTTAAATCATCCACTGTAAAAGCATTTCTCTGTATTTATTTTTTTTATTTAAATGAAGAGTTTCATAAATTTTAATAAACAGAAACACCGAATTGCTGTTAAACAATTTTTCTGTACTTTCCACTATCTTAAGAGGCATTCTGTTCCTTCTGAATAAATAAAACAAAAGAAGCACGTTGAATAAAACATGCTATGTAATTAACTATACAGTAAGTTCTTCAGTATGGCCATTCGATAGTGTTTTCTGTCCATAATAAGCATAAGTAATTTCTCCGAAAGCTACAAATTGTACCAAAGTACAGACAGGTATTGCATAATTCAAAGGCTGCAGTGTTATAACAGAGTAGATAAGAATTAAGTGCTTATGAGACTGTAGTCTTTAAAACATCAATAAAATATTTTATTTATTATTATCATCTAGATTTTCGTAGAATTTATATATAATTTTTTAAATGAAATATTAATGGCTCATGAAATCAAATACATTTTGCAGAAATAAAGGTACCGTGTTTTAACAGATTCCACTTACACTTAATAGTAACTTTTTTTGCTGGTTTTGTGTTTTCCCTACCTAATAATGAAAGTTAAAATGAGTGTGTGCTTTATAATTTAAAAAAAAAAAAATATCTGGAGTGACTCCACTCGACTTTCCGAACACTTACGATTAAGATAACGACCAAGCATTTAAATAAATTTTAATCGATGAATAATTCAAATATATATACCAAAATGAAGCTCAATCGAATGTATCGTTTAAACGCTAGCGCACTTTCAAGAATTTCTCCCCATAGGCTATAATGTAAAAGGAATTTTTGGCGTAGCCCTGTAGAAAAACTATAAGTGCTATACACATCAAAATCGATACCGGTCTTACGATTGTTGTTTATAACATGTACACCCAATTTGAGCTCAATCGAATGTACCGTTTAAACGCTAGCGCACTTTCCAGAATTTTCCCCCATAGGCCATAATGTAAAAGGAATCTTTGTCGTAGCCCTCTAGAAAAACTATAAGTCTTATACACACCGAAATCAATACGGGTCTTGCGACGGTGGTTTATAACATATATACCTAATTTGAGCTCAATCGAATGTACCGTTTAAACGCTAGCGCACTTTCAAGAATTTTCCCCCATAGGCCATAATGTAAAAGAAATCTTTGTCGTAGCCCTGTAGAAAAACTATAAGTCCTATATACACCCAAATCAATACCGGTCTTGCGACGGTGGTTTATAACATATATACCCAATTTGAGCTCAATCGCATGCCCCGTTCAGGAGCTATCGTGTTCACTCACATACACACAAACACACATACACACATACATACATACATCTCGTAAAAATAGCATAAATGAATTCAGAAGCTCTCTAAACGTGTAAATACACCAAAATCTCGCATTCGAATTTTTTCATGATTACAATAATTTCCTTACATGGTACATGTTCGGAAAGTAATAAGTCTGCCTGATTGGTCAAAACTATTAATTAAAAATGAATAGTTAATAAAATATTTTTAAAAACGTTTTTATTGAAAAGCAATAAGCTAAGCCAACTAAAAAGGTTTTTTTTTTTAGCACTAGGGTGTTATTTTGCTTATACGAGAATTTTGTCTACGCGATATTTTCGCCAAGTTTTGTGGATATGAACTGTCACGGTGAAGATCTTTCAAATGTGTTTGCCAGATAATTTAAGGGGGGGGGGCGTTAATAAACTGTTGAAAATCGCACAAGGTGTGCAATTTTCAATTTTTGATCGCTCAATTTGGTGCCGAAACGCCACAATTTATTATAAATATATTACAAGTATGGTTAGAAAATGCCTGGCGAATATCGTAAAATAGTTTTAGTAAGCGATTGTAGTAGGCGAATATAGATTTTAGTTCCGAAGAAGTGTTTTATAGAACAAAGAAGACTAATTCGGTACACTCATGGATTATGATGCCCATTCCAAACAGTATTTAAAATGGTCAAGCATAGTTGGTATATGACTGGCAAAGAATGTAAAACAGTTTCAGTAGGCAATTTTAAGATAGATTTCGATTCCAAAGATGTGATTTATGGAACAAGAAAGAGTTGATTTCTGTTTTAACTCTCCCACTCTCTCCAACCTAAAAAATCGCCGCACTTCGGCGAGCTTTGCAATCATGGATCTCTAGAAGTCATGCACAAGTTTCAACGCTGCCAAAAGAACTAGATAAAAACTAAAGTGAACAAATTAGTGATAAACGCACCAGTTAAGGAATTTGATGACACTTATTAAAACTGCATTAATTGGCAACCCAAAATAAATAAAAATGAAACGGAATGCTGTACTTACAGGTTGTTCCAAATCGCCATTTTAATTCTAAATTACGATTGCCATATAAATGCACAAAATCGTCATGGTTACTGCATATGTTTAATGATCGCCACCTTGGCGAGAGTCGGGGCGTTCAAGTAGGAATCAACCCAAGAAAAACAATCACGGCACACTCATGGGTTATGATGCACATTTTAAGCAATATTGAAAACGGTGAAGTATAGTTGGAATGTACTTCGCAAAGAATGTAAAATAGTTTTAGTAGGCGATTTTAAGATAGATTTCGAATCCAAAGATGTGTTTTATAAAACAAGAAAGAAAAACGGCACACTCATGAATAATGATACACTTTCCAACTTAATGGAATAAGGAAGAAAATAGGGACGACGCATAAATTATGCTACGCATTTAATAAATGGCACTTCACTGCTTATTTAAAATCTGAAAGTGTTTCGGATTTTCTTTCCACCCCCCCTTTCTTAAAGGAGAAGAGGATGTTTCTGTTGTTTACATCTGAAACTAGGTGTCTGAACTTATAGCACCATCAAAATTAAAATCAAGGATCTAATCTTAATCTTAATATATATATGAAATGCTAATGTTCGTTAGTAAAGACAGGGTTTTCTCTATCACCACCTACTCGAATTAACTTCCCGTTGGGGGTGGTAAATACCCCTTGGTCTCACGGTGAAAGTAAGGGAGTTTGGTAGCGGTGGGTGGAAGTGGGTGGTTGTGGGTGGCGAAAATGTGAAAAAATATATATCTGTCCTTTTCTAACTCATAAGAATTTCTGAATTTCAACTCCAATGAAATATTAAAATTTAATGTTTATCGTCTGTTGCCATATCAGCAGGAAAACTGAATCTCAAGCAATTATCGTCTGCGAACCATTTTACCTGAAACAAATTCAAGTTATTTTGACAAGTGAAAAAGAATAAATTATTTGAATAATGGCCCTGCAGTGTATCACTTCTCGACTGTGCAAATGATCGTTATGAAAATTGGTATACATAAATATTTGAACACGGGGAAGAGTTTGGAGCTATCCATTTTCCTATAACTTACCACTAGATGTCGCGTCAACACATGAACTTCTGGACTGTCCAGCCGATAGTCATGAAAATTCGTATACATCGATATCTGAATGCAAAAAATATTTTCGCCGTATCCGTTTTGCTAAAACTCTCCACTAGATTGCGCTACGCCGCATGGCCTTCTGCACCGTACAAACGATTGCCTTGCAATTCGGTATGCATGATTATTGGACACAATATAACGTGATATCCATTTTGCTATATCTGTTTATTACAATGGTAATCACCACAAATCGCGATATCAAAAAGTCCATTCATTCCCGTGCGAAGAACGGGTACTTCAGCTAGTATATATATAAAATGCTAATGTTCGTTTGTAAAGACAGGGTTTTCTCTATCACCACCAACTCGAATTAACTTCACGTTGGGGTGGTAAATACCCCTTGGCCTCGCGGTGAAAGTAAGGGAGTTTCGTCGCGGTGGGTGAAAGTGGGTGATTGTGGGTGGAGAAAATGTGAAAAAATATATATCTGTCCTTTTCTAACTCATGAGAACTTCTGAATTTCAACAATAAAATATTAAAATTTAAAGTTTATCGTCTGTTGCCAGATCAGCAGGAAAACTGAATCTCAATCAATTATCGTCTGCGAACCATTTTACCTGAAACAAACTCAAGTTATTTTGACAAGTGAAAAAGAACAAATTATTTGAATATTCTAGAGTGTTCTGGTACTAGCAATTTCGATGTGTTATTTATATATATATAAATGAATGTTTGTGTGTATGTATGTATGTATGTGTGTGTGTGTGTGGGACGTTGCAAAACTCCAAAACCGTTTGACCGATCACCATGAAATTTTGTACACATGTCTTTTGTCACGGAGAAAGTTTTTATGCTATCTATTTTACTCTAGCTCGCCGCTAGGTGGCGCTGCAGAACGTCAAATACTATTCAACCGCTTGCTATGAAAATACCGTTTAACTTATCTTGACGAAAATTGGTACGTATGGATATTTGCACACGGAGAATATTTTTACGCAATCCATTTTGACATAACTTGCCGCTAGGTGGCGCTGCAGAGCGTCGAATTATTTTCCGTTGGACCGCTTGCTATGAAAATACCATTCAACTGATTTTGATGAAAATTGGTACACACGGATATTTGAAGACGTAGAATATTTTTACTTTATCCATTTTACTGTAACTTGACGCTAGATGGCGCTGCAGAACATCGATTTCTATTCTGTTCAACCCTCTTGCTATGAAAATAACATTCAACCGATTTTGGCAAAAATTGGTACGTATGGATATTTGAACACGGAAAATATTTTTACACTATCTGTTTTGCCATGACTTGCTGCAAGATGGCGCTGCAGTACATCGAATTCTATTCCGTTCGACCACTTCCTATGCAAGACCGTTCAATCAATTTTGATGAAAATTGGTACACACGGATATTTGGAGACGTAGAATATTTTTACGCAATCCATTTTGACATAACTTGCCGCTAGGTGGCGCTGCAGAGCGTTGAATTGTATTCCGTTGGACTGCTTGCTATGAAAATACCATTCAACCAATTTTGATGAAAATTGCTATTTATGGATATTTGAACACGGAGAAGGTTTTTATGCTATCCATTTTGCTGTAACTTGACGCTAGATGACGCTGCAGAACGTCGATTTCTATTCCGTTCGATTGCTTGCTATGAAAATACCATTCAACCGATTTTGACGGAAATTGGTACACAGGGATATTTGAAGAAGTAGAATATTTTTACACCATCCATTTTCCGATAATTTGCCGCTAGATGGTGCTGCAGAACGCCGAATTCTATTTCGTTTAAGCGCTTGCTGTGAAAATACCAGTCAACCGATTTTGATAACAATTGGTACACATGGATATATCAACCTGGAGAATATTTTTAAGCTATCCATTTTGCTATAACTTGCCGTAAGATGGCGCTGCAGCGCATCAACTTCTATACCGTTCAACTAATCACCATAAATATTTTTATGCTTACACATTTGAGCACGGAGAATACATTCTAACTATTCATTTAGCTGTTACTCACTTCTAGATGACACTACAGCGCATTTATACTTTAACTCGCCATGAGATGGCAATGCAGCGCATCAACTTCATGACCGGACAATTGATGTCTATGAAAATTGATATGCTAGATACTTGAACACGGAGAATATTTTCGTGTTATTCATTTTGCTATAAATAGCTACTTCATTGTGCTGTAGAAAATTATTACTTAACTCGATAGTGCTGCAACGTATCAACTTCTTACTTTAATTCGTCTATTGATGGCGCTGCAGCATATAAAGACTGTTCAACTGATCGCTATGAAAACTGGGATTGATAGATATTCGAACACGGAGAATATTTTGGCGTTATTCATTTTGCTATAACTTGCCACTAGATGTCACTTCAAACCAATAACTTCAGGACCGTTCAACTAATAGTCATGAAAATTAGTAAACATACATGTTTGAACGTAAAAAATACTTTCGCCGTAACCGTTTAGCTATAACTCGCCTTCTGTACCGTTCAACCGTTCAAATTGGTACATACAGATTATTGAGCACGCAGAATACTTTTACGCTATCTATTTTGCTATGACTTGCCTCTAGATGCCGATGCAGCACACCAACTTCAAAGTCGTTCGCCCGATCACCTTAAAAATTGGTATAGATACACATTTGAGCAGAGAGAATATTATTTTATTATTCATTTGGCTGTACTCACAAGTTGATGGCACTGCAGCCAGGGCCTGATTTCCGGGCGGACATTCGGGGCAAGCGTACTGGCCCCCAAATTGTTCTTTAAGTTTAAAAATTTGTAAATTTTGAAAAAGTTTTCCAAAGAGGGTCCCCTAATGAAGCTTTTGCCCAGGGCGCCCAACTCGGCAAATCTGCCCTGACTGCAGCACTTTATTACTTTAACTCGCCACTAGATAGCAAGTACTTCAGCAATGAACTTCTTGATCGTTCAACTAACCGCTCTGAAAATTGGTATACATACACATTTGAACACAGATAATATTTTCGCGTTATTCATTTTGCTTAACTCGCCCTTTGATTGCGCAGTAGCGCATTATTACTATAATTCGCCACTAGATGGCGCTGCAGCGTATCTTGACCGTTAAACTGTTCGCTATGAAAATTGGTACACATAGATATTTGATCATGAAAATATTTTGATGATATCCATTTCGCAAAAACTTCGACAGTTGATGGTGCTGTGCCGACTCATCATCTTCACCGTTCAAACGATCGTCATGAAATTCTTTATGCATAATTGTTGAACACAGATAATATTTATGCGATATCAATTTTGCTATATCTATTTATTATGATAAATAGTAATTACATTAAACCGTAATATGAAAAAAGAATCCTTTCATTCCCGTGCGAAGAACGGGGCATACAGCTAGTTATGTATAATATGCTAGTTGTAGTAATTGTCGCTGACGGGATTTCCTGATTCATAAATTATTTTGAAATTTCCTTTAGTCCATATTATTATTCCAGAAAAGTCCTGGGGATTTTTTAAAAAGAAAGTGTTGAGTTTGCATCAAATATTTCAGAAATAATATAAATAAACTTTAAAATTTTAAAACGTATAGTTTAATTTAATGTACTGTACCCTAAGTTAGTCAATTTCATTTCATTCACATCCATTATTTCCACTTGATATAATAATAAATTTTACGCGATCTTCTCAAAATTTATTTAAAATTTTTACAAAGTTCAAAGCCTGTATTTTAATGAAACTAGCGCTTTTTTAATACATGTTTGTAGCAATTTTAATTTCGCCAATAAAACTACTAGTGTTCATTCTTAAATGATCCATCACTGTTTTATTTTATTTGATAATGACGCTGACACGCAAAGGAAAATTTGTAAACTTTTCGAAAAGTTTCAATCATGTTGTTCAAAATATTATGCAGATTCAAGTAAAATGCTGTGCTGTCATCCGATATATCTATGCATAATTTCAACATTGTGCTACCTAGAAGAAAAGGAAGTTCTTCGAGGTTGCGAGGAGGATTAAACGAACTTGAAATCTTATTTTATCTTTTATATACTGTAAATTATAGAGTAAAATATAATTAAAATTAGGATATCATAATAATCATCCTTTTCTATTATTTTAATTATCGTATTTAACATTTTTATGTAATATTTTGCTGTGTGCATAATATATGTGTATTATAGATTCACTTATCTTATGCTTTTTTAGAAAAATCTAATGATTTTAAACAAATATGATTAACACTTTATTATTGTAAAGGCAATGCCTCGATATTACAAAAAGAAAACAGATCGAGATTCATCGTCAATTTCAAATATAAATGCAATTAAAGTTACATCCATATAATCGTTAAATTATTGGTCAGAATTAAATCTGCGGTGTCTGCAAAAGAATATTTTAAGCTAAAATTCTCAAGTGTGATTCGATCAAATTCAAGAAATGAATGCGCGAAAATTAAAATGGCGATGGTTTGCGCTGAATGAAATGTGCAGGCTAACATTTTAATTTGTACCCTTATTAATTTTAGTAAAGTAATCTTGAAAGAAATTACATATTTGTTTCATCATAGTCATTGTTAATTCACAGAAAATGTTCCAATGTTTTTCTTATTTATTTATTACCATTTTTTTAATTTACAGTGGTGTTACATCTTACCTCAAGCTGATGGAACCTTCATCATATTTATGGAGGAACATGCTACAATTAGATGAGGACCATACACAATATCATTTAAATGACTGTCGATTACAATTTATCTCATATAATAATATATTGTTAATATAACTTTATAATGAAGCCAAATGAGGGTTTCAATTTTCTATTATTTTAGACTATACAAATTATATCAGAAAACAATAAAACGTTTTAACTCTCCCGATGTCAAATTGACTTTGAAAGTTTCAGCTGTAAATCGATTATTACTTATTAGTAATTTAGTTTTCACCTGTTCACGTTGTTTTAATGTACAAAATCTTTAAAAAATCTTAATTGGGCTACAGTCAGGTGCAATCCTCATCAGTAAGATAATCTTAAATATAAAATCTTGAATTTACTCAGTCATCTGATTTATATGTTTTTCTGGCTTAGAAAACTTCCATACGATTTTAAACAAGTTTGTCTTCATTACGTTTTCCGTTACTTTTAGTATAACAATGACACGTAACTACTTAGCTTGTACATTAAACAGCTTTGGGCATTTCCAGTTCGTTAACAAGAGATTCTGTCGAAGGATTTCTATCGGAATTATTAATTAAAATCCAATCTCTATCAATAAACTTGAGTAGCTAAACTCTGGTAATGTGAATGTTTTGTCTAGCATTTAATTAATATTCTCGTGAAATGTTTAGTATCTAAATGCCTTTATATGAAGATGCAAATTTAACTTTCGATTTGAAATGGCTTTCTTGTTCTAGTTTTCGTATTAAAATGCGACATAAATATTATCAAATATTTAATATTTTAATATCTGTTTTGGTCATATTATGACCCATCGTACAGATTTTAAAGAAAGACTTTATTGAAATAGTTGGTAATTTTTTATTTTCCCCTTTATTAAAATAAAACATTTGTTTAGAAAGAGTCAAATATTTATTTAGAAATTCGGGAAATTGTATGTGCCCAAAGTATTCTACAACGTTTTACTAGATACAGTGCTAAACATTTGCGAGTCCCTACCAGAAGAAATCACAAGAAATTATAGCTTGTAATCTAAGGTGAAACCAAGAGTTAATCTAAACACAGTAACGTTAAAATGACGGATTGCATACATAAATAAAATGAATAAATTTGATTATGTATCTAAGATATTTTGGTAGCTCGTACCGCGTCTAAATGTTAGTTGATTTTATTCCAAGTATTTGAAAGCGTCTGAGAGTTATGGTATGAATAGAGACTGTAATTCGATGATTGTGTTCTTCTACATTGGGACACGTAGTGCACAATATCTTTGACATAACCCCACATAAAGAAATCCAAGAAGGTAAACTTGGTGATCGACGAGGCCACTAAATTGAAACGCCGCGACCAATCCATCTGTTTTGCGAAATGTTGATTGAGGAAATTGCGCACAGACGTCGAACAACGTGGAGGTGACACCGTCCTGTTGAAAAATCACAATGCCCAGTCTTTGATACAGTCATATACTGCGCTCTTCAGAATCTCTTGACAAAATCCTTGACACCCTGCGCTGTCTATCAGATTTCTTTGAGCAAAATTCTAGGAAACGAAAATCTGACACTTTTGTAAATCAGACATCATTCAAATAATCGGTTTATACTTTTAGTTTTTTTTTAAAAATTTAATTTTGTAAAGCGTCCAACAATTCTCGGGAACCCTGTAAATTAGCTCATCTTCAAACTAACTGTAAAGCACGTAGTATTCGTTACACAAATATACAAACTTATCAAGTGCGGGAAACTTCATTATGTTTTTGCTGCTTAATCACTACTTTTAGCGGTCGTAACTGTATCTTTCTTTCCATCGTACAGCCACTTTTTCATTCTGCTTTCTAATGAAAGCTGTGGGAGTCTTGCACTGTTAGGATACAGAAGTTTCCATTATAGTATTCTGAAGCACTAAAGTATAGTAATAGTGTAATCGACATGGGAAAAGAAAGTACAGAGTTGCAAAATTTCATGGCCTTTCAGCGATATCAGTAGGCCTCTAATCATGAAAAGTCTTTTACACAAAAGCAACTTAAGACATAGGGGTCAGTTTCAGAATAATATGCAGTTTGATTTACAAGGTACACATATAGGCTGTATAAGAAGCCATGAAGATATACGACCATGAAGTAAAGAACGCTTTTGTCACACGAAAGCTTAAATAAAGAAAATGAAATTGATCTTGGAGAAATATCATGTTGTTTAAGAGAGCAAACTGTTTTGAATAAAACATTCTCTGGGGGGTAGGGGAGTAAACATCACGTTCAATAATTACAATAACTAATTTTTAACAGAATAAGTATCTAACAAGTACAACAATATAGAGTACTTTACATAATATATTAATGTAGTCATGAAGTTATACATGATTGCTGCAGTTAAATATTGCCCTTTGCAATCCAAGAAACGGCTACAGTATAAATCAGCTCCGGCCCTGTTTACTTCTAGTATGTGAGGTCTATCTGCGAAGAAGCGTATCATTTCTTCAGCTGGGATAAGCTGTGGATAGTTTGCATTAATACATAAACGAAAGGAGTTAATTCACTGTAAGAGTGAGTGGCTTGCAGTATATCGAGCCTGGCTGTAGACAGGGCTGATGAAACGGAAGTAAGGTGCTCAAGAGAAGCGGGTTTGTCCATCGGAAGCTAGTACCTCTGTTGCATTTATTCAGTGCGCAGCACGGGTGAGACCGGGGTCATCGTGATTCTACCGGGCCTGCTTGTGCACTCCGAAAAAGGCCTACGGACGTTTTCTCATTGGTTTGATTCGGCCTTTAGATGACGTATGTAAGTGCTGGAACCAATAAGTGAGCATCCGCAGACCACTTCGGATGACTCATGGGAGTGCGCAAGCAGTCCCGGTAGAATCACGATGTCCCCGGTGAGACTGATCTTCGCTACGTAGGGAGGCAGGTCTGTAGCTGTTCCAGTAATTCACATCTCTTCTTTTGGTTTTTACAAAAATTTTAGGCTGTACTTATCATAACGAGGATCTACGAGTTTAATGCTAATGCTAGTTTTTAACTGTATGGCTGGAACGGAAGTGGATCTGGCCTGATTCTAAGTGCGTCTGAACTAACTTTAATATTATTCTTTGTTATGATTACTTACGATAAATGCTTCATGAGGTTATGTGAATTAGTCGAATATTTCCTTTTTCAGCAGATATCTGTATTCACCATATCGTAGGTAATATGAGTATGTGATAGTACAAAAGACCTTTCTATAATGTTGTTAGACTGTTTATGAATTATTTTCCTATGTGTAACACAAAATATCACAAAACTATTGCAAAAACAATAAATGTAACCATTTTGATTTTTAAATGTAGTATATTAATGAAATATAATATGCACAGGCTAAGGTGCGAGTGAAAGCAGACTTTTTTTTTTATCATGGGTGGCTTTTGTTATGAATAATGTTAAACAATCGATTATTTTGTTTTGCTTTGTGCAATGCATTAATCATTTTAGCACCTGAAAAAAATGTATACGGCTGTATTTTTAAGTTATATTTATTATTCATTTTAAATGCAAAATCGTACTTAATTAAGAACTTAATTAAGGAAGTGAGGTAAAATGGGTGGCAGAAAACCATTATTAGTGTATATCAAAATTTATTTTTTTTTATCGCGACTTACAAATTATACAAATGTAAAAATATAGTGCCTAGGACTGTTACTTTCAGGTTCTAGATAAACATTTTAATCTGACATCACATTGTTGTAATTTAAGGTGGAGTGAAACAGGTCGTCTTTTTTTTTATAAAAAGTTTAATAAAATGATGTTTCTTTAACAGTCTTCTTTTTTAGACATTATTTGACAACACTTATTAAGAAGTTTGTAACTAATTATAAATTAAATATAAATGTTGTCTAGTAAATCAGAAAATACAGATTAAATAATCATCTTGCTTTTAAATGAACTTTTATCCCAAAATGTTAAACATTAGTTGGCAAAAGTTATACTCAATACATAGTCTATTACTAATTGTAGGCGGCATACATTTTTGGTGAAAGAAATACATGCCCACAAACCCTGAAAATATTGTATACTTAATATAATTTGTCTTTTATATTTTTAATAAAGCATTGTTCGAAGAATCTGGCAGTATGATTAGATGAAAATTACCTATAAATGAATAAGACCAGCGAATTTTCAAACTATTAAAGTACTATTCACAGTACATAAATATTGGTTTTTTGTTCAGAATGTACTCAGAGAAGAAAGCATTACAAACAGGCCCATTCCAAACGAGCATTTATTTTATACAATAACAAATATTTGCATCTCTTCAGTATTCGACCAGCGAAACTGAATAAAGCGTACAATACACATACTCAACAGCGACGCAACACAGAATAGTAATAAAAAATAAAAATAACATTGATAGGCAACACAAAGCACGCAGCACATATATATGAGATATGCAAAACCTTTTGCATTTTATTTATGGAATTGAGCACTTTTCAAAAAGGTTCTTTGTAGCACAAATTGTTTGTGAAGACTAAAAATGTTTCAAATCGAAAGTTAAGAAATGAGTAAAAGTAGAAAATAAATGAGTAATGACAACACATTCTACTTTTTTTATGAAATTATTTTTTACTTACAAATACAAGAATAAACAGCAAATAAAGATATGCACATTTTTCAAAAGATATTAAAATAAGAGAAACGAGTTTGACTTTGGGGTTGATATTTGTATTTGCTTTTAAAACAAATCCTACTTCCTTACCCCATATGCATTAGTTATCTTTAATAGATGAATAATTAAAATGCATTTGCATTTTTATGTCTAAAACGTATATATGTTAAAAAAGGTAAAGGGAAATAATTTTAATTTTTTTTAACCATTCCATTTATTCTGTGTAATATTCTTTATATCTAATAAGCAATTTGGTCTACTTCGCAGTTTTAAACTATTAAAAATATTTAAACATTCTATCAATTTTATGACTTACAATCGAGCACATTTTCAGTAATACAAATTACTGTAAATCTGAGAAATAAATGCAATTTTACAATTTATCTGATGCACATATTTTTAATTTCATAATATACCACGCTCTATATCAGCTATAATATCTGACAATAGACATAAGTAGTCTGAAAACTGTGAGTTTAAGAAATTGAAAGTTGTTTTATGCAAATAAAAAAAAATATTACTTAAAAACTTAATATTGTGACTATAAAAATAACAGATATCAACCCCAGAAGCGTTAAAAAGATTTTAAGACGCAGTTTGAAAAGCTGTAATGACTACTCAAACATAAATACGAATTTTATTCGGTCACTTACTATATTAAATTAATTAAATTAATTTTAAATTAATTAATAACTAATAATATAGAGTCATTTATATTTTTGTTACATTACTATAATAGTATTTTAATCAATTAAATAATGCTGTTTAGGAAAAATATTATAAATGTTTAAGGTAGTTTAGACACCAAAAGTAAAAATGACATTTTATCAGTTTTCTATCTATTTATTTTATGCTCTAAAAAATAAAATAAAATAAAAATGAGTTTAGAAATAAAATAAAATACTATAACTTTTTTAGGACTTCTGCAAGATGATTAGTAGAAAATCGTATTCGGTTATATTTCTTTAACATTTTTCAATGGGACAGTAATTAAATAGATTTAATATAACTTAAATGAATTATAGTAAACTTTATCTTAAACATTTTTCAATAGAACAGTAAATAGATCTACCGTAATCTAGTAAATAGATCTACCGTAATTTAAATGTTTTACTATTTTAATGTAAATATTTCCTACTAAATATTTACAGTTATAAAATTTTAAAATGGAGTTTATAAAATTCTTTTCATGTTTGAGTTTTTATTGTGAGTAGAGCTAAATTTTTAGTACACACAGTTAGTAAAATCAGTTAGTGTATCATATAAAACATACTGACACAAATAACGATGAAACATAAAAATATAACATTTACTATATATTCACACTGACCAGACAAAATACAAAAAGTATTTTAAGTATTATCAAATAAAAAATTATAGTCACCGGATGATATGAACGAATGCACCAGTCCACATTTTAAAAAATGCTCTCTGTTAAACTGAGATAATGAGTAAAAAGTGATATATTTTTTTTAATTCGAAGTATGTTTCTTAGAATTACACACTAAAATATTTTTTTTCATTTATTTAAGTAATCATAAAACTGAAACGAGAAAATACATTACCCAAGTGCTGAAACAGAATTTACTTTAATGACATTACTGTTTTTTGAGCTTAAGAAAGAACCAGATATTTTTATGAATTATTAATACTTTTAAGTAAAAATATTTTTGAAAAAATTTGTTTTATTTGGGATTTTTCAAAATATATCATTGTGTATGTGTTTTCCAAAAAGCATTTAAATTTATAATAAAACAAATCAATGTAAATGACTTTTGTAAAACACATTATTCTTAGATAATTGAAATGCAATAGAAGATAAAATGTATTTGAAATTATGTATCTATCTGTATTTCTTTCTCTATGAAATATATTCTACATTTAATGTTCAGCTGAATTTTCATGATTACTTTCAGAAATCAATAAATGGAAAATAATTGTAATGTTAATTTAATAAAATATAATACGTTCTTTCATTAAAAATGATAGAATAATCTTTAGTTAAAGAAAGGCACTTAAATGGTTTAAAATTTTGGAATATGATAACCTTAAATCAAAATAAATCTTAAGCTTACTTCAAAAACATTTCTGTTATTCGAAAATAATTACAATTAAACTTGTAGATAAGCTATTAATAACTCTAATTGATTGAATATCGTTCCCTAAAATATTTATTTGCAAATTCCTATTGCCCAGAGATTTCTTTATTACTTACATGGAAGAATGCAATGCAAAAATTATAAAAAAATTTTTCTTTTTTTGTGTATGCGTGCATTGCAAATTAAGACATATAAATATACATCTGTATAAATTCTTTTATTGAAATTAATTAAATTGTTTTTTTTTGTTTCCTCCACTAGTAGTTGCTGTATCAAATGATGCTTTTATTTTACATATCCTTTTTGAAGCTTTTTCCTTAATTTAATAATGAAGAAAGCCACAAATAGCATTTTAAATTCTAGAACTGCATCTTAATATATGTTTCTATAGCATAAAACCCCTTTTACATTCATAATGCCACCGTATCTTGCGGCTGAGATCAGTGAAATACACACAAAGAAAAATAATTTTAGTTTAAAGTCGTAAATCACTAGTTCGGAATTTATTCTAATATTATTCATTTCTCCGTTTGTTGCAGAAGGTAAGTCTGAATCGATTCATCAAGCATTCTGCGAAAATTGCTGGTTATAACCAGACCAAGGAATGTAATAACAAATGAGCACTTGCTGAAAGCATACAGAAATTATTTCGCCACTGCACGTGGTGTTGATAATGGTGACTGATTATATACCTAGATCGTCACTGAGTGGTAAGCTGTCACCATCGGATTCTAAAATGAGATCAAAAGAGTCATCAAGCAGTCCGTCTACGGGGCCCAACCCTGCCCCTAGGAGGTCGATAGTGTCTATGTTGTCGATGATCGACTGTTGCTGGGCCGTGAATGTTTCAGGCAGCCTGTCGTTGGGTACCGAAGCAGCACTAGCAGCATCTGCTTGTTTTAAAATTTGAGTCAGCGCTGCTATGTAGTTAACCGCTAACCTTAGTGTGGTGATTTTCGTTAGCTTAGTGTTGTCCATTCCGTTTTTCGTCGGGAACTGAGGCACTACTTTTCGCAAATGCTCGAAGGCTTCGTTGATCTCCTGCATTCGCGTTCTTTCCCGTGCGTTCGCCGTTCGCCGTCTGTACTTGCTGAGGGGTGCTGGTTTTTCTTTGGGCTTCGGCATCTTTTTTGTGACTTTCTGCCTGATCTCTGTCTCTATCCTCTTCTTTATGGAGCGCTGCCGGAGATTGTAGTTGGGAAGTCTGACTGGGATACTTTGAAGGTTCTCTGGGACCACGGATTCATCCATGGATGAACAAGACTCGGCTGGTGTCTCGATTTCCGGGGATTTTTGGTTTCTTACGATATGGTTGGTTTCTTCTTTCGTTGGCATAGGCGATGGTACTGAGATGGTTGTGACCGCATAATGGGACATTTCTGATGGATCAATAACATCGTCCAGCGAGTTGTTGATATCTTTGGATGAAAAAATGGAACTGAAGTCAAAACTTGTATCGACAAACTTTGGTGTGTGCAGGACACTGTCTTCGAGAGCAAAAGATGTGCTCACAGCCATGGTTATTTCTTAAAATGTTTGGCTTTAGTTTAGTTAACGGCCAAAATCTTCTCAGATTAATTGAACTACCAATCACACAGAAGTAACTTTAACGCAACACTTGATTTAAAAAGGCTGATTTTGTCACAAGATGAAAAGCAATGCCTGAAAAATAGAAAACAAGTTATTAAAATTATTTTTTTCCATTTATACAATGTAAAATAGTATGTCTTCATAATATACATTTATAAAATGAAACCTTTTTTACACATAATGCACGTTTATCAAGCATTTTATAACAAGTTCATAAAAATGGAATGGGGTTTTGTGCGCTAGAGTTTTTTCAGTTTTATTTTGAAGTTATTTGACAATTCGACACTTGTGTGTGTGTGTTTGTACAAACCACTAAATTACTCTTTCACAACTTTACAAAAAGTTCTTTAGTCTCGACTCGTCTATGTTAGATACAATGTATTCCTTAATTCTCATTTACGAACTAAACTAAATATAAATATCTTCTGTACAAAGTAAGGTTTTCCTGTTCGGGAGATTTACTGTTGTCGTCTCTGTTGCGTCAGATAGAGACAATACAAGAAAAAAAAAGGAAAAAAAGTAGGGACTAACAGCATGGCATTGGGACAAACTGCATGATTTTGCAACTGTATCATACATAAAGCTTTTCAAATGTGCCTAGCATATAGAAGTTTAGGAGTTATAGTTTTGTAGTCCCTGTGATTTCAAAATAAAAAATTTACTGTCTATTACACTGTCTATGTTAATAAACTTAAATATAGGTGTCAGCATCGTAGATTAAAAAATATAAAGTTGTGCTTAGTAAATTACAAATAAAAAATGATTTAAGTTCAGATTAATATACTTTATTTATTAAGTCTTTTATGCGAGCAGCATACACATTTACCACAGCAGACAATCAATTCTCTGATATATCGTGAATATTTTTCAAAGAACTTCTGGCATTTTCACTATGAACTCAATTCATTCTTAAAAACAACGCTGTAATATTTAAACCAAGCATTTAAATGTAAGGTAAAGAAGATTTAATGATATGTAAAATAATAATGATAAAGAAGCTTTAATGAAATCTAATTGGAAACACACACTTATTCTGATATTAAAAGAAAAACTTCGTTTAAACGTTATTTCCAGCATATTTAAAAAAAAATTATTTTAAAAAATCTTCAAAAAACTATTAATATTCATACACAACTGTTTTGGTACCCGGGGTTTTTTGGAACTGTTTTGGTAAGGAAGGAAGCAGGTGATTTTATAACACACATAATTGAAGTTTACTCGATCGCAGCAGAATTTTAGAAATTCCCATTTTTTCACACATAACTCAACAATTGCACAACAGCAGCTAACATAAACTTAAAAATAATGAACATCACTTTCTGCTTAGAACTTTTCAGTAATTTGTTCCTCGAATTGCTTAGAGCTTCAAGCACTGGAGAAAAAGTATCTTAACGTGTTAGCCCATCGACCATTTGCCAGTAGTGTTTTTTTATTTTTCCACCGACAGAGAGGTTAAGGTTTAAATTTCAAGAATATGTAACCTGTATTACAAGAATATGTAAGTAGCAAAATGCCCTGAGTTGATCCTACAATAGAAGGAGATTTCTTTGCTAAGGATGTTTTCGATCAGCACACTGTTTGCGCAAGTGGTCTATTATTCTTTCACTTATATTAAGTTTTAGCGCAGCAAAAAGCAATTACTGGAAAAAAATACTTCTCACTTATAGTAATGAAAACTATGCATTTCATTTTCTTCTGTTTAAAATAAACAGTTAACTAGCAAATAGCTAAAACATTAAGATATTTTTTTTTAATTATTTGAACTTATACTGTTACGGCAGGTATTTTGCTCTTCCCCCTCCACCAATTGTGTGAGATGTCACCACTGTTATCATAGTAAAGTTTGAATGAACATTTTAAGCTAAAATGGATATATTTTTGAGTAAAAATGAGAATAAATAAGATGATTTTTTTAAAAACATGCATCACTACTTGCTCTTTGCTTTTTCTCGCGCTCCCTTTGCAAACGCTCTGCGCCCTCCTTGGGGGTTGCGCCCCACAGGTTGAGAAAGGTTTTCAAATTTTTAATGTTGCACATGCACTTTTCTATACTTCTCTGCGTATTTGTACAAATTTTAAAACTGATCAGTCGAGGAGATTAGGAATGAACACTGAACATAACTATACACATTACACTGAATGAAAATGCACAATCATTCCAAGATACTGCACAAATGCGTTCATAATTATTTATATATTGTCGATTTTTTTAGATGAACGAAACCAAAATCAAATTAAGCAAAAAAAAAAAAAAAAAGACGAAAAAAAAGAAGCATTGCGAGATTGAAAAACTTTTACATGAGTTTTCTAAACTAAATTCAATAGAACATAAAAAGGAAGTGCCATCTTTTCTTAAATCACACTCCAAATAACATAATATAACCCTTAACCTCACCTTCGCCCTTCATCCACATTTCCCTTACAAGCATTATAAGTTGCTCAACATTAAAACGTTTTTACACCCCTTGCAATGCCGAAAGAGACCGGGGTGATACCGAGATCGTAATTAAAGGGCGTACCTCTCTGTTAAGGGGCGTAGGGGCGAGGCTCCGCTGATCGTGACCACTGGGTGCCCTGGAGAAGGCCAGAGCAGAATAAAAATGAAGGATCCGCGAAGTAATTAAATGAAGGGACAAAGAATCACTTGATAATTTCTGTTTGTACACTGAGGTGATCCGGTTAAGCCTTGTTTGATACACCCTTTAATGTAGGGGTTAAGGATGGCTGAAGCACCGGGGTTGTGTTTCACCGCGATGGTGTAAGTGGAGATTGTTAAGCAGTTCTTAAATCTGCGGTTTCTGTGAAGTCTATTTGAGTTCTCTAGATCGCATCATCCAGCCCTTCCTGCGAATTTGAACTTTAGTTCTTGGAGAGATTGAGGCTCCATAAGCAGGGAAGGAATTGTGTATTAAGTGCATCATTAGATTTATCATAAACATGAGGTATGCAATGGCAAACAATCATGAAACTAGAAGGGAGACATCGACAAAGCCCAAAAAAAGATAAAAGGCAATTTTCATCTTTGTTTAGAACTTGATTTGGGAAGGCTCCATATAATGTATTCTTCACATGGAATATTTGGTTTTAGTACAAGAGCATTTTTTTTTGGGGGGGGGGGTCAATGAACCGGTTAAAGTGAATATGATTAAATAATTTTTGTTCTGAAATTCACATAATAATCTAGAAACTATCTCAATATACGAGTAAAATATATTCCATGTATCGTTTCACAGTAACAAAGTCATTAAAAAACTTGGTTGTTGTTTATAATATAAAAATAAAATACAGCTTGTTAAAAATATAAAATACAGCTTACTAAATAGTTTAACTGTCCCACAGATGCCCTTATTGAAAGAAGAGTGACAAAAGTATTTAGCTTTTAGAAATTAACCTCAATTATTTTACAAGTCATTTTTGAATTTTAAAATAGTAGTTTACCTAGCGTTATCAATTTAACTGTAAAATTTCGTTCCACAATATTTTAGATTTATCATTTTAACATGCAATTCAGTTTTTAATTTAATACATTATTAATCTCTATAAATTACTGTTGCAAGTATGCTTACCTAAACGTAATAAGTTCAATAAAGTTCTATGCTTCATACGAGTATAATTAAATAAAGAAAAAGCTTATTGATATTTTATGATACAAATAATTTGTTTTGGAGTACATACTTCATATTAACAAAAGATTGCGTATCCAATTGATTTTTCATAATTTCCCGCTAGGAAATGCAAGCATTTACTATACGTAAAGAGTAAGCAGTTTTAATAAGTTTTAAAGCATTTTAAGCGTTTTCGAAATTCCGTATAAGGTCCGAAACTTTCAAGAGACAGTTTCTCTCATTTCTTTATCTACCTATAAGGAGATAAAACAAACTATTTCCTTTTCAGTCAGTTTATCTTTTAAACGCTTCAACTATTCAGCTGTTTTACAAAGCTGAAAAAGGATCGCAATTTCTATGTTAAGCACGTGATATTTTATCGTGAATTCGTGATCAGATTCCATACAAGTTACTTTAAAATTTTCGTTCCACAAGCGAGTTGAAGATCTTTGCATAAAAGTATGATGCAACCATGCAAAAGAGATAGAACAAAAAAGACCCACTTTGTTTTTAGAAAATAGACTTCTGCATACATTTCATGTTTTCCGAAAAGCATTTCGACGTGCAGGTCCATTTTTGATGGTTTGGATCGAAATATGGAAAGCATTTTGAAAGGGGCAAAAGTTCTGGAATTCCCAAGAAATATTTGGAGTTATGCATACTTTGAAGAGATAGAAATATTGCCTAGATTCACGCTTTGCTATCTCGAATAAGTTTTTGTTAAATTCACAAGGATTTGGTAAAGACGCAGGTTTTGTTTTCCCTCAAAAGAATTCTGTTTTAACTGTTCAAAAAGAAGATATATAAGCTGTACGAAATATCAAAAAATAAAATTCAGAATTATTCATTATCAGCTGTACTGTTCCTTTTTACAAAGGAAAAACCTATCCTAACTTATCGTTACGGCAATCACTGACTCGAACGAAACCGGTTGGTACCATTCCAAAACAAATTTTTTCCTGACATAAGTCCAAAAATATTAAAATATTGGGCTCTAAATACTTTATAAAATCCACAACATTGGCGCGATTGGCTTGAAAGTTTTCATAATTATGAAAAATAATATATATATATATATGTATAGTCATAAATATGCGCTACATTCAAATTCTGAAAGTTCAATAGTTCTCTGACTTTTAGCCAATTTTTTATTGTTAACTCTAGATATTACACTACTTGGGTAGAAAGTTAAAAGCTATCAAATCTAGTCGAAATAGATTGTTAATTTTGCGATTTCAGTTCGTTTGAAATAGCCTCTCGGATATATTCAGATTTCCGTTTGCAGGTTGCCTTGAATTTAGTATTAATTTAGCAATTTAAATGACAAACAATCTTAGTTCTGCAACTTTAACAATAAAAATAGAATACGAAATAATTTATTTCAAATGGACAAACTGAAACGTGTTCTTGAACAGAAAGAGAAGAAGTCCTTTAACAAGGAATGGTTTAATGAAGGTTAATAAATTGCGAATTTTTCCGAATCCTCAGAGAGATTTTTTTCGCTTCATTAATTAATAAAAAAAGTTAAAAGTGGGGTATTCAAGTGCGTAGGATAGCTTGGAAAATGAGACATTGATTCATTTAGAGTCTAATGCCCTTCTTTCTTTATTATCCCATTTGCACCCAGATATTTGTGCGATTTTCTTCGATTTTAGCTAATACCAGCAATAATAGTTAAATTTCCGATATAAACTTCATGAACAAGAGATGATTTATTTTAAAATCATTAGAATAAAAATTGAAATGTCAACATCCTATTTAGTCATATTAAAATATTTTGTGGAGTTGAGGTTCAATACTCGTGAATAAAGGCTAGGAAAAATAAATAACGTTTTCGACTGATAGCGAAAATGTGACCCTAGGCATAAATGGGTTTTAAACTGTTCACAAACTGCATGTTTGCCGGAAAAAATAAAGCATCCTTAAAAATGGTGCACGGGCAAAGTAAAATCCCACGGCATTCCATATGCACTGAGGACACCTCTCCAGGCGTTATCCATAAGCTTTTCCAAGGAAACAAGAACACAAGTCATCTGTCACAACGAACATTACTTATACACACAACTTCCTCAATCATCCTCACCTTTCCTCGATTCCTACGGTCCCATCGGGGTGCAAATCAGCACTGCTACCTAAGCCTGCTGGTCAAAAGGAGAGAGAAAAAAAAGGTAAACCCAGAGAACTAACCAGAACAGTTCAGGGTGTGCCCGGCGCTCTGTTCGCTCCCTTGGACCACGGAGCTTTCAGATCCGTCTTTCTTGTATTCTGGTTAACGCCCAGCAAGCGGCGTCACAAGGTCAGCTGTGCTTTATGGTTATATTAGTATCTTTTTTTTCTTCCTCGATTCAAGTCACCTTTTTCCATGTGGTAATCTGCGAAGAGTTTGCGTTTGTTACCTTTCTTATTATGACTGCCAGAGATGGATTAACAGCGGCCATAATTTTGTGGTGACCCCTCTGCCCAACTCGAGCATTACTGATTTGAAGTCCGTTTGCGTAACCGGATTGTATGAATCGAAATAGCAAAATTACAGGGTGAATATTTGTTTTCAAGTATGAATTACAGCGGGAATTCGATACGGCCTGCCTTCAGGTGTTGGATTCGTAACGTTCCTCTCAGCATAGAAGTATCCAAATATTAAATTCTTGATATATGAATATTACATATTCTTCTACTTAGCTTATCAGTTTCTTTTAAAGTAGCTACGATAAATAGATCTGAGTGCAGCATAGCTAATATCTTAAATAGCTAATATCGAAACTAATTAAATATATTTGAATTATTTGATTGAGTGTGGATGATTTTTTCTTTAAGCGGCCAACACTTACAGATAGGGATGGACGCGAGACGACTTTTTTGCGAGACGAGACAGAGATTTACAGCTTTTTTCCGAGACGAGACACACATTTTTAGCATTACGATATAGGGATTTTTGCGAGACGAGACAAGCTTTTAGGCTATTTTGCGAGACGCGAGACGCTTATTTTTCGTCTCGCGTCCATCCCTACTTACAGAAAAATTCGTCACTATTCACTAATTTATCCCTCATTTTTCAACGGACAATTCCGTATTCCTTAGAAAAGTAATGTTCCCGTGAATTCTTCTTCCCGAAATCTGAAGAAGAGAAAAAAAATTCGTTGAATCTTGATAAGTTTCTTCAATTGACAGGAGAAAAAAGAAACGGATATTTGTCAAATAACGGAGATATTCCGGTAGCACTGCTGCCAGAAAAATTTCCGTGAATTGAGAAAATAATTTTTGAGAGTGCGCTTTAATTTATTCCTTATTTTTCAAAGAATAATTTCCGTACTCCTTGGAAACGTAATAATTCCGTGAATTATTCCCTAAAATCTATAGTAGAGGGAAAAATTTCGTTAATTCTAAAGAAGTTTCTTCAATTGACAGGATTGTCAATTTTGCGATTTCAGTTTGTTTTGCAAATAGCTTCTCGGATATATCCAGATTTCCGTTTGCAGGTTACCTTGAATTTAGTATTAATTTAACAATTTAAATGACAAACAATGTTAGTTCTGCATTTTTAACAAAAAATAGAATACGAAATAATTTATTTCAAATGGACAAACTGAAACGTGTTCTTGAAGCAGACAGAGAAAAGTCCTTAATCAAGGAATGGTTTATTGAATGTTTATAAATTGCGAATTTTTCCGAATCCGTTGAGATTTTTTTTTCTTAATTAATTAAACAAAACAAAACAAAAAAACCCGGATAGTCATCAATTAACGGAAATATTCCGGCAGCACTGATTGCTGCAAAATTTCCATGAACTGAAGAAATAATTTTTGAGAGTGAATCGAAGCTTCAAAATTGCTGAGGAAACTGAGAAAAAAATTAAAACCGAATTTATTACAGGAAAGCATGCCCGCTATGTCAAAATCAAGGTCAAAATGTTTCTATCTGAGAGTTCCTTGATATTACTATCTTCCATAAAACTGGATTTGGAATTAAAATGCTTAAATAAGAGAAAATAGGTTTACTCATTGTATTTTCTTTCCTATTTTTGTAATTCTCCTTTATTTGAGAAAAGTAAGCAATCGCGCTTCCTATCCTTCTTAAAACATATGGATAAAATCAGGAGTCAGGACTAAGTTGACGCAGCCACAATGTCTCAGCGACTCGCAAAAACCGATTATCTAAGTGTATTTCTAAATAAATTATAGGAAAAATGTGAATATTTTGGTTTTTGCAAAGAGTTGGCACAAAAAAGTATAGAATGAATTCGCACAGCGTTATAAAATATTGAAATGCATTTATTTAAAATTTTATAAAATACCTATTTATCCGTTGCACAAAAATATTTGTAATGTATAGTTCTAAGACTTTTATTTTTTACATAGAAATTTAAAGAAAAAGCTAATAAACATATAACAGAGAACTCGAAATTTACCAAACGAGACTAGAGAACGCAGTTTCTTACAGGTTAAGAGAATTTATCTATATTATTTTCCGCCTTTTACCGTACATCGCAGCTATATTTCATCTTCGATTTTTTGAAAATCATCCTTGATATACGCTGTGCGGGCTGATAGATATGCCACTCTTCTACTCTTAATTAATTCAAGAAGTTATGTGAAAGTAAAAGTTAACTGCAGTTTCGCAAGGAATTTTTCGCCAAAATATATGAACCTATTCTGGGAGGATTCTTCGACAGCCAGAGTAGATTTTTCTACTTACGGTTTTTAATTGAGCATGAATTTGAGACGTGCGTAAAATTTGATCAGCTAAGAATTTATTCCGATTTATTATGGAGAACTTCGCACGTTATGTAAGACATAAAGTTGAATAAATGTATTCATATATAATATGTATTTTTAAGGTAAAATAGATGCCGTTTGTACGCGTTACCACAAAAGTACCAAGATTTTGTGGTAACAAATACAAAAATATGTTACCTAGGATAAGACCGATCAGTGAGTGAACACAATCAGTAAATAAACGTTTTGTACATATTTTTTTAAAATAAAGCTTGAACAGTTTCTCATTCTGGGGATTAGCAGAGACAATTTATTTCTGTGCAATAAGAAGCTATCTGGCACTTGATTGGTTACCTCGGTCACATGTCCTTCTATTGAAAAAATGATCATCAGTAGTTGCGTATTGTAAAACAATGTTCTTTTACAGGGAGTATTATGTAATTACAGTCAATGAACGCGCGATGTCAATGTCTATTCATTTTCTGGGCTACTACACTACTTTTAACTTTAATCCCTCAAACACCCAAATCCAGTGACTTATTAGCGTCCCTAAATATTTAAAAATTCCTAATTTTAAAAAGTCCCTAAATATTAAAAACATGTGTTCACATAGATAAATGGGGAAATGTGCCATATTAAACACACTAGGATTTTCTTTTTTAAACGGATTCTGCTAAGTGTTCATTTACTGGCCAAGCTATACTTCATAAATTTATACAAATATTTACTTATATTTCCAATTAACCTGAAACCTTCTCACATACATACTTCTAGAAGTTTCTAAATGCTTTATCTCGTATTGGTTTGCACCAAGCACGCGAACAATTACACAAACACAGTGATTGCCTTCCTTGTTGCAATCTGAATGACATAATATACTGAAAAGAAAGCGACATGCTTTTAGCGTAGCAATTAGATCCCCCCAGAAACGACTTCTGTCAGCATTAAGCAAGAAATGGAAGGTTTCAGGCTTTCCCAAAAAAACATTCACCACCTTCGAATGGCATAACTTTGCAACCCACTAATACACCTCCGTAGGCCTGTCTGGTATGAAACCCCTACGCAAATTCGCCCTACGCATCGAAAAGTATTAGTATCATACGATGTATGGAAAGCTGCGATTTCTAAGGACAACTTGACACTTTCACGAAGTAGGTAGTAGTTGATTTAAAAGGCAATTGACTTTTGATAACTTTCTTTGACTTTCCCCCAAAATCGGAAGATCGGTGTGTCACCTTGACCAGGTAGATCTTCGCATTTTAATGCTGGTGACAGTACGTTTTTTTGATTAATAATTAGATTACATTGCACTGCAGTGAAAAGACAGTTGAGGATTTTGATCGTTAGGATACATTTTAATACAGATATGCAAAAATGCATTAGCAATTGAGTGATATTTGTCCAAGTTGGTAGTAGCTGATTGAAATGGCAATCGACTTTTGATAATTTTCTTTCACTTTATCCAAAACAGTTTGATTGATGCCTGAGTCAGATTGATCTTAACATTTTAATTTTGATGACATTTTTGTTAGCCTTTTATATACCAAATTCAGGTGCTTGGTGTGTTATGGCATGTCTACGCAATATTATGGATATATTGGCTATGTTATGGCGAGAGGCACTGCCTAAGACTGATATCTTGGCAGATGCTCTTAGATGCTTGGACGGAGTGTATTTTAACGGGTTCTTACGAGCATTCACGTAGATATGGACAGCAGTACAGAAAATAAAATGTTTTTTAAGTGTATTGATAAAATTTAAACTTTCAATAAATGTTTAATTTGATGCTCCCAATCAAGGACATTTGATCTCTAAAGAATTAAGTAGAATAATATGACACTGCACTGAAAAGGCGGTCCTTTTTAATGGCGTTGGTCAGAATTACCTCAGTCATTCTGACGTACGTTCATCTACAGTTTGGATGTTATTTCTTTGAGGCAAAATTAGTTGTCTTCAATTTAGAGTGGAGGGTTTTGAGTCTGAGCATACATTTTAATGTAGATATGCAAAAACACATTAGCAATTGCGTCATATTTGTCCAAGCAAGTAGTAGCTGATTGAAACGGCAATCGACTTTTGATAATTTTCTTTCACTTTACCCCCAAACCGTAAGATTGACACATGACTTAAATCAGAGAGATCTTCACATTTTAATTAAGATGACATTTTTTTTTTACTATGTAGATTAATATGACACTTCTCTGAAAAGACGAGCATCACAGTTACCCAATGATTACAATTACCACGCTCATCATTACAGAATGGACATTATTTCCCTCCTTATGAGACAATATTAGTTCTTTTCGATTTAGAGTGTAAAGAAATTTTTTTGCATTATTTTAATATGGGATTCCCCCAATGTACTTTCAAGGAAAACTTGCTCCATTAACATTGGGCATTAAGAAGAAAATCATTTATTGTTTTGCAGTTCACCTTACATTCACTTAATTGATCTCCAGATCCTCGAAAAGTAATTCTATGTCAATAAAATTTAGGCATTTGTAAAATTAAAGCTTATTAAAAGTGAGAAAAGAATACAAAAGTATTTCTAAGCATTATAAATTTATCGATTTTAAACTTAGAAAATCTTAATAATTGAATTCTTATTAAATTTGGTACTCAAAATGGGTATTACCTTAATTAGTTTAACTATTATTTGTCATTTTAAACATTACATTTTTGATAATTTTTTCTTCTAAATGAATTAAAGAAATATTCATATAATTTAATTAAAAGTACCAGACTGTTATTTCATTTGCGTAAAAAGTTATTTACTATGTGTATAATTGGTTGTCCTTAAAATACAGGGTGGCCATAATTAAACTGCAAGTGTTCAAGGGGTGCTGGAGTGAAAACTACCGAGAATATTCCAGTGAAATTTGGTATCTACACGTTTCAGAACAAGCGTAAGTCAAATACGCAAAAAAATCGTCATTTTCACCCGATAGATGGCGCTGTACCGTATTTCAAAGCTCACCGGTGGCATATGCAACTTCCAAAACCGATAGATAGAGCATAGTGATATTCCAAGAGGCATATAAACAATATAAAACATCATTTAGAGTCTATCAAAATTCCATATAATTCGCTTCAGTAATTAAATTTTTACAGTAACATGTAATCAAAAATTAACGTAAATTAAGATCACAAATTAAACAATTCATAAAGACGCTTTGAAAAACAACTAAACCATTATTTATTTTCATTGACACTTATTGGACCTCTTCTTAATCGTTCCATACGCCAGTATTGTTTCAGAGTAGCTGAATAATTGCTACCATTCTGATAGAATATCTTCACTAACAATGCACGTTCCTTCTTATTCAGAGTCATGATTAACCATTACTCAATGTGGTCTTGTTTTTACACTGTTCAATGGGCTTAAAATTTGCATATATGACGTCCATAAGCATTGAAGCACGATATAGTGCCATCTATCGGGTGAAAATGGCGATATCTTTTTATTGCATATTTGACTTGCGCATGTTCTGAAACGTGTAGATACCAAGTTTCACCGGAATATTCCTGGTAGTTTTCTCCCCAGCACCCCTTGAACACTTGCAGTTTAATTATGGCCACCCTGTACATAGCAACACAAATAACAAAAATTTTAAAATAAACTTTTTAGTAAGATAAAGCTAAAATTTTAATTTTAATTAAATTTTTATGGTGTCTCAACATAATACTAAAGCAGAAAGTGCACTAAATTTATCAAATCAGAAATAAAGATATGATTTTCTTTAATTAAAGCTATTACGTTGGAATAAAAGAATGTTTTTATAAAATTATCAGTTACACACAGTTGGTTATAAAGTAAATTCTTATCAAATACGAATAAAATATGAAACTTCTTTTGTTTTACAAATAAATCTTTTGATTAAAACTAAGCAGTTTAAATTCTTTTGCAATCCTATAAGCATGTATATATTTAATTCTTCACAAATTTTCACCGTACATTTTGGATCTAATATTTCTTACAAAGCAGTATAAGAACGATGTGATCAATAGAGAAAAAAAAAATGAAATCAAACTAAAATAATGTTAATACTGAAGATGACCGAAGCTAACCAGAAGATACGCCATGTTTAGTACTGTGTAACGAGTGATTATGAAATGAATTTTTTATGTACTGGGTAACTATTTTTTACCATGGAACTTTTTTACTAAAAGTAAAAAAGTAAATAATAATAGTTAAATATATTACTTTGCTAGAACATTTCGCCAAAAAAGAGGAAAATTAGTTTATTACCTAAGATCTAAATAGCTAAGATAAAATAATTTCATTGCTCCTTCATTTCTTCAGATTTTTGCAGTCATGATGACCAACGCAAGTTATACGTTACTCTATAAGTAATCTGTTGAAGTCATATATGGGATCAAGTCTCTTTTGCAACATACAATGAATACTTATTTTAAAGGTTTACAAGATGACTTACACGCCTAATAAATACTAGAAGATACCTGTTTTCTTGAAATATAGTGCGGTTTTTGAAATAGATATTCTACGTTATCTCTCTTTTCGAGCTACTCCACCCTTACGTACGAGGCTTAGAATTTTATATCATGTAAAAAAAATAAAAATAAAATAAGAGGGTAAAAATGGTAATGGGACATAAGTAATGGAAGGAATAAAAAAAAAATCTCCACAAAAAACGTCTTGCTTGAATGTTTTGCTGACAATGACTTTCTACATACTGATAAGATTATTTTATGTTTGAATAAAAGTGAAGAAATAAAAAATTAGTTATTGAAATTAATGATTGTATAAGATAAAAGTTGTGTGCTGAAACATTTCAGCTTTTACTGTGATCAAATTTTTAAAAGTAACCTACTGAAATTAAAAAAAAATAAGACTAAAAGTAATTTGTTTGTTTGAAAACTATCAGATTTTCTGTAATGTTACTAGAAGTCAAAGTCCGTTGTGGAGGCAATTACAACGGGCGCTAGAAAAAACATTTGACGAAAATTGTCTACACTCAAAATATTTAATCTTCGTCAACCAAAAATAAATAAGTCCTTATTCAATTTTTATTATATACCCAAATCGAATTTCATGCTCTTCTGGAAACGCGCGGACACTTTGGGCTTTCGAAAGATTTCGTTTCGTATGCACAGCCTTTCTTATATTCATGTAGGCAATTTATTTGTGAAAAAAAATTTAAACTATGTAATATGAAAAACTATTTTAAACGAACTGGAATCACACTTTCCTTTCAAAGCCTGATGACCGTGATGAATATGACGCCATATCGATTGCAACAGCGCATTTTGTCACGCAAATGATTAAATTCTTTTATTCTCGGAAATAAAATGGAGCTAAAAATGGCAAAAATCCGCTTAAAAAATGAGAGAACCTGTTTATTTTCAGAATTTAAAGTAGCACATATTGTTTTTCATACTTTCATACATATTTATGAAAAATTTCAAGCTGATCATATAAACGGCGTAGATGTTATTAGACTTTTTCTGCTTTTTAATCTTTTTGAACATTTTAATATTCTTGAAATAATATCGGTAAAATGTTTATATTGAAATGGTTGCCCGGAATGGTTACAGAGTAAGTCTATCAGCGTAACCATATAGTAGGATTAAAAAATTTTGAATTTTTAAACAGCTTTGACTTAAATGTATATTTTTAATTGTAATACACATTAGATTATTGAAGATCATCGAAGGTGATCAAATTATTCACAGCTACCACTTGATAAGTTAAAGGATTTTATGCGACAATGATTGCTTTTGTTATTAACATAATCATCATTTTAGATTTGAATGTGGCATGGCATACTTCGCAACCTTTTGGTAGAAACAAAATGTGTTCAAGTGCAACTACAAGTGTATAGATCCTCAAAGATTCATGATTATCGCGATAGCTTAGTGGCCAGAAACAATGAAAAATCTAAGTAATTAATTTAGAAAACGCAAAATGCAACTTTTGACCATTTCATTCATATAATATACATTTTAATCTTGGCATTACAGGTAAATTCATGAAAATAGTTTCATCCAAATAATTTAATTAAAAACATCATAAGAAAAGAAAAGGTATTATTCAGATTTTAGTGCTCATAAACTGAATTCATTTAATATTTTAAAAATCCGATTGTTACAAAACGTTATACCAAAGCTATACCAAAGCTTTGGTATAGCTTTGGTATAACGTTTCATATAAACGGCTTCGTTATAACTTCGTGAAACCAAAGCTTCGTTATACCAAACTTTGGAATATACAGCTATACCAAAGCTTGAAAACAAACAAAAGATACTGTTTAAAAAATATTTTAAGACAAATAGATGGAAATAATAAACATAAGAAAATGCTCATGACATCGGATTTAGTAAAAGTAATATAAAATGTTTTGCTTGAAACTCCAAAGAAATGAATTTTTCTTTTTTCGTTTTTAATTTTGTTGTTTTTTTCATGATAAAAATAAACAGATTGCCTAAAATTTATGTTGCAATATTTGCTTTATAGCACAAATTTGCTTTATAGCACATGGCACAAATAAAATTATAATATTTATGATTTTAATAGGTAAACTGAACATCGTTTCAAGTTTTATTTAACTTTTCTTCTTAAACATTATAACTCATTTAGACATGTTCTTTCAGCTTCTTCATCTGAATCTATGTATTTATTCTTTATATTTATCTTATAACACTAGCGCAATCACTGCCTTCCCATTAAAAAAACGTTTGCTAAAAGAGAAGTCGCAAATGAAATCTTGCATCAATTTTAAAAATTAAAATCCGCATTTCATCTGCCTGAATCTAGCTTAGTAACTTCATTCCTCACATTACTTCATTAAAAGAAAGGTGATTTTTTTTAATGTAGCGTATTTCTTTCTTTCCATCTCTTTCTATTTAAGATTCTTGGAGAGTCAACATTGCAGTGACGTCTACGCTACCCTGCCAACCTAAATCAATATTGAAATATTTCGTCAGGGTGTTCTTTGTTTTTTTAACCTGTTCCCTTCTGGACAAAGGATGGTATATTTTCTTAATATCTGTTTGCCGAGATGTTCCAAGAAAAAATGTGGATTGGAATCGTGCTACTGTTCACACTCAGCCTTCCTTTTTACCCTTATGCTACTTTTCAACTGCAATTAGGGATGGTTTTAGTTTTTGTGCTGCGAAAAATTACGTGTCTGTAATATAAAATACTTGCAGCATTACAGTCTTTTTATGCTCCCAGGGACTACTTTGAACGAAAGATATAGAACTTTTTTAGAATGATATATTTTTAAAAATAAGAATTGAAACTCTACCAACTTGCACCATTTATATTCAGTAAATTCGTTCGTTGATTGTTAATATCTCCCAGCTGTGCGAAACATTAATATAGTATATCGTAATGCATTATAGTTTGAGGGTGGTAATGAATAAGTAATAATATAATCCTTTCCAATTTATCAGATAATCAGATTTGTTCGTCTAATTTGAAAATTCTTTAGTTAAAACTCTGCAAATTACATGCACAGGTTTTACAAATTTAAAAAGTGTATTATGGATGGTCAATTTTGTATAATACATATATAAATACTTTTTAATAACAATGTATCATAATAAATATCTTGTAAAAGTAACATTTCATATTTTATGCTTCGTTCTCAAAATCCTGAGAATTATTTTTTATAAATGTATTAGTGAGTTTGGAAAAAAAAAAACTATGAAATTATAAGATGCTTGAAGCACACACGTGAGCCTATCATAAATTTGGCCGTGGGAGAACATGAGCACAGTTAAAAATAATCTTCAAGCTTCTAATGTATTTTTAAAGGAACAGTATGCTCTCTGCATGAATAACGAGTTCTTTATTTTAGTCATAACCAGACTGTCGCCTGCTTTAGGTAGATAAGAAGCGAAGCGACGTCTTTTTGCCAAGTTAGTGATCTTTAATTGGTCGCTAAAATAATTGCAGCCGGTTTTGGATGACTCAGTACAATACCGGATTTCTTGTAGGCCCATTTTGGAACTCTCAAATTAACAATTGCGATATTAACTTAATGTAACAATCACGTTTTACTGATACTTGAGAGAACGAATTCACGATCAAACAATTGACGTATCAGGTTATCTTGCACACTTAAGTCGTGGCTATAAATTTGGCAGAATTAGATAAGACTTTAAAAAAAAATATGTCTTATGGTTGCAAGTTCAGCAAGTTTTGCTTTTCTGTAGACCAAGTTTTTCCAGGAAAAAAAAAAAATTAAGAGCGATCGTTGTACAAAGGATTTTAAAGCTGGTACTCAGCGTATAGAAATTAAGTTTTGGGCAAAAATGTAAAATCGTAGCGATTTAATTTATTGAAACTCTCATACATATATATATATATATATATATATATATAATCTTTTTCCAAGATTGAGCATCGATCGTTGTACAAAGGATGTTAAAGCTGGTATTCAGTGTATAGAAATTAAGTTTTGGGCAAAAATGTAAAAGCTTAGAGATTTAATTGATATAAACTCTCATACATATACTCTCACATATATGTAATCTTTTCCCAAAATTGAGCACTTGCTCATCATGTATTCGACACTGCTACTAAGGCGCAAATTACTAGCCATTTTATTACAGGTGCACCTGCACGTGGTCAACGTTAATCTCTGATGGGACGGACAAGTTAACACCAGAACCCAAGCCGGGAGTCAGACTCAGGACGAAGCTGTAATGGAATGGTTCGCTAGCCCTTACACCACCTGGGAGGGGGCAGAGACTCATATAATATCAAATAGCTTTTTTGTATAGGTGAGTATAGTAAAAAAAATTATCATTATAAGATATTTCAGTGTTTATGATTTAGATATTGCTCTTTATTGGAGATTACTATTATGTTTTATGAGCTTGAATTAGGAAAAAATACCTTCATGATATATAATGTAAAAACGCTTTATGCTATCAAGAATAGCGTTTGAAGATTGAGGAGATAAGATTAACAAAAGTAATTAAGATTCATGTTATAATTTACCTTATCGATACTGAGTTCCCTTTGGATAGAGTCTTTCAATATTCTTAACAAGAATACTTTTTTAAAAGCTACTGCTTAAATAGAGAAACATTAGAGTAATTCTATGTAGATAAGCAGTATCCTTCATGAACAAGATGCACAGCATTATCGTCTGATAAGGGTCTTAATTATGTAGACAATAGATGCCACAAAGAGACTTTTCTACTGTCTCATCTTTGGATGATATGATTTTTTAAAATTTAGCCTGCTATTAAAAATCATTACCTGTTTTAGTTTTTAATATTCTGTGGAAAATACCTTTTGTTAAAGCTAATGTAAAGCTTCTTAATTTTTTATGATGTTATTTAATTTTTATTAATTTTAAATAAATTATTTTGATGGGAGGAGTAGGGGAGTAGGAGGAAAAGAATGTCGCATTCTAATGGAACAGCGATGGAATATTTTATTGGAGGTAAAAAAAAAATTTCGTACAACTTAAAAACGAATAAAATAGTCATTTCTGATTACTATTGCATTAATTTGAATTAGATTATTTTGGTTTTGCAGATATTTAATTTTTCATTGAAATTATCATACCATTTTAAAATGGAATGTAAAAGGCATTATACATTTGCCAGAATTTTGCCAATTAATCCGTATTCCAAAAATTATCTGAGGGAAACGAAAAATTATAAGTTGATAAGTTAGAAAAATAAGTTATGCTAAGTTTAATTTTCCTGTCATGTTAAGTTCCCTTTTTAAATAACATACAATGACAACAGAAACAAAACAAATTTAAACGATACTTTAAAAAAAATAGCTTACACTGTAGTAGTATACAAACCTGTTTATGTTACCGTTACCTACTTTTTTTTTTTTTAATTTAAAATACTTCCATTTTGCATTTATGAGAGTCTAGCAAAATTACTGATAATTTATTCACATTATAATTAATAAAATCTCAATTTATTGTTAATAAAAATCATTACTAGAGTTGAAAATGCAATTTCATTTCACTAAAATTGTTGAAAATGCATAGGTACTTACGATTAAAGGAGGGATTATTGCTTTGATATCAAGTACTTCAAGGAAATATTTATGAGACATGTAAAAGCCGTTCAGAACCTAAAAGAGAAAAACAATAAGACCTCAATTTTTTTTATAAATGCTGTAGAAATGTACATTTAACTGATCAAAACACTTCACATTTCTAGCTAAACATGACAAAAATTCTTTAAGAATATACATTATTTATAATAGAGTTTGATGTAGAAAGCTTTAGTGTTATTAAACTACGTTAAATGTAATGCGCATATACACACAAGTAGCATTTCAACTGAAATAGATTTAGAAAATATTTAAAGGTAATAGGTAAATATATGCACTTAATTTTGTAAAATTCATATCAAATCATTATCTAGAGTATTGTAATAATTCAAAATTTAGATTCACATTAAAAATACTAAATTGTAGGGTGATTTGATACTTCTCATTATATGTTATATAACGTCTCTAAACTTTTTACGTTAAGTGCATCAAACAACAATCTGTTCTTGGGAACTTCAAAGTGTAACAATTCATCAAAACAAACTTTCAAAATTCAAAAGCAATCATCTTCATATCCATAGAGCTCTTTGAAAAGTAACAAATGCTAAAGCGGCTTTCAATACACAATATGGATTGGTGTGTCAATAACACAATCAGGTTTAATCCTTTTAATCCTCTCCCTTTCACATACCAGTGATTATATCCATATTGAACTTTATTGAACCGAATTAACTTAGCAAAAATTTACGTATTGCATAAATTACTTTTTTTTAATTTTAGTGTTTAATTATTTCATTTAATCTGTAAACCATATCCGTTATTAGTTTTTAAGTAATTTTACCTACATCATCAAATTATAATTTGCATGTGTTACGTAATGAAATTAAAACATTTGCAGATAATGACTGATTTTACTTTACAAATATTTCATTGACTTTGATGAACTTAAGTAAAGAAAATTATAGAGTAAGAATTAAATAATCGCAGAAAATTGTTATTAGAAATTTATAAAGGCCAATTCAAAGAAAGAGTGATAAGTGTTTAAGTAATTAAAATTTAACGTGATCATTATCGAAAGGTAGAGTATTGAAGGTAAGGAGCGTTCTACTTTTCTTTAGTTAACAGACTTTACATTTTTTCCTTTTAAGTAAGAACCTTTCATAGACTAAAAAAAGATCGTACTGAAGAATAAGATATTTTGTAAAAAGGACATCATTAAAGTCTAAATTACCTGAAATATTGTCAAAAAAATGTTTTTGCAACAAAAATAATATATTTGCTTCATATTTACATAAATACCTATACAGAATTTTAAAATTCTGAATAAGCTTATTTAAATGTTATTCCAGCAGGAAGTCTTTCATGTATTAGGATTTATCATAAGGTGAAGTTATCTGTGCAAGCAATATTTATTAATACAACAACACTTATGGGATCTAGCAAAATACTTCTTAAACATAAAATTTATTGAGACTGAAATTTACAACTACATACAAATAAAATTTTATTTTTCTGATTAAGTTGATCTCATGAAAATCAAAATGAAATTAATTGTTGAGTGTTAAAAGTAGAAACAGTGATTTCAGCACCTGCACTGGACTATAGGAAAAGTACATTGAAAAGTAATCCTATTTTATTTTTCACTTTATCATATGCTTAACTCTTTGTACTTGGAACAGCATTTTAGCTCTAAGTATTCAGCATTTTCATATATATGCTTTATGAATACAGCCATGTAGCTTCGGTACTATTGTCCATAATGAACTCGAAATGAAATCTAGTCTATATTATGAAGTGAATAATAGTGATTATATCCTGCAATAAACGCTGTTATCGCCGGTAGAGGTTGAGAATAGACGATTTCCTCACACTCAGAGGATGTGAGTGCTATTTCAATATACTAATATGATACATGGGATACTGAACAAAATTTGTCCAAAAGATCTAACACTTCTATGCTATTCAGCAAAATGAAATGTAGTCATAAATAGATGACTTTAGATATATTTTTTGGTAATAGAGATATTTGATATGGCCGTTTTGATAGTACATATAATTCATATTGTTAATTGTACCTTATTGCAATACACGGTAAAAAAAATTCGGAAACGTTACCCCAAAAAATGGGGCAGCTCTTGTAGTTCAAAATTGCGGAAACGTTTCCGAACCATGCGGGTAAAGTATTTAGAAACGTTTCTGCATATGTCGGAAACTTATTTACCTATTTTCCTGCATTTTAGGTAAGGTTTCTGGAAAAGATGGGTAACGTTTCTGTATATTTTGGTAAAATATTGAGTAACCTCTCCGTGTATTTCGGAAAGGTTTCCAAATTAACGAGTAACCTTTCCGAGATTTTCAGAAAAAAGTAACATGCACTAGATGAAGCGTTTCGAGTATCTTAATCTAGATGGCAACACCAAACTCTGTCGGAAGGAGCGGTGTAGGACTAGCGACCAGAGCCAGAGTTGAACGCTGGACCCACGCATCCGGAAGAAAGCACGGTACCACGACGCTGCGGTTTTCTTGCTGAAATTTGCTTTAAAAGTAAACTGACTGCTGCAAAAGTTATTTGTGGTACGGCTTGTTTTGGAAACTTAAAATTTTTTTGAAGTATTTTGTAAATGGAGAAAAAATACCATAATTAATAAATATAAATTAAAATTCTTAAATCTTTTTTCTTCCACATAAATTATTTTCAGGAGATAATGTGCTGTTTTATTTAAGTATTCATCCGGCGACGTCACCTGGTGACTGGTCACAAATAAACTTCACAGTGACCACACAGTGAAGTTACATCACTCACAAGTTACCAGACCCTTATTATCGCATGGGCAAATCGGGACTTTGCCCAGGGCTCCCAGTTTCAAATGTTGTTCTGAAATATTCTTTTATATGTCAAAATATTATGAAAAAGAAAACAAATTTTATAGATGGGGACCCCAAATTCATCAATGCCCGGGGCCCCTGTTGGTCATAATCGGGCTGTGCAAGAAGTTACAATGTGACAGTCCTGTGACAATTGTGACCCTCTGTGACGTCACAGCGACTCTTTTGTGACCATCTGTGCTATTAGTGAAAACGCGTTCACTCTTATCCGTCTCTTGGCACTTGGCGCATGCGCGCAAAGTCCCAAATAAAGATTTCCTCTCCCCCGTAAATACATTACCCCGAAATATGGGTTATGTTTCCGAAATCGTGAGTTCGAGTAGAGCATCGGTAGGTTACGCTATACTTTCGGAAATCTTTCCGCTATAAGTATGTAACGTTTCTGAATTTTTTTACTGTGTAATGTCAAAGTACAGATCTATGTTTTTGTGTGATGAATATTATTTTGAAATGTACCACATATTTCGATCTGTTTGAAAAGTGCAACAATTTTTAAAATTTGTACTTTAGTTCTGTACCTCATTCTTTAAAGGCGTGACTGCATTTTTCTCATTGGGCATTTCTGTATACGGAGTCTTTCTAAAAAGCTATTTTTACTGTTTCTTTTAAATATAAGACACTTTATAAAAATTATGGAATAAAAAGTCACTGCATGTCAATAGAAAATTGTTTCCAGCTGGAAGTATAGTGCTGAAGTCTATGTTTAAAAAAGTACCGTGCTGATCAATCAATTTGAAATACCCGATACGGTACGGTATATTACGGTACATCGGTACGGTAAAAAAAAAAAAAATGAATCCATTCTAAAATCAAACATAAAATCATAAGTGAAACTGTAATACACCTTGCTTATAAGAAGACTCAAAAGCGTGTGTTTCAAAGTAATGAACTAATTAAGAAGTTTGTAAAATAACACACACACACACATACCCACAAAAAAACAAATTGTTTCGAGTGGTACAAAAGGTAGAGCTTCTGTGATATTTTTATATATGCGTTATTTTAGAATGCTCTAAATTAGTTTTTAATGCCTTGATAAGTCACAAATGCAGAAATTCATGTAATTTTCGGACAATTTTACGACGATCAAAAAATACTCACAGAATAACATTACATGAATATTAATTATTTATATGCACTTAATTTTTAATAAATGGATATAAGCCTATAAAATCGACGAATGATGCTGAATATGAATTCCGGAAAAAACCGATTTTGTGTTGAAAGCAATTTCTAGTAATGTTTAATCTTCTTAGTAACCATTATGACTAGTCCAGTATGCCATGTTCAAGCCCTATTCTGAGAAGTAATCATTACAGAGACAAAATCTTTAAATTTTGATATTTTGCTACAGGTTCAATCAAGTAAGTACATTCTTTGCATTAAACGCGATATTTGCATCACATTTCAAGTCATTGTTTATTCTAAATGCTGGCACGTGGATTTAATTTAAACAGAATCAATGGCATTTCGCTTCTTGAAGCAGCCTAACTTCGAAAAGCGTGTAATTAATTTAGCATCCTTTGTAGATGGAGTTTCTGATTTGAAAGGCGTGTAATTTCATTTATTGGTTGATTAGCGTTTGTATGCTTAGCGCGTCTCGAAATCAGCGTATTTTGTCGAAGAATTTATACGAGAATTAAGAAGAAATTAATTTCTGAAATTTTGAAGATTTATAAAAATATATATTTTTAAAGATCTGATATGAGTCAATGTACTTAGCAAAAAGGATAATTTCAAGCAATTCAACGACTACAAAAAGTATATACTTGAAATATTTTTTATTAATTTGTTGCACTGAACTGTTTGTTCTGAACTCATACAGCTTGTCTTAAAACTTACTTTAAATTGAATAGCCATCCATCCCCGATAGTGTTTTAGTTTTTTAAACGTAGTAATAATTATTAAACCAGTTTTGATAATTTTATTAACATTTGTCAAATTTTTCATTTATTGTTTTTCAATAAGATTACCAACTTTTCCACTTAAAAACACATTTTAAAATCTTAAAAATAATATAGTAGACCCCAGCAGTAGTGGTAGAATAAGGTTACTTTTATACCTCGTCACTAGAGACACTTCCTTCCCTTTCAACAGATCCAGCTTTATAATATTTCAATCAAATGCAGTAGGCCCGTCTATAACACGGTAGATATGCTTTTGGTGTTATATGAATTCATGTTGTAGGAGTCACTTATATTATACATGAGTATAAACATCTGTCTCATTCATTTACTGTGATGCGCGCGCCTTTTTTAGCGTGTTATAGGAAAAATATTGAAATCTCTTCTCCGTGCTTTACGAATCCCTCTTATATGAGCCCACGTTATAGTGTGTTTGTGTGTGTGTGTGTGGGGGGGGTGTCTACTGTATATTCTATATTTTTATTGCTTCTTAAGCTCAAAGCCAGTAAATTAGAAAATCTAATATTAACTATATTAGTGCTTCTGAAAATTCTGATTAGTTTAAAATAACAACATCCCTAAATTAAGTTCAAAGCTGAATAAATATGTTTCAATAGTCAGTGAAACCTTTACAACATATAAATGTGTGGATTTTCAAGGACTTGTTTTGATTTACTATTGTGCTTAGGCTTAAAAATACATGATCTTTTTCATTTTATTAATATTGACTTGAAAACAATACACGTTGAAAATAAAACATGTGTATTTGCATCAAAATAATGATTTTTTTTTAAATTTTGATACAAAAAATGGTTGTAAAAAGATTTGATTTGGAAAAAATCATTTGTATCAAAATAATGATTTTTTTTTTTCCAGCGGAGGGTCTCTGCCTTGGAGGCATTGGCCACCACTTATGCCGGAGTTGTTGGTCTCTTTATTATGGGGGCCCCTTGTAGGTTGACCACGCCCAGTCGGGGATTGAACCCCGACCGCCTGGAGTTGAACCCGAAACCGTAGTACGGTGCTTTACCCACCATACCATCTGGTAGTCAAAAATAATGATTTATGCGAGTTTTAAAATAATTTATTCAAATATGCAATACTAGAGAATACGGATAATATGTTTAAAAAATAATATTTTGAATGAAACTATTGACAAAGAAATATGTGGTGTAGATTCCAGATGGGAGACATTTTACACTCGAGAAAGATAATTTATTCTGTTATATCGTATAGTGGAAGTAAGCAATAACCCGAAACTCCATGCCGACAGTTGCACAATATTTTATTTAGATTATCAATAATTACAAATTATATACGGTTAGTGTGGTGGCTGGCAAAATAGCGACATGAAACGTGACCTTACAGGGCAGAGACCAAAGCGTCAAGTGTGTGTCCAAACGTTCTGAGAACCCAAAGCCAACCTGGCGATAGAGCAGAGCGCTAAAAAGAAATGCCGCCAAATAAACCATCAGATTGTAAAAATGAAAAGAAACGTTGGGCCTTACATGCGTATGCTAAAATTGAAATGTGACACGCCACAGGGCGGATCAATAGAGATAAAATGTAACCTATGCAAAATTATTAAAGCCCCGTGGGAACGAAGAAAATAAAATGAATTCTTAGACGAAAGGCACCAACAAACTCTATTGCAAATGCTAAAACCAAAGTAATTTAAGAAAAAGTTAAATAGCATTATAGAGAGATGGGAGATTTAAAAATGGCAAAGAGTATTAAATTTAGAATAGGTGAAGGGAAAACAGTAGTAATTTAAATGTGTAATTAACTGTATGAAAATTAATCATAAATATGTGATTAACTGCATCACAAGATGAAGAAAGTTTGACCTTTAAAAACAGAAGTGCGAACATATCTTAGTGCCGTTATGATGCAACAGAATTCACATCATTTTGTCGTATTCCCCAGATTGTGGAGAAATAAAATTTTCCACTACCATTATTACAACACTTTCTCAAATATGCCATTAATATTTCAAATCGCACTATTCACATTTTTTCCAAGTCGACCAGAAATCTATTCCAGTCTAGTTTGCTGCGTTTTTTAGCTCTAGGCGAACTGAAAACCCATAAAAATTTTTCATTCTCACATATTTCGCAAGGTTTTTTTACTCTACGAGCGTAGTATTTCCAGTCATAGCGGCACCATGACTTTATCAGTATGCCAGTGTGCAGAGAGCTCGCTATAAAATGAAGGAAGAAAAAAGAAAGTTTAAAGCATAAGGTAAGAGCAGTAAAAATGTGAATGGAAGCAAAAATCTGAAAGATAAACTACTTTTGTTCTTTCTTTGAATAGGATACTCAACGGATTATACTGTTTTTTCAGCAAAATTATTTTAGCGATTTGCAGTCAGTAAAATCTGTTGGGAAATTTTTGTTGTTTCCTTATATCTAGGTCAGTGTTTTTAAATGCTATGAAATGAAATTAATTAATGTATATGTGGACATTTTACGATAAATAATATGTTTATGAAACCTTTTCTTACAGAATTTTTGTCGCTGTAATATAATATCTAGTTCGTCGGTAGTCACATTTTGTTCAACTAAAGTCTTTTATGGAAAGAAGAAAGTATTGAATTTTTAGCTACATACCAATACAGTTCAAATCTATTTCATTCGTTGAGTCGTTTTTACGTGGTGCATGAATTAAAACGTATCACGAACATGTAATGTATTTATTTTTATTTCGTATGTGTTTGAAACGGCAATATATTGTAACAATTTCGATTCAAAATAATGTAATTTTTTTAAATATATTTATATATTCATTAATTTTCGAAGTATGCAGTAGACCCCAATAACACGGTAGATACGTTCCGTGTTTTATCAAAGCGTGTTGTATGAGTAGCAAACACATGATCAGCTTCGGCAGTATTAACAGGTAATACAAAAACATCTGTCTCATTCATTCACCATGCTGTGCGAGTGATTTTTAACGTGTTATAGGAAAAAGATCACAATTATCTCTCTGTGTAGTACAAATCCGTCTTACCATTGTTATGGGGGTGGGGTCTACAGTATTTTTGTGGTAAACTTCAATGTAATAAAATTTATATTAGTCGATACATTTAAATTACACATAATTAAAAAGAAGTATTGTGTAGTTTGTATTTCTCCATAAAGAAATTATTAACAGGAATATTATTTTAAATATTTTCTGGTATTTTTAGATCATTCTCCTAATATAATTTTAATTCGCATTTTAATGTAGAATGCTATAAATATCTCCATAACTAGCAGAAAATTGTAAAAATATGGATTAATTATTGATTGTTTTAGCAAATTTCGTATTATAGCAAACGTATTAAAATATACAAAAAAATAAATATTTTACTAGACAGATACTTTAAACATAATGCTGCATTTTAAAAGATCGTTTTGGACTTAAAAATTCTAATAGTTAAAAACTAATATCTCAGCAGATAAATAACAAAGAAACCACAAAACTATTCAAATTATAGTAAAAAAAAAACCCGCTTATTGAAAGAACTTGTGTACATATCAACTTGTTTGCACTAAATTAACATTCCTTGTTTTCTTTGAATAGAGAATGCAAAAGGTAATATCCGTTTTGTTTTAACGACTCCTTTAAACTAGAAACAGCGTCTAAGTAATAACCGTTCTTTGTAAGACAAAGAATAAAATCGCTATCAACAGTTCCATTGGATCGTCTGAAATGCATAGAATCTGTCTGACATTTCTTTCATATATAGTGAAAAGAGCTAATTTGCAAATGATTTCGAGAAGCATCTTTTTTTATATCTTGCTTGTTTCGAGTTGTTGCTAATGAGTTTTTGTTGCGTATAAGAGATTAAAGCTTGTTTTCAGTGGAAGAAGAGATAGCTTTATCAGAAAAAGCAATGAATACATCCATTTCATTTTCACTTCTGAAATGTTAAAATAAAAGTTTTGAAGAAAAAAATATTTTAAGTTTATGGCTGAATTTTAATTTACATCTGGGTTCTTAATATAAAACATAGAGTGGCGAAAAACTTTTTTTCTAGTGGGAATGTTTAATGACTTTTTTGTTACTCTACTTCTTTTTTATTTTTTTTTTTAAATTAAGGCTTTATTAGGTTTGATGAAAAATGATATGGAGCGTGAAAATACTTTCTGCTTTCGACAATAATGGTCTTTTGAAAGCAATTTCTATACCTTTTCTGAAAACTCTTGATAGATATCCAGCGCTCTTTTAAACACATGGATTGAAATCAACGCAGGAGCCTAGAGAGATTTTGAATTACAAGAATAGGCGACGTACTTTTACCTATTTAGTTAAATTATTTGAATTAAATGCAACTTAATTACAGTTTTTTTCTCTTTTTACATTTAAAGGCCAATAAACTCTTAATTTTGTTTTTAATCAATAGCTTTGGAATACATATTTTAATTTATTTTGTTTGATGAATGTTAAGGCAAAGTTACGCAACGGCTATCTGCCAAGGATGGCTCTAACGCCTTAAGGGGTTGTAATGCGTATTCACGTTACATTTGGAGAAAACCGAGCAAAACTCTAAGACTTTAGATCGACAGCTGCAGCCCAGAACGCTGGGCCTTCACACTTCAGCCTTCAGCCACCACCGGATACAATTTACTCCAATTTTTTACATTATGTGAAAAATTTAATTATTTGACAATCATTGAACAATTTATTGGCAATTAATCGAGTAAGTCAACACTTTCGATATAATCTTTAAAATCGTATGTTATTAAAAATACGTTCAGCTGAGTTGGCATCTTTTTTTTTCTAAAAAAATATTCTTTATTTTGATCTTATTCTTTTAAGAAAATACTTAACAAGAGCAATTTCATTTATTTCACATGACACATTAAAATTACTTTTACCATCATCGAAAGTACGTTATTAAAATTTCGTTAAATATTTGCTGGGTTAGACAGATGTTCTTACAGGTTCTCAAAAAAAAAGACAAAATATGATTTATTTTACTTTACACATTAAAATTACTTTTCCCCTCATCGGAAGTACGTTATTAAAAATATGTTAATACTTTGTTGGCAACTTCCCTTTCTTTTTAATTTAGGCTTATGCTTGCTGGAATATACCCGACAAAAGCAATATGATTTATTTCACCCCACACATTAAAATTGCTTTAACTCTCATCGCAAATTCTTCCGCTGAAGCCTTTTTAATGCATTCCCTGAACTAGATTTATTTGAAAATTATTCCCAGCAGTAAAACAATTCACAAAAAAAAAATTAGAAACAAAATACATGTAATTAAATCTTTCATTGTTTGAGCTCTCAAGCAATTCATACCTGATTCTGTTGTAACCTGACACACACATATCAAAAATGATAACAAGCACATTAAGACGCCATTAAATATTTAATTCTTTTCCATCATCCTATTATCCTCAGCTCAGAAACAAATGTCCACCTCTTAACCTTCCACCTCCCACTATGCAATTAAATTTCTACAGCAGTAGTAAGGAAAACGTTTCTTTTACAGAATTGAGGATGAAGGGCCGCATATTTCATTTGGGTGAAATTAATTAAGGTTTATAAGTATGGGACAAACGTTTTTCGGGCCTCATTGTTTGGAACGAAGAGGATGCACCTTGTTTACTTACATAAAAAAATCTATTGGCTAACGTAAAGGATTCCGCTGCACGTTCAGGGAAAGTGTGTGAGGCAGCATGCTTTTTTATGACCAAGGATGTTTCGTGGGGTACATATTTGATTTGTTTCATTTCATACAAAACACTTTGCACACGGATTTTGTTGTTGTTGTTGGATTAAACGAAATTTTGTGCTTCAACAAAATTTGGTTGGCGCTATTTCAACGAAATAACTTTTTGGGGTTTTAACAAAATTTTAATTTTTGCTAAATTAACAAAATATTTCGTTGAATTAACAAAACTTTTGCTGAATTAACAAAACATTTTTTCTTTCAGTTCACGCTACAAAGATGGCGAATAGATGCAGTAAAATAACGTCACTTTTAGGAATATTTCAAGTTAACGTATAAAATATATCTACCAAAGATCGTAGATTAGATCGTAGATTACAAATTTAGTCTTAATGAAATCTTAATCTATCTAAATCTTCAGATCCTGATTTGACGATTTGATCTTCACTCCATTGAAATTCGGCAGACTAAGATTTTACTGTAGTTTAGTCAGGCAGAAGTTTTTTAGACAGAAGTCACAAAAATAATTTTATGATTGAGAACTCTCATTCTTGCTGTTATTGCTATTATAGTAGTGTCTATTCTATTGGGCCATCATGAATCTTCTTCTGAGCCTGCTTTTGTACTTCGATGAATCAACCATATTGCTACAAATGCTCACTTATTGGTTCCGCCACTTACATACGTCGTCTAACTTCCGATTTTGACGAATGAGAGACAGACGTGGGCCTCTTTGGATGACTCATCGAAGTATACCAGCAATTCCGGTAGAAGATTCATGGTGGCCCCGCTCTATTCTCTTTAAAAAAAGAAACACTGGGTAAAAGAATTTATTATGTTTAATTTTGAGATTGATTAATTATCGTTACTTTTGCGGAGCTAATCCACACTCACAAAACACTTTAGGTAACAGGAAAAGAATATATGCCTCTAAGTTCACATTTTTAAATCTTATTTAGTGTATCTAACTAGTGTTCAAATAAATAGAAATTTTGAAAACTCAACCACTCTGAAGCAATTTCGAAAGCCTAATATAAACGCAATTAATTAAACACAATTTCAAATTTTATCATTTCGCCACAAACTGTTTAGTAGAACTGTATTTCGCGTACACAATCAATTAATCTCCAGAGTTCAGCTAATTAACGTCTACTTCGTTATTACCTTTTAGCAGAGAAAGCATTGAAAACATTTCCAGTGAAATGACTTTAACATATTCACATTAAACATTGTAGAAGTCTTATTTTTGTAATCGCTTTTCACATCATATTAGAACTGCTTGCATATTAGAATGTTGTCGTTTCGTACATACATTTGAATTAACATAATTTCGTACTTTTTTGAAACTTGTAAGAACGTTATATATATATATATCATTTAATGACGTCAAACTAAGTTGAAAGGTATTAATGATTTACGTTTACTAGTCTGTCCTTATGCCTGCAGTGTGATAGACGTAAGTACCTAACGATCGCAACCACAACTGTTGTTAGAAGGTTGAAAATAATAAAAACTATTAAGAAACACAAAAAGGTACTTATCGACACGAGGTTATTTTCGATTGGCATAAAAGGTTCACCCTCTTCAGTTGAAATAGAAAAAAGTCCACCATTTAAACGCTGAGAAAGGTTAGAACTGAATTTCTTACGTAGCGAATAATAAGAAATTTTCCCATGTTCTAGGTATATACAGTACAATTCCTTCTATTGGAAATATATGTTGAAACATTTGAGCATATATCGATCTGTCTAGAACATTTAAAAATATGCGATTTATCTAAACCGAGCGTCTTCAAAATCGCATCATTCAATATGGAAATGAAAATGTCATTTATAAAGTATTTTATATTATGTGTGATGCAAAAAACTTTATTTTTCCTTAGATCTCCGTTATATAATCTTTTACTAATAATCCTTTTTCGTATGTTAGTATTTCATGTATAAAATTAAAACAAATAAATAAAATACTTATAATTAGACTATTAAAACCCAAGATTTCATTTTCTTTTTCATACATGTCATGTAAACTTAAATCTTTATTTAGCTTTAGAAATAAAAACATAAATTCAGCCTCACCTCCTACACTACAGACGTATACAGATTTCCCCCCTTGTATTATTATTTTTTTTAAAGTATGAAAAATTAAGACAAAAGCGGAGAACAAAAAGTCGAGACCTACATCAGTATTCAGCCTCGGGGTGCCTATACTTCACTCTGAAAAAGAATTAACCTGCTCACTTAAAGAATTAATTAACCTATTACGCTCAACGCACCCTACTTTCCCTGTCTAGAAATTCTCCAATAATCATCAGTCATAGGCAGATGGGTTTTGAGCTTTCGTTTCTCTTGGGTCCACGAAAAATCCGCGGCTTAAATATGATATCAAATCATTCACCTACTTTGGTGGTCGCTGCGTTTCGCGTATGTGCGTTGTCAGTATTCAAGGTAGGGTAAACCATAAGGATCATATAAAACGTTCTTTACAAGATATTAAGCTATATAAATGTCTCGTAAACTAATCCTAAGGCGTGTGGGATATGTCGAATAGATATAGCTAGATATGAAGAAAAATCCGTTCCTTATGAAGAGTCAACTGCTGAATTCATTTAAATAAAAAAATTGGAAAAGATTTGGATCTTTCGAATTGCACAATCAATAGACATATTTATGGAAAGCTTTGAAGGATAATATATTTCTACGGAAAATTATGGAATATGGAATGCTCACATTAAGCTGTTTGTTTAAGGGATGTAACAACAAACTATATTTTGTAACTGTATAATCTTAAATACAAACAAACGAAAATAACGTAAAAAAATGCGCATTCTCAGAAATTTATAGCAAATAAATAGAACCACTAGTTGGAGTTAATAAAGGTATTTTACCAGGAGACATTACATGCCATAGGCTTTTGACAGATTACCCATCTTTAATTATGACGATAATTCGTAAATAGAGAACACCCGATTTTATAATACCATACCCAGGCAGGACAACAGTGTTTTCTGTACGTTAATAGACGTTAAGAAAAGTTTTTTGTGCTGCCTGATTAGTTAGAATTTTTGTTAAAATATTCAGTTTTCATTCATGAATTTTCTTTTTATACAGAAATGCTACAAAAAACCGTTAAGTTAACGTGGAACACACACACAAAAAAAGTACCCTACCGTGAAATTTAAAACTTAAAGCTATTATTTTTAAAAGTAACAGTAAGACTTCATGCAGTAATATAAAAGTTATGTAAAAGCTCAATAATTAAAAAATGTTCATTTAACAATGGGGAAATTGTTATTAAATGCCACTACGCTTTTTTTTTATACTTTGATATGATATCCTGGAAAGCCTACTGGATATGTCTTACCTGTAGCAATAAATACTTTGTTTGAAGCTTTGTAAGCAAAACAAAGTTAAAAAAATTCACAGCTGTTTAATCACACACAGTTATAAATAATTTTTTAATAGAGTACTTAACAAAACTCCTAATAAACAGATTCTATAAATAATAGTGAACTACGATTTCTCAATTCATATTTCAGCATCACATAAATTTGAGCAGTATATTCTTTTCAATTACACCTTCTACAACAAATTACGGCCACAACTAATAAGCAACCTTTTCATCTGATTTAAATAGTCCATTCCAATTTACGTGCGATTATTACTCATCAACCCTAAGTACTTCAGAAAGAGTTGAGTTAGGCATCCTCTCCCCAGACTCAAGAGGGAATTAATTAACCTATAAGCGATACACACCCTGCCGTCTCATGGAAGTCAGATAGCCATCTATTTAGGCGTGCAGAGGTCATCCTTTTGTGTGCAAGACTATGGCCCAGTGGTTTCTGGCATAATTAATCATCATGTAGTCAAGGATTCCTCGGAGTATGGGGTATTTATTTGGATTAATTAAGGAGCTTTAGCTCATCGGAATGAAAAGAATGGCGGACATTGGTCAAATCGGTTTAACTACTGAGGAATTTTGGGAATTTCGGTGATGTGTGGCGGAGTTTAAATGTAAAATTTGAATCCTTGCGATAAATACATAACTGCATGACAGTAATAAACGTAGATATCATAATACATACAGAAGTAAAAATTTGATTTTTGTTATCGTGTGTGTTATGCAAGCTTACACGAGAAGCATCTGCCTGCCTATTGGGGAGGGTGCCTTGGGGGACTTTTTAAGGAATTCTAACGCGTGTTGATGTTAAATCTGGAAACAAACTGACCAAAATGCAGACCGTTAGATCTGGAGCCGCGCGGTAGACCTGAAAGCAGAACTTCACACTTCCACTGTCTACTATGCTCCTCATGCACTCTGTGCGATTGGCGGAGAATAGGGGGTGCGAGAGACCTCAGTCGATCCCCCCCCCTCCCAAATTTAACAAGCATTCTATTTATTCCATCCGGATTTTAATACATCATATCTCGCACCCCCAAATGAAAAAATGAAATGCCGCTCCTGCTCCGTGCCTTATCCCCTTTGCTGTGGTGGGTCCGCATTGTCAGTTTCAAAAATGAGTTAAAAACAATTCCTTATCTGGCAAATATAGTTATAAATAGTCTAATAATATATTTCTATACAGATATGCTGCTAAATTAAGTCCTATTGCTACATATCAAACCTTAATTATGGGCCCGTAAAGCTCGTCCCCAAACATTTGAAAACGTTGGGCTATTCTCGAGCTGCACGTGTTATTGCCTACCCTATTTCTGTGTGTATGTATTTTCAAATTGCAGCCATGCAATTCAAGCGAATTTCATAAATGTTATTGCAATTCCGTTGAAGTAGGTGGAACAAATTTTAATTTTATGTGTATTGGGATATTAATAGAGTAATTGGAATTTCGAAAGTAGATAATTTGAAAAATTTCACTTTTCGATTTTCTAAAACGGCGCATCCAAATGTGACGGGTGTAGGTTAATTTCTTTGAAAAAAGAATTATGCTGAGAAAATGCAAATAAGATTCCAACTAAACCTAAAAATGATATTTTGGAAAAAAATTATAATTCAGTCTTAAGAATCTGTGAATATACAGCTACTCAAAAGCACAGTTTGAATATTTTCATGCGATTAAAATTTCTCTAATGTAAAATAGACTCACATGGTGTTTATATAGACATTCTAAGAAGTTTGCAACATATTATAGCTTAACTATATAGTAAATTTTCTTCTTATCTTTCAAATTTTTAAAACGTAATTCTTTCATTTTTTCCTACTTATTTTATATTAACTGTGACAAAAAATGTTCAAACTTTTCCTGAGATGCAATCTGACATTTTTGACATTCCATTACCATAATAATGCATTAGTTTCTTTTACGACTCGATTACAGATGTAGAAGTTTAGAGCGAGCTTATAATTTTTTCTGCATATTTTACGATACATAGGACTAAAATTTCAGTACCGTTTTATTAGGCTTAAAACAGAGGCAAAATCCAATTTGCCACATTTATACTAAACTGCAAAACTGGAATTTCATTGAAAGTGAAGAAAAAGTTATATGACCTGTATTTGTGGAAAACTATTTTAATGTTCTTTCATTTGAGTTAGCTTTTTTTTCTAATATAAGAAGACATTATGATGCATTTGTTTGTTAGAGTTGTTTTATAAATCACATATTCTAAAAAATTTACATGAAAAACTATTTTATATTAGTGCAAGAGATCGTTTTTGAATAAATTTTAAAATTTTGAAATCGAAGTCTAAACTATTTCGACCGTTAAATTATTTCTATATATTTTCCTCATTTAAAACTGACAGATTACTTCATCACATGAAAAAATGCAAAAGGCATATTACCATTTTGTCGATCAATAAATTAGGTCAAAGACACAAGAAAGTCATTGCCATTATTTTTACCTATGAAATAAATTCTTGTCTTAACTGAAACGGAAGAATTATGATTTGATCGAAAAAACAAAAGTATTCATGCAGAATACTTTTGTCTTATGCATGAGAAAAGGTATCTTTATCAAGAGAAATCTCTTTGAAATATTGCATAAGTATCTAATCCAGAGTATTATACAATTGAAGGGAAAGTGGAAATTTGATAACTATATTTTATATTCATTTCAAATACATTGCTCATCGAATGTTTTCATATTTTTTCATAATGAGCAATTTATGGTACTGTCAAGTATTAACTTGTATTTGAGCTAAAATTGTAATCATTTTAAAGTGCGATGAGACGTATGTGATTAAAATTAATAATTTTAATAACACTATCAAAAGACTTAAATAAACAGACTTTCAAAGAAACTAATATTTAACTCTCTAAATATTTAAAATAGAAATGAAAGATTAATATGAGAAAGAAGAAAATTATCCAGACTTATATCCACACCTCATTTCATTTAATCTAAAGATATATATTGACTGTATTTCAAAATTTTATTAAGGTAAGCATCGTATATAATTTCAGTGAAAGTATATTTTTTCAATTCACACACATTTGTAATTTAAAAAAATAACATAAGTATTAATACTGTAAAATATTATTTTTACAAGCCTTAAAATATCCAAAGATGGTCATACTGCTCACAAACCTGATGACAGATCTCATTTCAGTATAATGAAAGCATATTTTGTTTACGATAATTAAAATAATTTAATATATTTATTAAGGACTAGTTAAATCACTCTTATATTTAGTTTAAACAGTTAAAAGTTAAACTACAAACTCAGACATACAAATAAAAATGTTTTATTAATCTATCGATGACGGTACATGTATATATATATATACAGTATGCCCTCTAAACAAGACGAGGGTGGTAAAAAACAAGTCCCTTGCGACTCTCTTAACTTCGAAACGGCTGTTGCTGTTTTCATGAAAGTGGCTTCTAGGCATGGTAAAATAGCCATGCGCTACTCAATGAAAAGACCTACCGCGCCACCTGTTGGAAAACTGCGGATTTAGCATTCTTATCCAAAAAACGGAAATAGATAAGGAAAAAAGTGATTTACGATGCCTTTATTACTAAATCGATGATGCTGAAAAACTTTGTAAAGGACTTTTTCTCAGTATCTTGAACAGCTTTTGAGATAATAACGCAAACTCCAAATAAAGCAGACAAGTGGCGTTCGCATGGCAACTTTACTGCACGTATACAGCACTTTTATAAATATAACAGGAATCATTCAGAATTTAAGACGTAAGCAAGGAACTTCAATGGGTATACTGCATATATATTGGAAAAGGTGGGTACCGCAGTGGTCTGGGAGCTAAACTCTGTTCCCATAAGAACACGACAAGTGAATCAGCATCCACCTCGGCCAGTGCTCGGGAGGGTCGAATCCTTCTCGGCTCCACTACTGTGGGGCCATGTACGCTAATGGGAGCTGGTGCACGTAAAATCTGTCGTGGTTCCTGTCCTCCAAGTTGTTAAACGATACCTCTGGGAGTGTCGATTCAGGGGGTTGGTTCCTCTGAAATTTGTACAAAACTAGGCGACCCCGGGCTAAAGGCGGACTCCCTCTCACTGGGGCCGACTAAAAATGGAAGCCGCCCCCCTCCGCCCATCACCTCCCTATCTGGGGATATCTGTCACCGCATGCAGTTGTCAGATGGCATAAGCAATAACAACAAGAACAGCAGGGAAAGGTGGCCCAAAATGATCCCTTTAAGGGGAAAACTTGCATAAAATAGCATATATGTTAAATAGAACTTTGACCTTTTTTAACTCTATTTTATAATATATTTTGCATCATAAACATATTTTTATATTTTAAACCCAAACTGAGCATGAAAAAAAATAGAATTTTGAAAAAGACTCCAAATGATCATTTTACCTGCACCCAAGGGCAAAATGATCCTTCATTTGACAGTAATTGTAAATTGTTTTTTATCGGCAAAATAAAAGATGTAAAAGTAATTACGACTATACATAATGGAATGAAATAAGTTTTACGGTCATATAGTATGCATAATTTATTTTATGAAAATTTTAAAATAAAAAAGTGTCACAAACAATGAAGCGAAATTTTTTAAAATAGAAATTGAAAAATTGTGGTCTACAATAAACGTAGAAATTTATAAAATAGTGTAATGGGGAGGTCACACATTCTGAAAACGTCTGAAGTTCTAACTTGATGACTAGGACCCAGTACTGGAGTTTCCTCAGTTGATGAATCATTTTACCCGGCAGTATGGCTGCCCACTTTAGGCCATATTGCTGGAACACTCCGAGAAACATAAAAAAAACAAGACAAGTGTAATTCACAAAACATACTCTTTCAGTAAGCCACGTCATATTTTGGTACATTAAAGCCTGTATTTCTAAATAAATAGGAAAGTTAGTGCTTACTTTATAAGAGATATGATAAAACCCAGTTTTTTGAAGAATTCTACTCAGACAAGTCATACACCGATCGCTTAAATATGGCCATTGCTTCTCCTTGACTTGGCACGGCTAGTTTATGTGTCACCCAGTAGACAGCGCTACTTTTATTTAAGAAAACATATGTGGGTTGGTTAGACCGCTAGGAGCATTTTGGGAAACCTTCCCCTATATATATTTTATCATTGTTCGGACAAAATATGTACTTCTCAAAAAGTTTTTGTCATAGATCATAGTAGCACCACTTGGTTTTGGTGAAATTAAGTAAATTTCGCTGTTAATTGTTACTATAGAAATATCTGAAAATACACTGAGACAAACGTGTTAACGATTAAACGTGTGTAACGATTTGGTAACGATTAAACGTGTACCATTGATTACCTTAATATTTCCTACAGATGATAATATTGATCAAAAGATTCATGTACCCTGAGCAAACACCATTAATTTTGCATCTCTTATAGCTTTAAGATATTAGCCAAAATATCATTTTACTAATTGGGATCGAATTCCTCATTAGGTAATTTTACCGAAAATGGTTCTTCAGCGAGTTATCAATTACTGATTGAAATTAGCTGAATGTTTTCTCATTTAGCTTTTCCTATTATATAAATTACTTCGGCCATATCCAAAGATCGCGATCTTTTGATAATATTTTCAAAGTTTGCATAAAGCGTTCCACCATATAGCTTTTTGAAGTTGTGGTTTACGTAGGCCGGAGAAGCATTTATTACTGGGTTATAAATGCAGAAAGCATTGCCTTAAACCTCTTCAATTCCGTCTCGGCATGATTATTTTTCCCATTTAAAACCATCAATCTGTACCTTGCAAAATCAATTAATTTTAGCGGTCAAATTCAGAGATAGAAAAACTAATCCTTCCTAGCATGGCCACAATAAATTACATTTATGGAAAGAGAAAAATATAACTTGTTAGTTCAGTTTTTCACTCGTAATGAATCTATAAGCTATAAAGGTCTTCAAGTTCATTTTGACAATAATTATCAATTTCTGAAGTAATGAGAGAATTATTATTGACTTGTAAGTACTTGCAGAAGTAAAAGTTCATTATTTCTAAATTCAAAACATAAAGTGAAACTTGTTTATTCACCATATATTCACAGTGTTCGTACAAGTTATAAATTTACTATAATTCTGAAATTTTAAAACTGCTTTCTAAAGATTAAAAAGTTTATTTCTTGAAAGAGTTATTTTTAATACTTTTAGATAAACAACATTAACATTTTTAATAAACATTTAATACTTTTAGATAAACAACATTAATACATTTTAATAAATGTTTAACACATTTAGATAAATAATATAGTTATTTAATTCTTAGACACAAATAAAGGAAACGAAATGCTTTTTGTGTACAAAAATAAAATTTAATGCAATTCAGATTTTAAAAGATGTAGACATTGGTATTGTCTAAGTATCTGATTTCGCCATATTGCAACATCGTATAAAAATTACGAAGTACTTTAAACCTAACGAGAATAGGCAAAGAAAGTAATTACACTGAAGCTGACGAGAGATACAAATAGCTTAATATCAGTGAATGTCATCTGAAATGCATTGATGAAGTACAAAATTAATTATTTCTTTAAGTTGAAAATTCATAAAGTCGGCAGTCATTCATACTGTAATAAAACATTAATACAGGTGTATTTGGAATTTAGGAATAAACTGTTAGTTATTAGAATGTCAAGAGAGATAGCATCACTCATTTTTTCATCCTTAACTTAATGATTTTTAAGAGCTACATTCTTACAACGTTACGTCCCATTTCTTCGTAATTACTATATTAGCTCTGAAGAGTAGGCGGAGCAAACTTATTAAACAGCCTCTTGATCGGTCTGTCAGACGATTTCATATCAGTTAATCGATTATGAAAAAACACTCTAATAAACGCGCTTGGGTATTTACTTGAGCAGTTTTGATGACAAAATTATATATTTGACGAAAAATATTTTAGGAAATGAAATTATCTAATTTAACTTCAACGGAAGACTTTCTAAATGAAATTAAATAAAATCAATAAACATTAAAAATATACCATATTTATGAGTGAGTGGATTTTATTTTATTTAGTCCTCATAAACTGGATAAATCAGAATAATATATGCATGTCCTTAATATGTAGTTCAATAAAACCTGATCATTTACGCTCATATTGTGTGATCAATTTAATGATCTAACAAAATAAATTATAATAAATAAAAACTTAAAATGTCACGTAGAGAACTAATAGATTACTAATTATTAGTTTATCATGTTTGGAGCATTATTTACATCATGTATTAACTTTAGTCAGTTTTATTTAAAATAGATAATTAATCATCATCTACTTGTCAACTTTTGGATGAATTTTGATTTTGTCAACATTACTTTATAATCAATTTCAAATAAAATTAATATTCTGACGAGTATTTTATGTAAAAAAATGCATTTGATAAAAGCTATTTCCAAACTGTGACCTATAATAAAATATGCTATGCATTAAGTGAAGGAAGAATTTTGATTTAGATTTCAAATCAATGACTTTTGAATCACTAACTCAAATTCATTGCATAATGTATTATAGAAAATGAATATACAGTATTAGTGTTTTACAGTTAAATCTACATAAGCAGATAAGGAATATATTTGGAATCGAGTTAGTGAATACTTTTGTGAAAGATAAGAAAATGTATTTTAACTAGTATATACCATATTGTAACCAGTGAAATGAAAATCTATCATTTATTAATTTTTTTAAATATCTAAAATATTTGTGGACAAAATTAATCAATATTGAAAACAATACAGCAGTATTTGCTTCGCGCTGTTCAAGCGTAAAAATATCTTTTTTGAATATGGGAACAATATACACTGCTGTAGGACAAGACTTCGGAAAAAATGCCAATGTTGATTCACCTGCTTCATTGTCACGGAAAATTCAGTAATTTGTGGAACATTTGTGTTAAATTTAAGACGTCATTTGTTCTTTAATTTTGCCCAGTGATTTTCATAGTTCATATTTACTTGTTAAATGGTTGTGCGGGACTTAGACGCTGTTTTTGGTTATTGAATTTTATTATTTATCTTTGCTCAACTTTTGTCTATAAATATTAAAGTACAGTTTTTTAAAAGTGTATAGTTTATATTTAAAGAAAATCTGAATTCGGAGAAAAAATATTTTCCAACTTAACCCGTCTAGGGGAAGCATAAAAATGTCATGATTTATAAATAGTTAAAAATACTCAAATGAGGCGCGAATTTAAAAAATGAATACTTGAATATTTTTACTTGCATCTTTAAATAAATGTATAAATTATTTCACAAAATGTAAAGCTTAAATTACAGAGTTATAAAAATAATGAATGAAACATTAACTTTGAGTGACTTCTGTCCTACTCAAAATCACCGTCACGGTTACAGTTATCATAAAATATAATCAAATGTCTCCGTTATGCAGGTTTTTAATGTGCCTAAAGTTCAGAACGTGCTATCCATTGTGCTTGCTGTACTTTGATGTTTGTTTGTCTGTATGGCGGAATGCCTGTAGCAGAGCAGTTTTTAGTAGTCCCTTGACTAGATTTTTCACATCTCTTAATTACAAATACAAAAGGACCAGTCAAAGTGAAATTCTAACGCATTTTAAACGGTGGGGTGATCTTTTTCCTCTTACCTTTCGTATTTGACATCGGAACACCTACTATAAAGTTTACTGTTTAATTCCCATGCACCGAGTAACCCATAAAACGCGACAAAATAGCAGAAAAAATTATGAAACAATTTTACGACTTTACTTGACTGACTAAGTGAATTTGCTCAGCATTCAAGGCGTCTACTAGTACCATTATATTCTTTTTTTTCACAAAATGAGAGATAAACTCCGAAACATGATTAATCGAAATAAATCACGTTTAGAGTATAATCATTTACTGTGAAAAACTGCACGCGTTAAACCGTAATTATTAAGATGAATATTGGAAAGTAAGAAAATAATGAAGCAGCAAAAAATTGCTTGCAAATGCAAAAAAAAAAATTAAAATCGTTGTAAATATCCATTGCAAGCGGGTGTCAATTGAAAAATGCAATAGCATTTGCAAAAAAAGAAAAAAGTTATTTTGCGACTAGTTGCACATTCTATCCACGATCAGGTGAATTGAGAAGATTGCTCCTTGTTATGCCTGCAGCCAACTAGCCCCAGTGTCCCTTGTCTGCGAAAAATCATAATTTTATTTTATCAGTACGCAATCATCTTATCACTATCAATTTAAAATCTACACAAATAGTACCAATTCATATGAAACTTATTATTGAAAGAATGAAAGATGAAAAAAATTGTATGTCAGAGATAATTTCATTTGACAAATTTTATTATTAAGGTAGTTCAATTTGAAAATTAACACTTACAAGGTAATTTAATTTTTACATCATTCTCAATTACTGTAATTTTATTTATTAGGATACTGAAGATATAATTATAAAATTTTCTACTTAATTAACTCGATCCAAGAAAAGTATTCCGTTTACCAAGAAAAGTATTCCGTTTCAACATATTTACCTTTACATTACTACAAAAATATATTTTTCTATTAATAATTTCATATTTAAGAATCAATTTTCATACATGCGACAGAATTTTATGATTAAAAAAATAGATAAAAATTGATAACGGCAGATTCATTTATAACGACATTTTTAAAACCATATCATTTTAGACCATAAATATCAAATATTCTGTCACAGTATTGTCATTTTCAGCAATACTTAGAAATACAACTACAGCTTTCGATTTTATGGCTGGAAATTATATTTGAAAGATTTTTTATTTCAGAAATAACGTAAATCACTAAAGCGTCTATCAAATTTTTTATGATACAATATTTTCAAGAGAATAACATCATTCAAGCGAAATGTGAAATCAAAGGGAGTGCACTTTTAACCTGGTTTTCCAAAAGCGAGTAGATTACTGTCGGTATTGTGCAATGATCGATCTATCAAAGGCTATCTTATGTTGTCAATCTGAAACACCTGTTGCAGAAGTGATGAGACCTGTTTAGAGAATAAATCGAGGGATATATTTCAGCACCCATGTCATATTTTATGAGTGTCACAGCTCCAAATTTTCCATTTTCAGGGAAAGTGTAAAGCATGTTTGAGTGAGCTTTTCTCAATCTAAGAAATATTTTTATCTTACGGCTAAGACAAGTCGTTATATACAGGGAATATGTTTTTGTTGGTATTTATCGCATATACTACATAATTTTTGATAGTTCAACAAGATTTGTACAGTCGAATCTGATTCAGTTAATAGGATATCATGCTTATTGTAATAAATGTACAATGTACCAAACTGTAATAATCACTCAATATCTTGCTTATTAGAATAAATTTTCCGGCAAAGTTGGCTATCCCGTTCGATTGTATAGGTATTTTGTAAATAACTTTGCTTACATTTAATACTTCAAAAAGAAAAATTTGAAGTTAGATAATTTTGATTGAACATGTGTGCCTTCTGTTTAAAATTTTCAACAGTCTGATAGTATAAAAATTCTTGTTTAAGTATTTTTATTAATATGAAATTTGTACTTAACTTTCACTTCCTCGCAGGAATACAGTAAGTATCGCAATCTCAGAATTCCACTACTGAGACTGACTCACCCCATTTTGACCACAGCTGAAATAATTTTGAGGAGTTTCGAAAGAACTCTTGTTCGTTTGTATGTAAGTGCTCATATCAAAAACGTAGATTGTATTGCGGAATTTTTGTATTGCGAACTGCTGGATCATCTAGTTAACTTCTCTTATAAATTTCAATCTAGTGGGTGGTTTGTATACAGGATTTCGAAAGACTTTCAATGCATTAAAGTCTAAGGGCAATTATTATGTTAACTGCATTTTGGAGTCGCTCATTAAATTGAACTATTAAAACTATTATTGGTGTTTACAAACGTTTATAAAGGAATAAACAGAAGCAGTATATTTATAAATTTGTTTGCCTACCAATTGAAGCAAATACAAACGAAAATCATCAGGTGGACGCCAACAAACCCTAAAAATTGCAATCGCAAGTGTTAATGAAGCATGCACGAAATAAAGAGTACTATTTTACTTAATAAGCGCTATAGATTATTGATATGTTAATTTTGGTCAAAAATGTAAATTCGTGGTAAACGGTATGCTCGCTGTAACCAGCAGTAAAATAAGCGCTATTACTTTTCATTGCAGTGTTAAATTCGGTGATTCCATATGCTTAGCTCTAGTTTATTTTGTTACTCTACTACGTTACCATCTTAAAAGAAGAATCAGGCAGTTTAGTTCCAAGACCTGACCATGAAATAACAAACCGGATGTCAGTTACCATGACTTAAAACGTATACAACGACTAGTCTGTTTGGTTTAGTGACTAAAAAACTATTCTTTCACTCCAGTGGCTCTCGTTTGACTACCTATTTGGGATTGGGTGTTAAATTGCTTGTCCCTTCATAGGGGTAACGTTGGGCCCCACCTGGTGCTCAGATAAAAAAATGGCCAATACATTGCACCTTAGTAGTAACGAATGCCAGATGGGCAAATGCCTGCAATTGAAGAAAAGACTATTATATATTTCAACTTATTTAATTTCGTTAAGTCCCAGTTTTAGTTAATGAAATTAAGCAAACTGTCGTTTTGATAACAACTAGAACATATATTGAAGTCGAACATCCAATTAGATAAATTTCGTAAATCATAATTTATGAATCTTCATTAATGTACCCTTCCATGTAATATTTTTAAAGGATTACACATTTTTAGAAAAATTTTAATATATTTCTATAAAATACTTAATATAATAGACTTCAAAGAGAATTCATTGGATAGGATTCATTGGAAGAGGATTCATTGGGAGGATTCATTGGAAGAGGATTCATCAAGAGGATTCATTGGAATTTTATTGATCCATTTTAATAAAATAAAAATACAGCATAGTAATCTCGTGCATTTCACTGTATGATTATTTTCAAAACCTTCTACATTTTACTATTTGCTATGTAGAGAAATTATTTCTAGTTCAATGGATTCACATCCGTAAAAAAAAAAAAAAAAAAAAAAAAAAAAATTCTAATATATCACCTCGTCTTGTTAAAGTCCTGATCGAATAATGCTATAATTAAGTTCTATTTGAGTGTTTAAAACAAGTAATTTAGCATTTTTAAGCGATAAATTATGAGGTGAAAGCAAAGAAGCAGTGTAAATATTTGATGACTACCCGTATAATACAAGTATCTTCAATTAGAGTGATTTTCATATTTACATAAATGCATGAGTGCGGTTCAATACATATTTATCGCAGGTTAAAATGACTCTTAAAATGCTAATACGCATCACTTGAGACTTTATGAAATATGTATCAGCATATTAAACTGTTATTAATCAGCAACTGTTAACTTTCATTTTGTTTCTGTAAAGTTGGGTGTTTGAGTGTTGATTAGCAGTTTTACATAAACACCAGTTACGCTACTGTTTAAGAAATGAAAATGAGTTGAATTAATTTTCAATTTATCTGGTAGTGTTAATAGCATTATCATCGCTTTCAAATGTATTTATTCAATGAAATATATCATACTTATTGCCTATCGATTTGTAGTATGTAATTTGACCAAAATGAAATCGCTGTGCTTTCACAGCAGTTGTTATGCTTATTGATATTTTATCTGTATTGATACAGTCTTAATAAACTAAAGAAAGTAATTGATACATCAAAGCTCACGATTTACAACACTGGCCAATAAAGATTGTATTAACTAATGATCTTTAATGCGATAATATCATTGTTACCTATTTATACACAAAACAGTATAATAACTATTCCTTGTTAAAAAAATACTTCAGAGTGTTTTTTTTTTTTACATTTATAATCAGCTGGTATAGGTTTCTTGATAATTGATTACTTTTGAAAATTTGTAACACAAATATAGAGTAGAATAATAATTTGATTAAATAAAATGAAAATAACAAATTCAAAAGCAACGCATAGTTTTACTAGATGTCAAAACTGCAAAATTATTTTTAAGTGCAGATTAGATTTTCTGTGTATGTGTGTGAATAATTGACTTATTATTTAAAAAGACTAAAATACTTAAACTGAAATTAATCAGCATTTACTTTAATGATAATTTTTTTTACTAAGTTATTTGCACAATAAAGACCTAAATTTTCTCTAGCTAACAAATAATGCTGTTATCGTAGTTGGGAAAATAGTCTATCCTTAATTATCCCAGGCTATAAAATAATAAATAAAGCAATCTTTAAAAAATTAAAAATTAGAAGTTACCGAACATTTTCCGTGGGAAAAAAAAAACACGTATTCCTCAAACTATTTTTGAGTCATATTTCTCAGCAGGGATCTACCTCGAATTGCCCTGTTAATGCTATGACATAACTACTTCTCCAGATGATCATTACTGCTGAAAATAACCTTTAATACATAGATATATTGCCACTTAAAAGACCTTTACCCCAGGTGCTTAAAACTTTATGAACTACCCATTGTATTCCTTCTGTCACATTACAAACATCATTCTCCAGACCTGACATCCTCGCCGAAGCTATTACATTGCATAATTGCTGCACCACCAGACCCCGCTGCCATCGCAATGTACCACTCGCCAAGTCTGTTCCTTGCCTATGACCCCAGCCCATATATTGGTTTAAAAAACAAGAACTTTTTTCCCAACCCAAAACAACCCTCAAAGAATAGCCTGAACGCCCCATACCGCCCTTGCCTTCCACGGGTCTTCAATGACTTCGGCAACCCAGCCCTGTGAGGGAGTTCATGAAGTCCTCCGCGAGGGCGTATGAAGACGATTTACAATGTGTTTCCGGCCTCCTTTCTTTCTTTCTTTTTTTTCTTGCTTAATTCATTGAAAAGAGGTTCACACTTTCTTTCGGTCGGGAACAGGTTTCGGGTGAACTCGGCGGGAGTCGGCTGTTGTCGGAAAAACGTCTCGAATCGTCCGTTTTGCTAATAAGTTAAGAAGGCGGTAGCATCTAATGAGACACGCTGAAAGTGTATGTAATTGTTTTGGGCTTGTCGGATGGTTCCTCATTTTTTTGTCTCCTGTTCGGTAGGGTGTTTGCTTCACGTCCTAATTATACAAATATAACAAAACCAGGGTGATTATCGAATGTTTTTAAGTTCACTTTCAATTGTGATTGCGTGGGAATAACTAAAATATGCAAATATTTATGCATTTCAGAAGAGAAATGGAAGAAACAGGCGCACTTTCAAACTGTTCAGCAACTATACAGGCCCGGACTGGGAGGGAGGGGCCCGCCCGTCTCAAGAGAAGGGGGGGCCCGGGTTATTGTGCAACCAATAAATAATAGAATGTGTTAACTTTCGGGGTATGGGGGAGGTATGGTGTTATTATTAATTATGATTGATAATTAATGCATTCATAAAATATTGATCTATTAATTCATATGCGTCATTCATATTAATTAATCCCTTTTTCATTCGGGAACCCTCACTCAAAAAATGTTGAGAACTACATTTAAAATGAAGTGTTTTGAAGCCTTCTGGGGGGCAAATGCAGCTGCAAAAAAATTTTTATGTGTCAAATTTCATTCAAGTGCTATCAGTATAGCACTTTTTTTTTAAATGTTCTTCCTTTTTTCTGTTTGGGGGCCCGCCCTTAGCAGGGAGGGCCCGCCAAGGGCAGGGGCCCACCCGTATGCAGACAGTCGGACACCCTGGCCAGTCCGGGCCTGCAACTATATTCAAGAAAAACTGTGCTAACTAAAATAACACTCTAATATCAGTTTAAATACGTGTTCTTCTACCAATCTTTTTTAACAATTAAGATTAATAAGGCAAAATATTGGGGCCCGCTTCCCCATAGGCTGCTGTTTCTCTCATATCTGTCATTTTCCCCTACTTTTACAATCTAATATGCACAGAGAAAACAAAATCTATGTTATTTAGCATATAGTAGACATTTTAAAATATACCAATTTAGGATTGAGAAATAATAATTCAGAAAGGCTCAATTATTATTAATGGAATCATCTAGAAAGTCTGATTTAATAGCACCCACACTCTAACCCACGTTTCCATTTTTATTTTAGTTATTGTAACTGTTAAGTTTTCATTCATTTCGAATAACTAATTACTTTTTCTTGCAAAAGAGTATTCAGGGGGGAAAACTGCTGAATTTGACAGAAAGTAATTTTAAGAATTTATTTATTTATTTATTTATTTTTTTTACATACATGTCGATCTTTATTTAATGAGTTTCAAATTACATCAAAAATTGTATTAAAATAATTCTTGTTCTTTAAAATTTGAATACATTACTACTGTTTTTACTTGCAATATTATTTTCTATTTCGAATTTCATTCTGCAGAGTCATGCTAAAAATGGAACTATATGTTGTTAGGGTAAAGATACAACTATCATTTAGAAATTTGAAAGACTTTATTATGAATTTGAAATAAAAAGGTATTTTGAAAATTTTAACGAAGAGAATAAATAAGAAATGTTTTCGAGTAAAGGATATAAAAAAGTAATAAACAAAAATATGATAAAAGAATCATGGAACACTTTAAAAATATCGGAAATTTGTAGATTCTAGTTGTTATACTCAGTATTAGACTGCATAATGGAAACGGAGGAATATAGAAATATCTTCAAAAGAATCAATGAATACAAGTTTTAGCGATCTTTAAGAAGAGCAATGGCACTTGTATAAGGGTATATATAATAAATATTTTTAACCAGAGTCCTATAAAGTTCATTTTCTCATGAAATGCATATTTACAGATTTTCAAATTTTTCTGTCTACGCGATCTATAACTGGGTGAATGGTTAATTTATTTCTGAAACCAAAAATTCTACTTGCGTTTCATTTACTGTATTTAAAGGGAAAATCTTGCTGTAGCAAGCTAACATTACAAGATTATATATAAAAACGTTAAATGTGTATTTTTATATATTTTGCTTAAATAAAATTGCACATTTTAATGTAAATATAAATTATTTAGTCCCGGATTTGATAAACAACTTTAACCTCAGATTAAATATATCCCAAGTTATTTGTTCCTTATTCTAAGACTATGCAAATATATGTTATGTCACACGGTGACCTCATTTATCGAACAGATCTGTATCAGAAAATTATTTTCTGGGTAGTATTTTCAGCGAAATGATTGCCTCTTCCATTTACATTAGGAATAGCTGCACCCTTTGAAATGATGTATTAATAATGCGTCAGACGCAGTTAGCACCTATGATAAGCTGAAAGTTTCGTATTATGGAGCTGCAAATGTTCCATTATGTGAGAAAGAACGAATTTAAGCTCACTTTAGAAGTTTTTTTATATGTTTGTTGTGTATGAACAGTTTAGCATTAAATAACTGTTATCAAAAGCACACACTATATATTCACAGCTAATATAGTATGTTTATATAAAACAAATTGTTTCTTTCTCAGCTTTTATGATCAGTCTTCTGTAACTGCTTTAAATAGATATTTATTTTAAGAAAAGTATCTCCGGAAATCCGTTAAGTATATTTAGTTGAATTATTCTCATGCTAAGTTGACGTTTAAAAAGCAAAATCAGTTATTTAAATTTCGAAACAGGCCACATTATTTGTTTAAAGAATTCAAACGTGCAATTAATTTTAATCGTTATTTTTTTAGTTAAATTTTACGAAACATTTCATTTATTTAATGAAACACTGTTTATACAAGTTTTTAGATTACAAAAGTATTGTCACATGTCTAAAACTTTTTTTTAAATATATAATTTTAAAAATTTATGCATTGCCAAAACAAAATATTTCACAAATTTTACAAAGTAATAAGCTTTTTAAACACAAAAGTAGTAACGTTAGTTCAACAAATAATATTTACCATTAGAAGATTTTTTTTCTACAAAATATATGTAATCTAAAATACCAAAGAATGTCTGAAGATATTGATTTAGATAAAGAGGTTATAGTTTCTAATTCACTGAATCCATTTTAAACATTACGAGTATCTCCTGTAGCAGCGGTTCTCAACCTTTTAACGTCGCGTCCCCCCCAACGAAGGCTAAGTTACGGTGGCGCCCCCCCCTCACATTTCAGCATACATTCAGTTTTTTAATCTTTAACAATGAATATTTAGTCGAATTTTCTACAAAAAGTTATTAGTAAAGTTTGAATGAACATTTTAAGCGAAAATGAGAATAAAAAAGATGATTTTTTTAAAAACATGCATCACTACATGCTGTTTGGTTTTTTTCGCGCCCCCCCCCCCCTGCAATCGCTCTGCGCCCCCCTTGGGGGTCACGCCCCACAGGTTGAGAAACGCTGTCCTATAGAAAAATTATTTTACTTTTTCTCCCTTACATTCCGTTTTCTTATACTTTAGTGAATTGAAATACAATTAATAGGTTCAAAAAATAATATTTTTCATCTTCGCTGTTTCGATATATGTGTCTCTATTATAAGATGAGTTCCCGAACTGTTCCTTGCGTTTCGTCTTTTCGTATATTTTATTTTCTTTATATTGGTAATAAAGATTTTTCAGAGTGAAAAATTCTTAATGAAATTTTAAGCGTTAGAATTGCACAGCACTTTTCTTTTCAGTGCAGCTTCAGTTTACATCACATTGCACCTTACACAAATGTTTTTAAGAGCAACTTCTAAAAGCTACTAAAGTACAATCTAAAAGTGCTTTTTCTTATAAGTAAATTCCTGTGAAAATTGCTGTAATTTTTATCAATCGCTGCGTCTTACTGATTTTGGAAGAAGAAAGATAGACCTTCCAGCTCAAAAAGAAATAGTTACAATAACCTTACAGTAAAATGAAAAACTGGCTTAGAAAATATCTTAATGGAGCATCATTTTACATGAATAATACTCATAATGATTTCGTCTAACTGCGGTATGCAAAAGTTGTGGCACTGTTTAGCTTTATGCTATATTTTTTAGTTTATTATACCAAAAATCTTTCTTTAAAATGATATTGAAATCCACATTTAAACTATAAAGGAATAAACGTCCATCTTCTGAACATGCGTTAAGTTTTACTGCTTATAGAAGAATAGTCTAAGTATAATATTTTTGTAAATGTATAATACGCCTAACATAAAATTTAAATGATAATGATGGATGATCTGCTCGTTTTTAAAAGTTTATTCCACTTGAAATTAAACGATTATCTGTTATTTAGCTATCACTGTAACTTCAATTGGAAAAGGAAAAAAACTTCGAAAAACCGTGCATTGGAAATGGAGATCTCACGTGTCACACAAAAAAGATAATTTATTATACCAATCCAATTAATGCACTGAGGTTTCTATTCGGAGTGCTCTCCAAATAAATAGATATCTTGTTCTGCCTTTTTGCTGCTTTTTCTCCTATTTGATAAATAACATCTGATAAGAAATGAGCTAGACAAATATCCATCATTGCGTACAAGACTGCAATTAAATTTAGCCGAAACTTGTTTACTTGCGTCACTCGGCTATTTCAGTTCGACGTCCTTTATATATGGACAGTCTGACACTAGTGACAATGTTGATGTGAAAAATAATAAGAATTTCGATAATGTGGCTTATTTAAAGAAGCATTTTCGTGAATCCAGTTAGGTCATTAATATGAAAGGCTTGTTATTATTCATAAGGCAATTTGCTATACACTGAAAGCAAATACTATAATTAATTGAATAAAAGTTTCTCGTTGGGTGGAAGAATACAAACTAAAAATCATGTTTGATTTGTGTGACCGTGGCCGAAATATTTATTTTTTTGTTCAATTAATTGTTTAGCTGTTAAAATGTTAATGCACATATTTTAAGCTGCTTTAATGTTTTTACAGTACAGAAGCAAATAAACGGAAGTTAGGTAATCGTGTCTGCATAACCGATTGCGCTGATGAATTATATTTACTTATGATTAATTTATTTTTTTAATTTTATGTAAAATATCATAATTTAAGCTCACATTTCAAAATCTGTACTTATTTAAATGTGTGAGGAAAATTGTTACATTATAAATAAACTGAAAATAATTTCAAAACTACCCAAGTCAAATATTTACTTAACTTTTCATATCAAAAATATAAATGGTAAATGTTTAAATAATGCAATTATAAATTTCTCTTTTTTAGCATAATAATGACGAAAAACACACACAAATTGCAATCCAATATACTGATTATAAATATTTAAATTAATTTAGAATGGATTCATTTTAGATTTTTTTTAAATGACATAAAAAAATAATGTAACTTCCTGGAAGTTTTTAGTACATTATATCAAGTTACTTTATATATATTATTCATATATGCTATAATTTTTATGTATTGGAATAAAATATTCAGCGCTGTGAGAAAAAGATAAAAAAAAACTTAGCTTCTATCGTTACAAAATCCAAAAAGAAAGATGTCCTTTCGGTGCACTTCAGCAATAATCCAAGAAAACAGGTTTAACCTTAGTTAAAGCTGTTTTAACCTGTAGCAGTCTGCTGCAAAAATCATAAATTAGCAGACAAAAAATTTAAATATTTAATCAATTTACTTCTCGTTTGTGAATATTGAATTTCTATACCATGAACTTTTAAGTGTAAATTTAATTACAATAAAATACGAGCTAATGAAGTATATTTAAAATATATAAAGAGAATATTTATTTTCGTAAGAACTTCATTTAAGAATTTGAGTTGGAAATAAATTTACCATATGCAGTAAAGCGCTGAAGTTTTGAGACACTACATTTTTCTGTCCTAAATTTTTCTGTACGCAAAATTTATTAATAATTTATGTTAGTAATTTGTAGCTTTAGTCCTCCTTAGATTATATGCAACTAGCAGTATGTGTAGAGCTTGCTAATTTAAAAATTAACAAGGGTGAATTTGAAAAGCTGAAGGGAAAAGCTTTGGGACTATTAAGTATCTAAAATTTCGTCTAGTCTAATCCTTTAAATGAACCGTATTAATATAAGGAAAAGGAATCACACCAAAACTTAATCTGTAGTAACAGAGTTTTTTTTAACTATTAGGACTGCGGCATGTCGTCTGGGTATGGAATTAACAAGGCTTTCTAAGACAGACCTACAGAGTTATGCCCATTCCGATTAAAATCCTGTAGGAGTTCTGCCATAGAGAAATGTCGATTTATCTTCCGATGTGATCCCAAAGGTGTTTAATTGTACTGAAGTCTGGTGACTGACTCGCCAGTTTAAAATTAATTTTCTTCGATGAAACATAATTTTTCACGATTATGGAAATGTGCTTTGGATCATTATTTTACTGAAATATCCATTCATGAGGCGTCGCTTTGCAAGCATAAGGACTTATTAGATCTATTTAAGTTTCTTTTATAAACATTTGTGACTATAATCCCATCAATGCGTACTAGGGAGAAGACTCCATTACGATGGAACTCTCCCGATATCACTACTGATCCATTTTCTAGCCTTAATAGTGGACTCTGGTACCGAGGATATATTCCGGTGCCTTTTGGATAACGAATATATAACATCGGTCATCATTTTAAAACAGATTGAATTTGGAATCAATGCTCCAAATGTTTTTTTAGAGTGTAGGTATTCAAGGTTCATGCTCCTTAGCAAGTTTCAGTTTGACCTTCCGATTCTTCGCCCAGATAAGGGGAATTTTTGGAGGAACGCGTGTACACAATCCATATAGGTATATATATATTGTCTTATATTTGCAAATAAATGCTTACCGAACGGATGTTTCAGTCGAATAATGATTTAAAGTTACTCCAAAATGGTGAAAATTTAATTTGCACCTAAGAATATTAAAATTTTGGTATTGCCGAGTCAGTAACCTGATTGAAATACTACTAAACACCTTCGGGAGAAAAAAAAACCCAAACAGTTTCTTCATTAAACAAGTCATTCAATTTTCTTCTCGTAAAAATTGTTAGATCTAAGCTATTTTGCACGTTTAAGGTTGTCTGTGATTAAGTACATACTTCATAATGTTTCGGTACTTCATCAAATCATTAAAACTGGATATTTATACAACAAATTATATTTGAAAGTAAAGAAATTTATGATATCGACTTATTTAGACATAAAAATAGTTTTAACAGGCATAAGGCACAACTGAAACCAAAAATAGACCATCTGTATATCTGCTTAAATAAAATAGCATGGAAATAATCCTATCGAAATAATCTTATTTTAGAATTATATTGAAATTCATCTAAAGCACGTGTATATTTTCAAAATTCGACAGTCACTTTCTTTTCCTGTATCTTTCTATGCAAGGCGAAATGATTGAAATAAAAAGAAAACTCCCTAAATACTAGCCTACAGGGATCAAAACATCAAAATAAACATATTTCACAGCAAAATGAAGCATTTCTTAGCATATCGACTCTCCGAAATTTAGAAAGATGCTCTCTTTTTCAGTACTTCCTAAATTCATATAAAATGCACACCCGAGAAGAAAATGCAGAAATTTACGACTACGCTATACTTAGTAGTTGAAAAATACACAGTTTAAAGAAGAAGGGAATCAATTTTGCTTGTAAAAGATATTTATTCGTTACAGTAAATATTTATTTTCAGAAAGAAATGAAAATACTTTAAGGAGTAAAACTTCAGAAAATATTCCAAAGGAAAAGCTTCGTGAGTAAATTTTCTACAACTTTCTAGACTTACATAAACAATTAAGTAAAAATTTATTCTTTTCAATATCTTAAATATAAATCGAGGAATTTTTTTTAGTGGTGAAATCCTTGCAAGGATGTTAATAATGTTTCATTCAACTATTTCAGCAATGTTTCATACAAAATCATGCTTAGTTCATTTTTATATTGAACGAGAAAATAAACGGTTTCGTTTACTTTTTTTTCTAAATTTAAATAATGTAAATCCTTTAAATGAATAAAATGAACCTTATTTTAATTTACACGGCTTTTTGAAAGTAAAAATGTTTTTAAATATCTAAGATTGGTCTATGTGAAAACAGAAAAAAATTACCAATTATAAATTTTTCCACTAAAGATTTTGAATATGTCATAAAAACATTATAGCAAAAGAAGTCAATATAATTTCTTTTTTATGTTTTTCTTCTTACTTGAAACAGTGGAAATACATGAGCTGGGATCACTTTAACATACCATAAATGAACGGTTCAATTGAAATAACATAAAACTATGTACAAAATAAGAGCAATTCTTATTAAAAATACCAGTATCTTCAATATAATGCTGCATTGAAGACTGCGTAACTAATAATAATGAGCTGTTCATTCCAAGTCTTAAGGACCTAAATCAAAACTAAGTTCAAGGTATTGAAATAAGATTTTGTAGGACTAAAGTGGTGAAATTTAAAATCACATTATTCTTGCCAAACAATAATTACACTTTTCCTCTCAGCCAAACAAATTTAAATGTATTTATTTCCCGCGTATTTATCTTATTTCTGAATCTGTAGCTGGAATTATCTAAGAGACTTTTGTTAAGTAATAATTCATGAACAAACGAGTGGGTTGCAGGACTAATATAATTTAACTTCCTCTTAACGTTCCAGTTTTATTTTCGTATCTTTCCAGTACATCTTCCCTTCATTAAAAATAAGTTTCATTAAATATGTCCGAATGTTCCCACGCAGTAAACTCATTCTAGCTATTCTACACTTTTCTTAGGAAAATAATTTAAAGTCTACTGAGGTATACTGACAACGTAGTCTACGTGACAACAATAAATGTATTAATAATATATCAAGATAATCATTATATACGTGTACTTTGGTGTGTGCCTTGAAGCCTTACTGTGTTGTTGGTTTATTTAGGTTTTTTTCTGAAAACTCTGCTTTCCTATTGGCTGGAGTATGTGTGTCTTTCTAGCGATTTCCTCAATGAAAACGTTATTTTATTTCATGAATGAAATACTCGAGGTGTGGTTGAACGAGGTTAAGAGTCCCACTTCTGAAATTGTGCGTAGGTTTTAGTAGCGCCATGGGAAGGTTGTCAATGTTTTTTGTGTTTGATGTCAAATCAGGTTGTGTCCCCAAATTTCAAAAAACAAGTTACGGTATGCAAAATAGGTTTTTTTTTGTATTAAATATAACTTACAAAATGAAGGTTTTCCTTGGAATGAATTAGCATTCATCTTATTTGTTTTAGAATATTTCGCAAAAAATTCCATCCGGCGTAAAACATATTTGCTCCAGATTTATAAGGTAAAAGGAAGCTTAAGCAGTATCAAAATTTGAGAGATCTTTAATGCACTTTTGATGACTAATCAACTTCAAACAGCAAAATAATAGTACTGTAAAATTCAATTAAAAGTTGAACTTCACATTTTAGCTAATATTAAACATGATGAAATAGCGGGTATTTGAAGAACTATAAATGCCGATTAGGAACACAAAACGCCATCAAGACATATTTAGTGTGATCTTCACTGTTGTGCTACGAGCATTGCATCGCCCATTAAAGTTATCTGTCAATGAATCCAAGAAATTTTTATAAAATGTTATTAACTGCAGGTAAATTTCTTTAAACTGTTATTCTTAAATGAAAATCTCATTGAAATATATTCTGCAATAAAATGTGCATTCTATCTCTATTTTTATCTCAGAACTAAATTTTAAGCTGCGTTTCTTACCGACTTCAAAAAAAAAAAGAAGGTACTCTGTTCAACTTGTGTTATATGTATATATATGTATACGTACAGCGATAATTTTTATCACGTAGACCCATTTACATGATTCTTCTTTTATTGGAAAGGGGATAGTTTAGGAGCTCCATGTTGTGCCACATTTGCCATGTTGCCACATAAATGATATTATCATTGAGAAAATTAAAAAAAAAATGTAACTATAGGATACTACCTTCTGGGAGTAACATGTTATCAGTAGCCACTGTTGGCCACTAATAGCAAGTTATCGCCAAAAATATGTTTCCAAAAGAAAACATAGCTTGGTGATACATTCTATATTTGTCGAGAAAATGCCAATCTCTGCTATTTTAAATTGCGAATAATTTTTCATTTTGGTGAAGTAATTTGCATTCGGTTTTCTCTAAAGGAAAAAAAAAATCTTACTTTCATTACATTTTCAATTAACAAAAAACAAAACAAAACAAAAAATAAAATAAGAATTTTCTAAGCTTATATGAAATATAGACTGTCTTAATCTGCCTACATTTCATGTTAGCTTAGCTTCTTCATGTATTTATCCTATGACGATTTGTATGTAAATCTGACATTCCCGTCTTTTTGTCTTCAGACGGTTTTGTTTTTACTGCGAACTTACATTTTGTTGCACGATATTTATGGGTAGATTTCTATTTATAATCTGGTAATTTAAGCATAAAAAATATACTTTATTATAAAGGATTAATTGAAACTATCAGTGTAAATCAAGCGATAATAAATATTTAGAATATAACTGAGGATCTCAGGGTAAAATTTAGCAATCAAATTATTTGACTAATAGGGATTCTGAAATTGTATATCGATGAAAATATATTAAATGGCTATCCATCAAATGTGCAAATATCAGTTTTCTAGGTGTCATTTTGTGATCAATGATACTTATCTGTTTGCTGACAGCTTCATTCAGGGGCATCAATCTATTTATGAAACAGTTGCTGACACCGTGATTGGTGCAGGTTTGACGTTTTTATGATAACAAGATGGGAAAGATATCCCATAATTGAAAGGTCAGAAGCATCTGAATCTATGAACGCCGTGAGACCTTTGAAGGAAGAAGTAAGTGGGATGATCTGATATGTCGAACCAAACACAAAGAGTTTTTTAAATGATATTTACTGTCAGCATGTTAAAATATTATCTGTTTTTTTCACAGTTATAGATAATATTTATATTTATTCATAATGAGTATAAAACGCAATAAAAGAATACAGTTTCTTTTTAAATATCTTAATTAGTATCGTCAATTAAATTTTTTCATATATGTTAACTTATATGTTGTAGATATTTTACTGAAATCTTCTTAATAACAGAGTTGATAAGTGTTCGTGAAAAAAAAAAAAAAAACTGGCTGTTTTTGTAACATGTGTTTTAGTAAAAGAACACTCAAAATACTGGTGTTAAACGATAAAATAAATAAAACCTTTGTGAAAAAAAAAACACAAAATGTACTTATAACACGTAACGATCGTTTTGGCCAAAAATTTGTTCGGTCTTCATCAGACAAAGCCCTTCGTCTCACTAAACAGAAGGAACTGCAAAAAGATAAACAAACAAGCATGTTGCCACAAGGAAAAAAGGAAAAGCGAACCACGGAGAAGGGGAAAAGGAGGTTGAGATAAAAGAGAAGAAAATAAGAACCATCAAAAATACATAAATAAATAATAATAACAATAATAATAAAAAGAAAAAGAAAAAAAGAACACACAAATATAGATAAAAAAGAAGAACAAAAGAAACAGAACAAACAAAAAACAAAAATAACATAAAAACACACTTTTTTAAAAATAAAAACAACATACAGGACAGCACATTGTACAATAACGTGTTATAAGTAACATTTTAGGTGTGTTTTTTCACAAAGTTTTTATTTATTTTATGGATTTTAGTATTAATGTCTTCACGGATGACATAAGTCTTTATATTAAGGAATGCTATTAATTAGAAAAATGCATTTTATGCTATTGCAATTCATATTAGAAACATATGAAGACAACAATCAGTAGATGATTTTGTGTCGTATGATAGAGTTTGCTTTATTTACTATTTATTTACTACACTGGTGTCTGAAATTATAATTAATTTATTTCACAAGTCAATAATTATCTAGAATAAGAAAGTTTTCACTGTATCGTGACTAACGTGGTCTCCAGATGCCATAGAGCACTTGTGGAATGCTCTAGGAAGAGCCATTGATTGCAGACAATCCCCTACAAGCATCCTTCAGCCGTTGAAATTGGGGATTTTGGAAGAATGCAAACGTCTGCCATAACCTCTAATGAATAACCTCATTAACGATATGAGGGCTCTATGTGACGCTTGTATAGGTTTGCGATGTGGCCAAACCTTTTATTAGATGAAGCAACAAACAGCTATGTCGAATTCTATTTTGATCAATATATCTCTCATATTAAATTCCTCTGCAGTATTTTTGTTACCCTTTTCTGCCTTACAACATGAGGTATTAGTAGTCCAAATTCCCATGGATTAAATGCATTTTTGTCGAAAAATCTCTTTCTTCATGTTTATAATATTAATTTTAGATGCCACTATATATAGAAATGTTGAAGTTGTTTTAAATTTGAAAATTGTTATGTTTAACCTCTTTTTCCTAAATATATCTTTATTTTTGTTAATTAAAAATTAAAATAATATTGCATATATTTTTCAGTTCCTAAACTGCATTAAAATAGTGAATATGTACATATCTATATACTTACTCTTCAAGGTTTAGTTTTGTTAAATAGCAAATAATTTCTACATACGTTTGGCTATAACCAGTTATGGAGTTTTTAACATAAATTCTAATAATGGGAATGATCAAATTTATTAATAAAACATGAAATGCTAGTTCTGATGATTCTTTTTAGTTTTAAAAATTACTAGAATTTTTTTCGCATTATATTCGGAATAAATTAGTTTATATTAAATTTACCGAAATATTGAACTAGAAACATAAATGGAAATGAAAATACATAAAAACTCCATTTACTTTTTTAAAAATAAAAGTGAATAATACACTGTATGCAATTTTTCGTATTTCATTGACTAAAAAATGGTTAGAGTGATAAATTATGCAATGTCTATTTTTATAATAAAAAACATATAAATACACATCATACGTTTGTAAACCTGTTTAAATTTTACTCTTTATATGATACGTATTAATAAACTAGATCAAAATATATTGCTTGTGTGTTTTAAATTATCTAAATTCAACCAACATAGTTGAAGTAACACATGCTTTGATTAAACATGTGCTTTTCAAAACTGAAATAGTCAAAACTTGGAAATATTCAATTCATTTCGGTTGCATATAAATTAATTATAATCCTAAAATTTTCAACGACTTTAAACGTAATTTCAGATAATCAATGCACTGTTGAAATATCAACCTCTAAATATTAACTAAAGTAAACTCATGAATATTAATGAAATATTTTAAGCCAGTAACTGGTTCTTCACAGTCATTTTAGCATGCGACATATGAAGGGCTGAACATTTGCTCAATTTTAGCTAATTAGTATGCTGAAGAGTAGTATTTTAAAGTATTTCGTATTTTTATAAATGATTGTGTTACCATTTCGCAATATCACGTGAGACTTCCGTTTTACGTGGCTAGTTACCCATTCTACGACATCACCCATCTATGGCCATAGCTTAGTAGGTTAAGCTTATTAGCTTCCCATAGCCAGTCTTATCATACACAGCCTACACACTCCGGCTTCATTCATGACTTCCATTGCCTCACAACTCCAGCTCATTCATAACTTTTGACCGAGTAGTAACTGAAGAAAAGAAAGAAAAATTAGATGTAAGAAAAAAAAAGAGGTGATTGGCTCCACACACACATGTGTTCGTTTTTTTTTTTTTTTTTTTTTTTTTCGTTCTTTGATTTTATTTTCATTTGCGTAGGTGTTAAAAGGAGATCTAGATTAAAAAAACAAGATCAAAACTTTAGTCTTCTTTTTTTAATATTGTAGAAGGGTGAATTTGTTAGCTTGTCGATCAGAATGTCGATAGGCCTGGGAAGTATTTAGGGTAGTTCGACTCCACAGAAATAATTGCTAAATTAGTGTTTTATAACTGTAAACTCCTGGGTCCCCAAAAAGATGATAAAATCCCTAGTACCACATCACAACTATTTCAAAGTGTAAACAACTTTCAAACATATTCAAAACACGTGTTTTGACGGTCGAAAGAATTCTTTTGAACGCCTTTTAAACTATTTGTGCTACTAGTAACGCTTTAATACTATTAGAGATAAGTGGGAAATGTAAATTGAATAAACATTCAAATTTAGTTAGAAAAAAATTCTACGTTAGAAAGAGTTCCTTTCGTTAATTTTCTAAAAGTTACACTTTCGAAATTTGTGTACAGAGTTTGTACTAAATATTTCCAGTTTGTAAATTGGGCTCCTCGCACTAATTAGGTGATGGACAAAATTTTCAGCCTTTCATCATCAACTCCTCATATATATCTTTTAAAAAGAAGTTATTTGGCTATACATGAATTTGAATGGGAACGTGTAATACTAGGGTGCCAGAAATGATTTTCTTCCGTAATTTCCGCGCGACTCCTGAAACGCTATCATCCGACATGATTGTTTTTCATCTCGAGATCCTTGAAAAATGGTTTAAGTCACAATACATTTATCTTCATATCTCTGAGATATTTTATGATGAAAGTCTGAAAATTGCGTACATCACCTCATTAGTGTATGGGGCAGATTTCACTAACAAGGTATATTTTTGTACAGGGGTTCGTATAAAAATTAAAAAGTGAAACTTTTTGAAAATTTAAGAGAGATATTTTTTTTTAATGTATTTTTTTTCTTACCCTATTTTGAACCTTTTTTTTGAATTTGCATTGCCCACGTATGTCTAAAGGTGAAGAATTAAATAGTGTTACCATCTGTTGGGGACACTCTGTATATAGACACTTGAGTACGCGCAGTTTGACAAAGATTCAACTGTAGTGTTGGATCATCTGAATTTGAAATCCGAAGAGAGTTTCACCAGTGACTCACTACATTTTATCTACTGTTAAAATTGGGAAAAGTCTGCGGTTGCAAGGTAGTCGGTTCAAACCATGATTGCAAAACTTTTTGGATGAGATTAATGTGAATACCAATGTAAAACACTAAAAAGCTTTCATCAATATATCTTAATTTAGCATACATCAAAGTTACGTTAATCTTCGTAAAGCATTGTACAAATACAATATTAACTCCTAAGGATTGATTTTGGTTATTTAAGAAAAAAAGGCTGATTTCAACGGGCAAAATGGAATGTCTGAATTTGCAAAGTAAGTAAAGCAAGCCCATAAATATACAAAATAAGAACATAATCATCATGCGCAGCCCCTGCAGTATTTCCTGTATTTATCATCCTTGTGAAAGAATTCTAATGTTGTTTTACTCAAAGTAAGTTCGTCATTTAAACAGAGTTTATGTTTTTCACTTTTAATTCAAGATCGGTATCATAAGTAAGAAAAAAAACAAGTTTTTGTAAGCAGTTCAACGATAGTCCAATATAATCTGCCAGCGCAAAATCAGAAGCAAAATCTGTACATAAGTTCATGGTAACCATTGTTCATGAAAAATGAATTACGTGTTCACAGTCTCATCCACCATCGATGTTTTAATCGATTAATTCATCGTTGGCAGCCATTAGAAGAGCACGTATTGAAAATGTTTAACCTAACACATTTTGAATGTATGTAGATGTACGACTAAATGCAACTAAAGGAGTTTCATATAAAAGCACAATACGTATGAATGGGTATCAGACCGTCATAATGATGTGCAAATGTAATTTTCAAAATTAAAAATCCCCAGTCATATTTTACAAAACAATTCTGTCATCACATTTCTACTTCAACTTTCTGCAAATCTACGCGGAAATTTTTCACAAAATAAAATTTTACATGCAACTGATTCATTTGTAGGAATAACAGTGGTATTCACCAAACTGCGTGACTACGTGAATCAGGTAACCTGAATGGCCAGTTTGACTCTCAGAGACAACGCGAAAATTGTATTGGACATGTGTTATGGTAACTCTTGTATTTGACATGGTGAATACCGTTTCTACCGCTAACACTTAGAAATAACTCTCTCTTCTGAGTCAACTCACAAATTTAATGTTTGGTGAATTCCCAGACAGCATAAGAATGTTCTCTGAACGTCAAATAACTTTCTGAGAATGTAAACAGAACTTTACTGAACGTTCTTGAACGCTAATAGACGTTCAAAGAACTTACTAAGCTGCGTGGGCACGACCATTACTTGATTAAACAGACTGCCCATAATTAAAGTTTTTTATTCAGAGCAGTTTATAGCCAAAACTACTCATCAGAATACTACTAAATTTGTAAGAAACCTTAATGAGACCATAGGAGAGAAAATTATGCAGGAAAATGCAAATTCACAAGTCTACCACCATGTGGCGTTTCACAATAGTTTAGTTGCTCATATGTAAATTCTCCTGACACACAGAGGTGTAGAACATCTGCATCAGAACGTCATTGCTTCCGCTTGAGAATGATTGCGTTGTTCAGCATGAACGTGCATCATTCAATCTTTTAGAAAAAAGATGATTACGTAACCGCGGTTTCCAACGGATTAACCGATCTTAATAGCAATTCTAAAAGGTCCAATGATAGTCATTCATACAACTTTTGCCGTCATTTTATACGGAAAATGATAGCAAAATTGTAAGCAATAGGATGAATGAGTGTATAATCTGTACTTGTATGTTTTGATCACATTAAGTAGTTGTGAAGCGCTCTCTGGTGGTGATTTCTCTAAATAATTCTTTTGCATTGAAATTTTTCTCACGGTCTTATTATGTTTTCTTGAAATTTTCCAGTAATTTCTAGTTTTCTTTATGCACAACTCTGAATAGGGAAACTTAAATTTTGAACACACCGTATGTGGCAAACAATAATTTCAAGAATCATTAACTGAACCCATTATTGATTTGACGTCTCACGAAAACGTTTTATTCAACAGGAGTTAGAAGAGTGACAAGATTTCCTATTAATATACATGTTCGTATATGTAATATGATAAATTTAGGAAATAATTGTTAGTAGAATAACTTTGGAGTTTGAATGACATTTACAAGCATAAGATATAACTCGTTGTTTCTAAATATATTTTTCTAAACATATTTTAAATCATCAAAGGATATTTAATTATTCTAAGACTTTTAACGCGTTATTTAGAAGGAGTAAATGAAAAAATCTATAGAAAAGCTGTATACTTTTGGTCGGAATTTGCCTGCTAGTGTTTTCTAAGTTCAGACATTGTTACAGTAATTTAATGCTGTTTTGGGATTTTATACTGAATGTCATTAGTATTAAATGTTTAGTTTATGGATAGAAGTTTTCATTTCGCACTTTCATTTAAACATTCTGCACAACGTTCATTTCATTCAAACACTCGGCGAAATCTCCTTTAGTTATCTCTATGTAATATTCCTACCATACGTATTTTGATCCCTTATACATTCTTTCGTCTGTTGATACCACACAATGCATGGAGTACTCTAATTCATTTCAAATGCCAAGAGAGACAGAGCAGAGATTTGCCCCAAAATCACTATCAAATTTATCATACAGTATCTTGTAGTTTATTACAGTCACTATATTGCGTTTCAAAATACATTAACTCATCTCCTAAACAGAATAAAGTGGCGCATTATATTTCGGACAAAATTATTTTTAACCCTGTTAATGAGGCTTGGAAAATTTTGTATTTTTGTTTCTCAACATTCTAGATCATTCTCCAGGAACAGTAGTTTAGGAAAAGCGTGTGTCTAAATTCTGCAAAATCCAAAGGGAAACTCCAAGAGCTTCTTTGCAAAATACGACCTCCTTTATACTATCGCTTTTGCTCCACTGAATACCTTCTTCAGACAACCAGTAATGTTTGAACTCAGATTTTCCTATGGGATTTTGATAACACCCAGCAGCCATTATATTTTGCCTCCTCGGAAAATGGAAGAAAATCAATCGCATTCTTTCCCTTAGGTAAAATTTCTGCGATATAATGCTAATTTTATTCGCCTCTTTCTCATCATGCCAGTAATATTTTGGGAGCGTTTAAAATACGCTTGATTGCACTGTTTGATGCTCGTAGAAAAATAACACCCTTGTTTAACCTGCGTAGGTTCTTTTAACTAGTACGAATTGTTCACAGTAGAGTAATTCATATATGTTTTAATATAGTATGTTTAATTTGTTGCAAGCTTTATTATGCTAGTCAGAAAGTGACTTACCAATAAGGTAAATGAAATGATGTGATGCATATCTGGAGAAGTTTGAGTAGGTGCCTCAACATAGGCTCACAAGCAATATTTTTTTTTTTTTTTCTTAAACCTTGAATATAATTTTTTAATGAATATTAGGTACTTACGTATTCTCCCGGTGGTCATTCCCGCCAATCTATTTTTTTTTTTTTTTTTTTTGTCGTCGTCAAATGAGTTGTCAATCTGTTGCCAATCGTAATTATCTTGGCAAAAAATCGCTCGTCTTGGTGGACCGCCGGGATAGTACGAAAATTCCCAAAATTATTACTACAGGTTCTAAAGTTATCGACTATGTATATTTAAAAAAAACCGTGATGTGATCAACACTTGACTTCCTTGTTCGTTTGTTAAGTTATACATATTTGTAATGCATTTAATTTAAAATTATTTCATTTCAAATATAATAACTGATTCACAATGCTTCAATAATATAAAGTTCTAGTGATTTCTTTTTACAAATATAAGTAATGCCTGTAATTTAGTGATCTTTCGCCAGAAGTCCCCGAACATAGCGACAGTTGGTGTGATTTTAGGAATGGCCCAAACGATGACTGTCTACAGAGAATGTTCGTAGACAGTCAATAAGAATTTATTTCCTTTTAATAAGTAAGAATTTATCTATTATTCATCTATCTAATTAGAATTTATATTACATTTAGATAAGGATTTATCTAATTTTAAATCACACATTTAACAATTCTTTTTAAATCGCCACTGACTAAGTTTAACAGCTTGAAATGTTTATTGAATAAAATAAGTCCCAGTTAGGACGGTCTATAATAAAACAGATCTTGATTAAGAAAAAGCCCGTCGTGAGTAATTAAATTATACACCAGCTTCACTTTTGAGTCAAAATAAAATTGTATATGCATTAAAACACTCCTAAATCAATTCTTCGTTGATGCACGGATATTTGATTTTATCTAATGGGATATTAAGTTCGCGTTTTTTTGTTACGAAAATGAGTGTAGAAATTCTATCTCCTTTGAAATAGCTTTAATGAGAATCAAAAAGAAGTATGAATGTTGATTAAAATTAAGGCCGTGATATTATGCCTTCCAATTGGTAATTAATTTATGAGTTGTTATTCCCTTTGTTACATACGCTGATGTAAATGAATTTGTATTAATTCATATGACAATGTTTAGCGACTTTCACAATGATGTATTTTATTTTAATCAACTTCTCGTTGAATGAAATTAAATAAAAAACTTATAAGAGAAATTTATTATACATTCTTTGATTCATATCTAAATCTTTTAAAGCATTTTCTAAAGAAATTCACTTGATATTACGTTTAATGCGCACTGACCTAGTTGCATCCTTTAGAAAGGCAATGAATTTTGTTTTTCAAAGATAACTGAGCAGATTTAATTTTAAGATATCGCAAGAATCTTATTTCTCCTAGTTTCTTACATTAATATGTGATCGTATCTGTTGTAGATACAGCATACTCTATCAACCGAATCTCTTGCACGCAACTGTCAGAGATCATATTTTATCTGTACTAAATTTTAAGGTTATTTCGTTAGTCCCATTTCATGATTTTAAGACTGAATCTTGATAAATACCGAGTGATGCTTTAATATCATTTTAGAATTTGCGGAGAGTTGTACTTATAAGAGAAAGACAATGCAGTTATTCGTTCCAATTTAATATTTCCTAATTTAGTTGTAGTGTGAATTTAAGTAGATTTCAAGCTCAAGATCAAATGCTATAAAAATCGAAACAATAAAATACTCATGTAGCGCTTCACCCTGAAAAATTGAAGGTTTGTGATTTTTCAAGGTTTAAAAGCCTGATGATTGAAGGCTTTCTTTGAAGAAATTTATGGTTATATTTTGCAATCCATACAAAAAAAAAACGTTATAGAATACAGCTTCACTATTTATCTAAAAATGTATAAAGACGAAAATTTGAGAAAAAGGCGAAACAAGTGTGAGAAGACGACGAAAATGTCAAACAAATGTGAGATAGAGTGGTTTAATAGTGAAATTTTTACAATTAGAATTTGTTTAATTCGAAATTCAAGATAATTGAAAATTTTTGTTTGGTCCTTTGATATATTTTTTTATTTATCTCTTCTCTTAGAGAGAATATATGAAATTCGACTTTTTGTTATTTCGAACTTATCTCTGGTTCCTTCCACTTTGAATTATAATATTTTGACTGTAACACTTTATTGATGATTTTTCCGCTGTAGTTACTGTATTTCTTTCTCCTACAATTTCATTTTAATATTATTTGTTTAGGATATATTTTATGTTCCTTTTATTTTTGTTGTTTTAATGACAAGTTTGATATTTAGATTAATGTGACCTCGTGGTCATTTTTATTTTATTTAGTATTGCATAAAAATTTTACAGTATTTTTTAAGCATTTATAGAAGAGCTTTCACTATAAATCTCTTTCCAAAATCAGAAATAACATTGTATAAAAGATAATTTATTAATATAAATTCTGTTTTTGTGGATTGATAGGTCGTATTCAGTTTTACTTTTCGGTGGTAGTTATTATATCATTATTTTTTCTATAAAGTCATTGAACATTATTATCTTACTTAGTTGCTGTGTCCTATTTACTAAACTCCGTCCCCGTAAGAACAGAAAATGAAGCAGCACCCGTCTTGCTCTGTGCTTGGGAGGGTGAACTCCTATCGCGGCTGGGCTGCTGTGGGACCGTGTACGCTAATGGGAACTGGTAGACGTAGATTCCGTCGTGGCTCCAATGTCCTCCATATTTAACGTTACGTCTGGGGGTGCAAATTTCAGATGGTTAGTCCCTCATCTGGAACTGGTTCAAAATTAGGGGATCTCAGGCTAAGTCGGACTTCCTCCCACTGGGGCTTATTAACAGTGATGCCGTCCCTTCCGCCACTCGCTTTCCTGTGTGGGGGGATCTGGCACCGCTTCTTGGTTGACAGTGGGCATTAGCAACAACAACATCTTACTTAGTTTATTAGGAACGATTTGAAACTACTTTGTCATTACAACACACATTATGAATCTCAACGTATTTTCAACGTTCATAAAAAAAAAAGAAATAAAACATTTTTCTCAGCTCACCAAATTTTATAAAAAGCATCTCCTCTAACATAATTTCCTTTTTCTGTCGAAGAAAATTAACTGGTGTCGTCTCTTCCGTTTAAATATCTTCTTTTTCTGATGTTTCTCTTTGAATATTTAATTGGTATTTTTGAATCCAATAACGCGGCTTATTTTGAAAGCATTGAAATTGTGTTTAAAACAGCGTCATTCCGAGCAATTAATTCACAGCAAGTATGATATTTAATGTATTTTTTTTCTTTCATAACTTTCAAGCAAATTAAAAGAATGCACTCCATATCTGAAATAACGCAAAATATTATTATTTAAAAACCGTGCGGTATAAGAACACTTTCTGACATCCCAGTTATTACATGATAATTCTTTCAGATCTCACAAAAAACTGCATTTAGCATGCTTAGAATACTAAAGATAAAGGGCTATCTCAATGTATGCAATTAAGGATTCTAAAGTGATGTGACAAAGGCATTTCACAAAGAACATAAAATACTTATAAGAATAGTTAAAGATTAAATATTCATAGAAATATTTAGAGAAATGTAATGAGTGACTGTTGCAAAGAGGAGAAATTTTTCACTTACTAAACATCCAAGTTTGTTCTGTTTATCTATGAAATATACGATTAAGGGCATGAAAAATTCATGAAGTGATTCACGTTCTAGGCGAAAAAAATCTTCGTGGCTTATGGCACTTTAATTTTTTTTTTGTTTATTTTTTTGTCGCTAAACGTCTTAGCACCTTTTCTTTCACTTAATATTGGTTTTCTTCAGTTAAACTTTTTTCACTCATTTAAAATTACCAATACTTTTGCAACTGAATTGACATTTTTCAGCGTGAAGTTCATAATTTCAATACTTCCTCCCATTAATAATATAAATAAATGCTCTGTAATGTATTTTAGCAAGTACAGTATCCCCCTAATCTCATATCCTCCAAAAAAAAAAAACAAAAAAAAATTAAATAAAAGAGCAATTTAGGCTTAATTTGAAACACAGACAAGTAAATATTTTCATTAATTTAAATGTTCAGCCTTTTTTCATACAATAAACATTGTCTGTTTGTAAAAGGCCAAGTTAGAAGAAACGTAGATGTGAGGCGAAACCCTTTCCCAATGTTGAAAAAAGGGCAGCCGTTGCCATCGCTCGACTTAACTACCAGCAAGATGGCGGACAATCGAAACGTTCATCGCGTGCCACAGATCTAGAGACCCTTTTTTTGACGACAGCTGGCTGTGCCACACAGCCAGCTGTCGTCAAAGGGGTCTATCCAGGGGGCAATCTATCCAGCTGTTCTCGCATTCTTCCATTTTTCAGCAGATGTCAGTGCTGTTAAAAATAATCGTGACCAATTTTTTTACGGAAATGACGTGCTAAAAAGTAAAGGATTCTCGTGGAGCCATGTCACCCGCAACTATTTTTATAGAAATCAAATCTGTTCTTCGTGACTGGTAGCAGTCAAAACGTCAGAGTTTGGTGATCCCAGAGCGGGAACACTGCGCGTTAAAGAGTTAATCGTTAAAATGTGACTGTACCAGAGAAGAAGAAAAAAAGAAAACTCCACCGAGTCCAATCTAATTCTGGGTGAAATTTGCATAATTTTCAAACTTTCTACTGAAGTGAAGTAGAACTCCATCGTGCTGGAATTATACTTTTATAATATCACGGTACGATAATAATCTGTACGTACATCGAAGAACAATCCAATTTTTACGCCTTTACAATAATACGCTCAGCCTAAATGACAAGAATTTGAAATAAATGTATAAATGGTTTCATTTTACGTAATCCAATTATTAAATTCTTTGTAATTTACTGTTACTTGACATAATATCTATACCCAATAAAAGTAGATCAATGACCAAAGTGAGATAATTTTTTTTTCTATCAATAATTCAAGTTAGATTTTGCAAGTGAGATTGACGTCATTTTGATGTCATGAATTTAAAATACATGAGAAAGACGATTAGTTTAATATTCCTGTGTCTATATTTCTTAAATTCTGATTAGCTCTTTTTTTGCATTGATCATGAATATAATAATTTTACTAGAAGTAGGTGGTTATTCCCCAGAAAATGCAGTACGAAGTAATTTATAAATGCACTCTCAAAGTGATCCTGTACTTTTTTAATAAGTGCATTTGCACACCTTTCCTGATTCCGATGATAGAAATACGCTTTGAAAAACATGCGGAAACTCTTTGCAAGTGCATTTGCAGAATCTTTCTGATACCGATTCGGGTTCAGATGTGCTGGGAATACTCTGGACGAAGAAAATGGATTGAAATACACATGCTAAAAAGTGTTATCTTGCATTTAACAAAATGTGTTTGGTTAAATAGTTTGGTAGCTTCATTTTTATGATTTGATAAAAGTTTAATTCATTTTACGTTTAATATAATCGTGATAAAAATATTAAATGACGAGTGACACAATTTGTCTCTTTGCTCCGACTGAATAAACTTTAACAGCTTGTAAAGAATAATGTCTGTTACCTTCCGTACGAAGAACGGGTACTCTGATAGTATATCTATATATCTGTATGTAAAGGGTATTTCTAAATTATCTTAATATCTTTCAAATTTATGTGTGTGTGTAGGTGTATACTCAAATATATAGAGAATGAACAACAGATGTACAACTTATACGCTTATAGGAACATAAATACGTCCTTCCTAACGTTTTGTATTTATGGTAAAAGCATGTACTTACAACGTTCATTTTAGGTACAGGTTTTTTTTAATCATTGTGTGTGTTTGTAGATTGGTTGATTGTGATGTTAGCTAATAAGAACACTTTCCTTAAATTTGCCAGTATTTTGTACAAATATTTCGATAGTCTTATATACTTCGACATACAAACACTTCGATATAAGTAATAATTAATTATTTCTAGAGAAATGGAAGTGGATTATATTAAAGTTTGTACGATTTGAAATTTAAATTTCAATTGTGACTTTAAAAATGAATTCCAGTCAGTAAATATGTTTTTTTAATATTATTTCATTTTTGTATTTATATGGGTATTCTTTTTCCTAAGTTGTTTGAATGTTTGTCGTGAATAATAAAAAATTAAAATGAAATTTACTTCTATTTGCTTTAAGTATCATAAAATGTTATTAAAAACTTGTTTTTTAGTCGAAGCTTTTTTTGTCTGATGATATTAGAAAATATCTGTTGAATAATAAAATATGTTTCTAAGTTATACGGTATAAATGTTCCGCTTTAATAATTTAGTATTATATACTATATCACAAAATTAAAGCACAAATATGTAAATTAGTATGTTTCCAAGTAGCAGAAATGTAATATAAAGGTGCCCTGAAGAATTTCAATTATACTGCAACGCAAATATTATTAACAAAAAATTCAATTTTTTATTTCCCGTTGCATTTGGAGCCAGGCATAATTTACGAGGTACATTTTATGATATTTTATGAATTTTATTTTATTTTATTCAAATAATTTTCTTTTGATCGGATCGTACTTCAGATCATGCTTTTTTATATGTTCTGTAAGTCATTCAGTTTAAAAAAATATTGCAACATGTAAATTTTTTCATTTGAAAGTAATAAAAACTGTTAATATTCACATCGGTAAAAGAAATAGTTTCATTTTTAATTAAAGAAAAAATTTGAAATATGTATCCAGAAAAAAAACCAATGCATTTGTCTTCTAGAATTTTATTTTCGCTTCTGTAAAAGAATAAGTATAGTTAGGTGCATTGTGGCTAAAGTGATTTTTTTTTCTTTCAAAGGTCTTGACGCAAAAAACGTAAAATGAATGAAGAAAAAAAAGCATGAGAAGAAAAAAACGAAAAAAAACCTCTGAATACAATTTTTTACTTCTTCAAACTTCACCAAACCTTTTGGTAGCAAAGGTTTTAATCCTTTTGCAGCGAAAAGCAAGTACTAGTTTGAGCTCTGCTTCTTAGGTAAAAAATTTTACCATCCGCTGCGGACTATTTAAAATTGCTTCAAATTTTTTTTTCTTTATGCTACCAATCAGATTGTTTTTAAAAATAAAACAGTTTACCCACTAAAGAGGCGTAATTATAGTTTGTGCGGGATGTGCTATTTGTTTTCACTTAAAGCGCAATATTGGTACATTGCATTTCCAGTTGGATTACCAGAAAATGCGAGATGGCTTTTCTGTATGATTTTACTGCGTTACTAGTATATTTATTTTGCCAGGACCTTCGCAATAACGAAAAGCAAAAGGCATAAAATTATGAAATAATTAAAAAATCGTAACACTTGCAAATTTAAGGGATAAACTCAATTACTGATATTGACTTAGAGTGCCGTGTAGTAGATATAGCACGTCGTTCAAATTAATTGATCAGCACTTTTACCTGGAAAATAATTCTCAAAGCCGATAGTTGGTTAACAGAAATTATATTTGCAAACACTTTTAGCTATCATCATATTTCTCGTAGTTAGCGTTTTAATAAGTGATCTGATACATTTTCTCTGAAAATGTGAAATTTAATAGTCGAAAATATAAAAAAACTTTGCTAAAACATTTAATGTAAATTATTAATTTAGAAAGCTTGCACTAGTGATATGATGAAAAAATAATTTTGTTGATTCGAAACAATAACGGCAAAATACACAAATTATTATAATGTCAAAATTAACACAATTTTCTTTTATAAGAATCAGGACATCAATATTTCTGATAGAATGAAAATAATTATTTTAAGGAACTTTTTTTCTTTCGTATATCATATTTATTTAATATGTATTTTATTGTTTTCAGTATGCATATTAAGACATATTAGCAGATGTTTTTAAACATTCAAATAGTACCAACACTAAGTGTATAATATCAACGAAATACTTACAAGAGATTACCACGCTTTCATTTTGACAGATCAGCACCAACTCGAAAAATAAAACAATTACACGTCTACAGGTAATAAAAATTCTATATAAGTAATGAAAGTCTCCCTGATAAACGGTTAAAAACACTCTTAAACCATTTTCTGGAGGTTAAAAACTTTATTCTTTGCCTACCGTGTCCACAATATTTGCTCTTCAGTAACCTAGCTGACTACTTGCTTTTACGGTAAACGCAGATTTACAGTCCGGTCACTTCGACTTACTTCTGCGCGTGATAAAATTCGGATCTTACGCTAAGTTCTCGTTTGCTTTCCCGAAATGAAATCTAAAGAAACGGGTAAAACGACAAATTTTCTATTATTATTCACTTGGTGAGTTCATAAAGCTCACTTTTATAATTCATTTACTCAGAGATAGAAGATATAGTTGCAAAATGTTTTTTGATATATATTGACATTAGTAACTCAAGCGTCCATCGTTGGCATCTTAATTACCAGAGTACTTTTATAAACGTGTTCCATTTTCTAATTTAATCATTCAATAATCAGTAGTATCCATTCTTTGTACATTTGTTAAATTATTACTAAAGTGCATTAAATTTTTTTATTTTGATGCATTTGACATTTTCTAGCTACTTTAGTTTGATAAATCAGATTGTCGGCAGAAATTCACGTAAACATTTAAGAAAAAGAAACTACAATTAGATAAAATATTAAGAGGAAGGTACTTTAAAAATCTTTTCTATCTTGGAAGAATTTGTATTTGCAGTAATCAACAATTACAAATATGCGCGTATGTACTTTCTTAGCAATTATGAGTGCATGAAAAAATATACGATCATTTAAAACTAACTTCAACATTTACATATTGGAACAAAACAGAACTAAATGATTAAAGAAAAATGATTTCACTAATTTTCATATAAAGTGTTAAGTATTATGAAATAAACTGTAAAAATGAACTTTGACATATGTTTAAGTGGAGAAATACTTCACACAACTTCCAAAAAGAAAAAAAAATACATAGAAAAATGCAATAAAAAAATATTTGAATCACAGACTAGGTAAATTGCTATCTAAATATATTGTGCGCCATATCAGTATTAGCAGACATATCAATACAGAAAATATTTTAGCATGAAATATTCACCTACGAATATTATGTTACGTATATAACTAGTGTAACGTATGATTTGATACAACTTAAATGAAAAATAAACTGTAGTGTTTAGGTAACTTGTCATAGTTGCTTTCAAAAATTCAACCTAAATTAATATACAACCAAGAATAATTTTTACTAACATCATTTCTGAAAAACAATTTTTTTTAGTAACTACAAGAAATAAACGTTCTGTAATAAAAATATCAATTAAAATACAAAGAATAATTCTATGCCGCATATTTTTGACGCCGTAATTAAACTTCTTTATTTTTTTATTATTATTATTTATTTTTTTACTAACCAACATGTAGGTCTTATTAAAAATTTTGTATTTAAAAAAAAATAGAATTGAAACTTTATACTAAATGTAAAGGTTCATATAAATCTAATTAATGTTTCGATGCACATTCTTGCATGTGCTACTTTGCATTAAATATGTATTAATAGAATATTTTATTTTAGAATGCTCATATACTGACTAAAATAAATTATTTCATATCTATATTTTTAATTTAAATTGTTTTAAGTTAAAAATGTATTTATTCTCAAAAAATGTTACACCAACCATTTCATTGAAGTTTCTGCAGTGTCACTGTTAGCCTTATTTCTTTGTTACCATTAGAATTTCACTAACTGCCGTTGACAGGTATGAAAGAATACGGTGAGTGAGTTTTACAACTATACAAATGGAGTTTCCGTAATTAGATTTTGTTAAACTTATTCGTAATTAATTATATTTTAGAACTATAAAAGCATCTTTCCGAAATATGCACGGAACGTACGCGGATTTACTAGGTGCACCTTTGATCAAGCAGTTAACATACTAGTGAAAAATATTAAGTAATTTGTCTTTGGATTCAATCCGTTGCCGCACCTTACCTTGATGGAAATTTTAAAAAAAAGTGTGATCTAGAAATAGAAGAACCATCCCATAACTGCTTACTTTACCGAATTCTATATTTATGTAGTATTTGTTCTCCCTAAAGCAAAGGACTTAATTTAAAAATGAAATTGCGAAATACTTGACTTTAATATCCTATTCTATTTGTGAGAAAACAAATTTAATATAAAAAACTAACTAAATATTTCAGATAAATATATCATTCTGATAGAAAAAAAATCTATTATCCCAAAATTGCTATCAAAATAATCGTGTTTACGGCAAAATTTGCATTTCTTCGCAAGATTGAAAAATCAAATTAATAAACTGAATGAAAAAAAAATCCTATTTGCATAGGGTTTTCATCATATTTCGTCGTTGTTTTGTAGTTCTAGTATCAATCATTGTATTGTCGAGTAAGTTATAAAACACAGTGTACTTATAAAACATAAATGATTAAATCAACAATGATTGCATTTCTAATACTGTTTAATTTCATCACAATTACCTGTATCTACTCGGAAGAAGATTAAACAAAATGATGAAAAAATTATCTTACCGATCTCTTACCGTTTACACACCAATCCTGTTTCCAGTTTTTAAAATTAAATTTAAACGATTTGTGAAACGATTTCTAGAAAATCTTTCCAAGCTACATTGGATAATATTTTATTCGCAAACGAAAAAAAAATAACGTTCTGAATATTTAAAATAATATTTCAGAATTGTTTTCCGCAACTTGTATTATTAATATTTTATTTATGTACAGTAGAGTGATTATAAAATCTAAACTAACATAATCCTTTCATCTATAAATTTCATCATCAATAATTTTATAGGTGTGCATTTTTATAAAGTAAGCGTATCATATAAATTAAAACTATTAGCTTAAATCCAGCACATGTGTTACACAGCAAGTAAATCATGTAAGTATATAACGATTTCCTTAAAACAAATTTAGATGTATTTGGAAGGGAGCTATCATTCCTACGTCACCTACACTGAAAAAAAAAAGAAAAAGTTTTTGTTAATTCAACAAAATTTTGGCTGGCTCTTTTTCAAATAAATATTTTTGTGGAATCATCAAAAGTTTTCTAAATTCAACGAAATAGTGTTTTTATTTAACTAAAGTTTTGTAAATTCAACGAATTATTTTTCCAATTTATCAAAAATGTTATGAATTCAACGAATTATTTTTTTAATTTTACGAAAGTTTTGTTAATTAAACTAAAAAAAAATAATTTAACAAGAGCTTTGAAAATTCAACGAAATATTTTTTTTTCAAATTTAACAAAAATTTTACTAAAACGAACATAATTATTCGTTTTAAATAGTGCGAACCAAATTTCTATTCAGTCAACAAAATTTTGTTGGATTCAACAAAACATTTTTTTTTTTGTGTGTGTGTGTATATGTTTTCTTATTAAACAGTTATTGTATCATAATTATCTCTTTTGAAGGAAATATGGATGTATAATGAAATTGAAATACATAAATAAACTAGCGCAAAATCCGAAATTTATACAAGTCCCATTTTAGAAGCTTAGAGACATTCCCTGAAGCATAAATCCATCCCGATGAGCATGAGAAGGGGGTGGAAATCCTCACCTTTTTCCAAGCATCAGTCCGCGAGAGCTTGCAGCGCACTACTTGTTTCATAATCCATCGGGGTAACTAGCTCTAGTGAGGATCGAGTCCTGTGTGTGTAGTCAGGAGACTTTGGGACCGCAGTGCTTTCAGCCGGCAAAGGGTGAGCCCACCTAAATCGGTCTGAGCATACCTGCTTTCTGTGTCGCTTGTGAGGAGAGATCGGGCTTTCGACTCTGTTAAGACGGTTACACCCTAGAAACCGGCCAACCCCGTATCGGGCCCGAGGCCAACCCAGGTTGTTCGTTGGTGTCTCTTATAAGAGAAGTGCGGTTGGTGGGTGGGCAACACTTGTGGTGACCCCTACCTGCCTCGCGCGCGGTGCACTGTCAATTTCCCGAGGATGCGATGGTGAAAGTAGAGTTAAGGGGAAGTTAGAGCTGTGGAGGTTTTTTTTTTTTTTTTTTTTTTTTTTTTTGAGTTTTGGTTTCTCTCTCTCTCTACATATAGGACATACCGTTTTCGGAGAGGTAGAGAGATGCGGTTCATTTTGTGTAATATAGAATACTGTTGAACCCGGCTAATGGGAAATCGGATAAAGAAATATCTCGCTTATTGTAATTAATTTTTAATGCACTAAACCGTAATAATTAGTCAATGTGATCCCGGATAATGGAATATCCAGCTTATTAGAATAATTATTCAATGCACTAGACCGTAATAATTAGTCAATGTGATCCCGGATAATGGAATATCCCGCTTATTGGTATAAATTTTTGTGGCAAATTGACAGTACAGTTATATCCGCTTTATGGAGTATTCCATTTGCCACGTAAATTTATTCTAAGGAATGATTTTTAAAATAAGTTTCCAAGGGATGTTTTAAGTATCGACTTTAAGCCGCTTAATGGAACATCGGTTAAAAGAATATCCTGTTTATTCTAATAAATTTTCAATGTACCAAACAATCAATGTGTTTTCAGATAATGGAATGTTCCACTTATTGGAATAAATTTTCATCTCAAATTGGTTATTCCATTAAGCGGTTTCGACTGTGACTTTAGAAAATTTCAAGTCCTGACTACACATGAAGTGAAATTATTTGTGCTAGTTGAAAAGAATGTACGCTGAAAGTTCTTTCTGAATTCGTACAAATTATATTTAAACAAATTATAAGATTTATTTATTTACTTATTAGTTTCAGGAACCATTTACTTTTCCTGCAAAAAAGAGAGCATATCCTTCATTTAAAGAATAAAACTTTTTGGATAATCCAGAAAACTGTAAATATTGGCAATTCATTGAGGTTTTAGGAAGTTTGTTAAATCTTCACCTTCCCCTCCCCATTTGGTAATAACTAACTAAATAAATGAAAACGAAAATTTAATATTACTTTAATATTTCCTTTCCAATGAATACATAGAGAATCTTCGTGACTGATGTGATAGTAACTGAAGCACAAACGGTGGCTTTAAAAATATTTAATCTTGTCAATTTTTTACACTTCTGTGTATTTATGCAGCACAGAAAAGTACAATAACATATCTGTCCGTGTTTTTGAAAACCACAGCTTTAAAAAAAAATATTATCATAATGATGCTTCTGTTCAATGTATGACAAAAATAATATTTTAAATACTTTATTTATAAAAATGAAATAAAATAAAATAAATCATCTACTTCATGCAGTTCAAGAATTCATAAAATGAGGATTCACCAGAGTATTTTAATTGTTTCTGGAATCAGAAGTTCTACACTCATTCTGACTGTTTTCTCTTAGAACAAGTGTAGTTATTCAAAAATTGTTTTTTGGTGCTCCTTCAAAATAGCTGTTTTTCGAAAATGAGCAAAATTCGTTTAAGTACCTAAATGCAATTTTAAATCATTTTTTTTTTAGTTCCAAGTCGAAAAACACTGGATTAGTCTCAAAAACCTCGCGACTTTGTAATAAGTACTGTTTATAATTCTGTTATTGGGTCTTACACATATATAACTTCCAATAATAGCTTTATTCGTAAAAGTAATCTCCATTATTTTCAGCACCTTCCACCATCGGTCATGTAGTGCACAAATGCCAGCAGCATAATAGGATTCATCTTTTGATGCGATGAAATAATCAATAGATTTTCGTACTTCGTACTGTTGCAGAAACCTCTGCTTATTTCTTGGGTTCGTCGTTTAAAAGTCCAGTGTATGTCGAAAGTTCTAAAAAAACAGTCCTCCTGTCAGCATAGAACACAAATTTTATTGCTTCTAGAAAATTTCCGAACAATCTGCTAAACACAAATCGCAAGAATTAATGAACAGTAACTTGACTCATAACAGTCTGCTTAGAACTGAAGCTTTCTCAGATGTCGTCCACACACAAAATAAAACACTTCCACAGAATAAAGTCAGTTTAAATACTCTAAGAAAATTGGCATCTATTCCTCAGGATTAAACAATAAAGTATTCACTAAAAACATTCGAAAACAAGCTTTCAGGAACAATCAAAATATTGCTGCTCTAAGCGCCATACAGACCCTTATGCTCTCGGCAGAACGGACGTCTGCTTGTCACGGCTGTCAACAGCAAAATTAATCGATCTTCCGTCCCTTCTGCCCTTTTATCATTCCTTCATACATTCAAGAGAAATCAGGATCTCTGGAAGCACCTGGAACAATCGCGTTTCGATTGCGTCATAGAAATAAATGTTAATGAGTAATGTAAGGCTATTGTGTAATACTACTACAAGAAAACAAACATTACAGGTCCCATTGGAAAAATCACGCTAAATGATGCCAAGTTTGGCAATTTTTGGCGAAAATCGCCCAATTTGGCGCCAAAAACTCCCAAAAAGCGAAGTCAACTAAGCTCTAACACCAATATTTCTCTAAATTTCGAGAGAATCCTACGTTAAGTAATGGGGAAACCCAAAATTCGCTAGCTCGCGTTTGATGCAGTAAAATCTAAATTTTAATTATTTGACGCTTAGAATACGAATTTTAACTGTATTTAACCGTAAAAGGGCAGGAAGACCGATAAATTCACAACTGTCCACTATGAGGAAGTGTACACAAGACAAGGTTTTGCTCATCTACCAAAATAAATGATAGTCCGAAGTGGCTATGTCAGGGCCCTATACTCCGCGTGTTGCAAAACGTGCCAGCAAACTTGCAAACATGTCCTTGAAGGGTTTTGCGACATTGTCGGGTGGAAGGGTATTTTGTACTGCAAACTACTGAAGCCCGGTGAAAGTGTAACTTCTGAACGTTATAAACAACAATTGCTGCGACTGAAGCAGTAAATCGACCCTAATCGCATGCTTACTGCCAAAGGTTTGCAGACAGTCAATTTGCTCCATGATAATGAGTGGCCTCATGTTGTAAAAACCGGTCAAGGACACGTTTGCAAAGTTTGGCTGCGAAGTTTAGGAACACCCGACGTATAGCCCTGACATAGCCCCTTAGGACTAGCATTTAATTCGGTAGGTATAAAATGGCCTGTCTTCTGCACACTTCTCCACAATTTGCAATTTATTATTAATGTAATTACTATCCTTTTTATTATTATTGTACATCACTTGCACAAAGCAATGAAGATGATCTTTTTGTGTGTCTGTGTATGTCTGTGTATTATTCTGCAAGAAGGTTTAACTTGTGTTCACCTTGCTACAAATTTTACATCCATAATTGGAATAATACAAAAGATTATATCGCTTTTATTTATTTTTGTTTTAGAGCTATGTCACTTTTATATTGCGTTATTGTGAACGTTCGATGTTTTACTATTCGAATAAAAGACGAATCAAACAGCATAAGCAATTTCTGGCATTAAACTCTAAAAGTTATTTACCCGCAGAACTTTGATTTATGTTTATAAGCGACAAAATTTTGTATGTATGAATACGCAAAGCCAGATTTTCTCTCATTACATCACGTTCTTTGACGCACGCAAAGGATAATTAAGCAAATTCCTTTTTTTTAGAGTTGTCTTTGAAGACATAGAAAACTCATCAAGGGTTGGACAGAAGCCTAAACATAAAGTGTGACAAAACAATAAGTATGTGTGTCATATCGTTATTAGCAAAATACTTACCGCAAATTCATTTATTGTTAGATAAATAATGACTCAAAATGGAATTTGACATTAAAAGTAACATTAGCGTCGCTAACGTTGTTCATAGTAAGCAAGAATGTAATTTATCCCTTAATGAACATATTTGAGCTGAATTTAGAAAAATCCAATCCCATACCTTTAGATTTTATCCTATACCTTCTAAAGGGATTTCAAAGAAGTTATAAGACATGTGAAACAGATTTTTTTACTTTTTGTAAAATAAATCAGAATAAATTTTAAAATTTACCGCAAGTGATACGATTTAATTAGTCTATGAAAAACACTATTGTTTATCCAAGATTGTAATATGGAACACGTGCTTAGTGAGCTGCAAATTCCATCTGAGTCATTTAATTAGAAAATGAAGCACACGGAATATGATACCGCACCCTTTCAATTCGTAATCCCTTCAGTCTAGACAGATTTGTATCGGCAAGTTAAGTATTAATTTTTCGGATTACGCTAGTCCTATACAACTGATTCTCTGGTTCCTTTCACTTTAAATTTTTATAAAACTCATGAAAACAATGTAAGTTTGAAACTTTTATTTGAATTACCTAGCCTTTTTTTTACCAATAAAATACGCAAGGATTTAAATTTTCGTTTTAACTACAGAATATATATACTTGGTTTTAAAATGAAGAATAAATATAAAATTTGTTTGCATTAAGATAGTTCATTGCAAGGTCATTTCAAAGAATTCTACAAGAAATATTGTATTTAAAAAAAATAATTCAAAAAGCAACGAAAAAAACTTATGTGACAACATAAAAAAATCATTTTATGCAAATATCCTCATTAAAAATAAAATGCAAAAGGAAATAAATTCAAGTTTTACCTATAATAGACAAAGCAAGCAATTTTAGTTAATATTTCGACCGCATTACCTTTCAAGATATATTTCAAGTTAAATTTTTAAGTACAGAATATGAGAAGGAATACGAGAAAATTTTCTTGTGCTAAAGCGTTCTCCTTTACATTTTTCGTCCAAAAAAATATGATACAAAAGATTGAAACCAAATTGTACCAAATTGTTTGCTACAGTTACAGCTTATTTCACAGTTCCCTATTATATTATTAACGGGGTTTTGCGGATTATAGATATGCACAGGGTGTTTCCAAACTCATGAGCCAAATCTTATGGGAAGGTAAGTACACATAAAGAAGCATTTTTTGTGTAGTTAGTCTGGTCAATTTAGACATCCGAGGTTACAAAAATTCACACCCAGCTGGTTTCCACGGATCTGTTGTGATTCTGTTTAATTTCAAACTGTTGAATAATAAAAGTTATTGGCATGGGTTGAAAATGATAAAAGCGGTGTAAATTAAAAAAAAATAGGGAAATTTATTCGTTTGATTCATAATTCTCTAATACTTCTGCTTCCTCTTGTTCTTGTTCTTCTTCTTCATCCTAGGTGCAAGTAAATTGCCTCAATAGTGATACATCGCATGTCTCCTCGTTGGTATCAAACGAATCCTTAACTGTTGGTGATTCAACATTGGAGCACGACCGGCCTTCTAAATTTGTACATGCTAGAGAACAAAACAGTCCAACTTTATTTGCAACCACATTTAGCACTAATCCCTTTTTACAGTTGCAAAAAATTTTGTTTAGCAGTTTTTCCGGCGCAGGTGGGAGTAAAGTCTGAACTGGTTCTAATGTATTGTCGACCAACTTCCAACCCCAGTATTTTGGGTCTAGCTGATAACCAAGCCACAATTGAACTTGGTAATAGACCCGTAAAAGATGTTGATGACCAGCCGCTGAGGTTGGAGGAAGACAAGCTAATTGCACTTGTTTTTTTATTTCGAGTACTTCGAGTATATAACGAAACATGCATATCGAAACTTATCTAAGCACCCAGTTTTTTAGGAGCTCCATACATAGAGAGAAAAAAGCGAATTCCGTTGGCGGTAACTTCTTGTGAATTACTCTTTTTAAAAACTTCAGCACATTGAACTAAATCTTGCTTTTCAAACATTTTAAAAACTGTTGTTTTACCCCTCCTGAAAAATGCAGATGTCGTATCACAGCCAGTTATTGCGTGTAAAAATAGTACATGATTTTGACACTTTGTAAAAGTAGATAAACTTTTCGATGAATATATTTCCGATTGATGTAGAACTTTTCCAGGTTTAAAAAAAAATAGTTTTTTCGATTGGAGTTCGAGCAATGAGTAATGCGAGTAAGTCTACATCTTCACCTACAACAATAGTTGTATTTGTTAGATTGAAGTGCTCTATTGCTGTGTCAATTATCATTACATCAGCATCATTATTAGCTTGTTTTACCAATATATTTTCAACAGTAAACTTTTCTTTCAGCATTGAAATGAACCGAGATTTGTTGTGAGTATTTGCAAGAAATTTCTGTTGACTGGTAGGAATTGTCACAGATTGATCAAATAAAATATCAGAAGTTCTGCGACGTTGTTCTGCGTCGTCGTTTAATATTTCTCGTAAAACCATTATAGTCATTAAATACGACAGTAACTCTGGGACCAAAATGCCGACCTACATACTGAAAGTATTTATCTAAGATAACATTGAATGTTTCTTCGCTATCCCATACAACGCGGTGTAATAAATATCCTCCATCAATGATGTATGTCGCATTTATGTTGTTAATATCAAAATTTACCTTTTAAAGACAATCGTAAATGGCAGACTTTTGAGTTTTACGCATTCCAATGTCATCAAACAATGATAAAGGGTAGGGAACCAATTCATATTCAAAATATTTTTCAATTTCATCTTGAAATGCCGCAGTAATACTCATTCGTTAGAACAATAATACAGGGTCAACAGGCACTTTTTCATCGTGAACTTTTATGGTGCTACTCATAGCTGAAAGAGGGACTACTTTGTCAGCGTGTTTTAGTTTAATATTATTAAATGTTAGTCCTGTTATTCTTGACATAGAGTCAAGCCCAACTTCACGAGCTTTATAACAACTAATTTTATTATCACCAACGGCACCACTTGCAATAGATACACTACGTCAAAGGTGGCGTGGAAACGTGTGCATATTATGACGATTACAACTCTTCCAACTTTTTGAATCGTTATATCTCAGAAACGGCGGCTCTTAGGAAAAAAGTGTTTAAACATTATTTATAGATAATTATCTGATCTACAATTTTTGTCTGAACTAATTTTATGATAAAACTTACCGTTTTGCTGAAAATCGCGAAAAATCCGTTTTTGTGACCTTTGACCCCGAGTAAATTTTTTTCCAGGTGTCGGATCGATGAGGACTTTTTAGATTTCATTTATGATGGTGTTTTGAACAATCCTACCAACTTTCAGCTGGGAGTGAATTTTTGTAACTTCACTCCTATTTTTTGGTCTAATTTGACCGTTTGAAGTAATATGGGGTTGAAATGAAAAGTACCATGTGGTTTCAACAAAAAATAACTACAGTGAAAACATTAAATTCATGTTGTGGAAAGTTCTATTAATGCTGGGGTTCCACGCATTTACGCAATAATATTCCCATTTTCCTCAGCATTTAAACTTTTCTGCCAATACTTTTCAATGAGCAGACGAAAAGGAAAAGTGTAACCGGAAAAACAGGGAATGCAGAGGTAAATACGCACATTGCAGAAATCGGTGGCATCCGTCTTGCCGAAATCAAATGATTTTTTACATTTGCAACAATAAATAAACAAAGAAACGAATAAAAGCCTTTTTCTCTGTAATTTAAGTACCCTTGAAGTTTGGACCCACCAATTCAGACACATCCGGCATATTCCTGTGATCTCTGTAACTCCATTATGGTAAAAGGAGTAATAATGGAGAACTTAACTTTTACAAATAAAAAAAAGCTCATAATTCACGACTGAAAAAATCATGTGCAATGTTTTTGTCATTTTTTAACATATTTTAATTTAATTTATTGTAGATGTGATCAATTTTTTTTAGTATTTAAAAGTAATTCATTGCTTGTACAAGTAAAAAACAAGCTGATAATTCAGTCCTAGAAACAACTGGAGTAATTTTTTGGTCTTTATTTGATATATTTTAATTCAGTTTATTACAGATATAATAAATAATCTTTTATTTATTTATTTTCAAAGTGGTTCATTAGTGTGCACCTTCCATTACCCAGTTTTTACCTTATCCCAGTATTTTTACCTTATTGATATATTGCCGAACCGTAAAGCTGTAAATATATAAAAATACAAGAAAATTCTCAGATTATAAATGATTATCATGTATTAAAAATCGTTATTTATTCACGTGCAAAATGTAGTAAAAGCATCGAGGTATAAATAATATTTACAGCAACACTTTTAGGAATGTTGCTAATTAACGAGAAGCAAACGAAACTACACAAAATGAATACATATGTACTCAGAATAACTAAACGTAATCATACCTTGGTATGCATATAACTTTCAATATTGTTTCATTAATTTGGGATTCTTTCGTAAATTCTAACATATTTCCATCTATTTATATCAATTTCCCTTAAGACAAAATGCTTAATGATTACATTTGCCGGATGGAGAGAATCGTGTTTATTATTTTATTGCGTTCTTACAGTTATAATGCCGTATAAGGACTGTTCTTTATAATCTCACTATGCAAACAAATAAAGACATTTAAATCAGTTCTCAAAGGAGGAAAACTTTTCACGACTGCTTGTTGTCACACAAGTGTCGCTCCTAATTTGTTTGTACATCTTTTCGGTCAATTAAGCCTTCTTGCCCTTTTCCCGTTTGTCTATGAATGGAAATGATAAATCTGTTCATTCAAGTTTAGGTGCGGCTCAAAGGAACACTAGTGAAACATTCCTTCACCAAGACGTATTAAAGAATAAGTCAATACAAAGATTTGCAAGTAAATTCTGAAACATTTAGTTTTGTTCCAGCATTCTTTGTAAACAAAAATGTGTTTATCCTTTAAAACGCATGGAATCAGTTGTAAATGAATGAATGAGTTATAAAATAAATTACTCACTAGATCAATAGCTAAGAGAGTTTCGCATTAAAACTAGTTTTGAGATATCCACATTTTTAGCTTTATGCAAATAATACTATTCAGCGTGCATAACAGTCTTAAGATGAGAGGTTAAACTTCTGTGACGCATTAAGATTAGTGGAAACATTTGGAAAAGAACTTGAGGAAGGAGTAAAGACTACATATATTTTACCTTCATCCTCAAAAATGCTTTAGCGCTTACTGTATTACTAAAGAATTTTTTTAGCACAGTTGATGATTATGTTTGCTTTAAATAGTTTAAACTGAATTTAATTGTAAGTATTGTAGCAATTTAAAAGCTTCAGAAATTCAACTATGTAAGGAAAGAGATATCTCTTCTAAGTATAACTCAGTTTACTACTGAGTTAAACACAATATTTCTTTTTCAATCAAAATGCATGAAAATGTGTTCATAACATCATCAAAACCAGATTCTGCTGTTTTAATATTTAAATAATTTAAGCATTTAAAGTCATTGTGAATAAATTTAAATAATTTCAAACATTGCCGGTTGGCTGTTAAATAATTGGAAACACTGAATCTTACTTTTTGTTATTGCTCTTACGATTGGAATATCTCATGAAAAACATTTTAGCAGTTAGAAAATTTCCTTATAAGGCGTTGTAAAAATCAAAAGCTATATTGAAACTGTGAAAGTCGATGCAAATGATACAAAATGCAGGGTTACCATGGTAATTATTTTGATCTTTTCCTTTGAATAAAGTTTTTGTATTTTGGAAACAAGCCTATCAATGATTTTGAAAAATGTGTTATTTTTAAAAGATTTTATCCTGGATTTTTTTTTACCTCGTTTTATATCTGGAGTTTTCGTGTAAACATATTACGCTCTAAACCAACAGCCAAGGAAATTTTTATAAGAAGAAAATAGGAAAAGTATTCAGCGTTGGAAATTTTGCAGTGTGAAAGGTGGTTATTTGCATATTTTGTGATAGCTAAATATGCATATACAAGAAAGTTGAATAAATCCTAAAAAATTAAAAATGATAGATAAGCACATACAATCTGAAACTCTTTACTATCCGCATTTTGTTAAATAAAGTTTTACTTTAAAAAAAAATAGTAATTCTGAAAAATGTACTTAAAACATCATCTAAAAGTTTTATAAAATAAAAATGGCTGGATACCCCAATACACATTTACTACTACACTGATGTCAAAATTAAGGTTATAAACACAAAATCTCGAATAAGTGAAGAAATACCAGGTTTATTGTAACAAATTTGGCGCAGACATATGCGTATTATTACAGTAGATATCATAACAGGGGGTACCAATATAAAAACAGTACCAATATAAAAATTAAAATAGCAGATTGGTTTCGGCATGTATGACAGGCCGTTGTCAGTGACAGAATGCGAAAGGCCGAAGTGGGTTTTTAATGGAGTACCTAGGCGCCACGCGCTAACCTCCAGAGATGAGAAACTTGAAGCATGAGGATTGAAAATTCTGTAATAAAAGGTCCCAAAATCTTGGCATGGGTGGTTCTTCGAAAACAGTTCGTAGCCGAATTAGACGGTAGGCCGGGCAAGAGAGGAAGCGAGGAGAAGAGCAGAACAAGCTGCATGAAGACCGCAAAGATGAAAAGTAAAAAAGAGCGATGGAAACCGCCCCGAATTAAGCTTTCGGGATTCGCAATGGGTTGCTCGGTTCGACCTTAAAATAAATCCAAAAATGCAGAGTAACCCTCGCAAAAGACGGAGATAAACCGAAAATGGTAAGAATATCTCTACGAAAAAAAGAAGAATAGTTTCAAATCATGACAGGAAAGTCAGAAGAGAGGTGAGACACAAGTGGGATAAAGCCATGGCAGACAGATGATGACAGCGCCCTACGTTGCCCCAAGGGTTGCCACATCCACAAAGCGACGATCCACCATCCATTGTAGAAGTCCCCGGCTACTAAACATGACTGCAGCTCTTATAACTTTATAACAGGAATCTCATCCAACATCAGTAGAACCGCAACACCGCAGGGCAGCTGCCACCTACAAGCTGCAACAGCCGCTGAGGTAGCAAAATCACGGAATGGCCTCTACTCCATACAGTCCACGGGTCAACGCCGAGAATTCCGTGTTGATTCAACATCATGATGTTACAGATAGAGGATGACAGGTGACGTTTCCTTAAACATGGCAGGAACTTTTAAAAGAGCGACTGAGCAAGGCAACTTCCACCTATTATGCAAGCAAGAAGTAGCAGAACTCCGCCGCGGCCCCAAGACCTAAGCCCCAGTGGCCATTCGCACCCGTACCCGTCAAGCGGTTTCAGTCACAGAACTCCTGGGAACAGTGTGGCTCGGGCTGACAGCCTGGCTAGAATGCGAATGGTAAAAATTTGTTCTGCTTATATAGAAAAGGGAGAATTCAGGAGACTGTTTACAAGGGCCAATGGGAAAGCAGGGATTCAAAAGAAAGTTTTATGAAGGGCAATAGGAAAGCAGGAAATTAAGATAACGGAAAACAAAGGGATTCCCAACATTCAGAAAGTGGAGGGGGGACAACAGCGGAATCAACATTAAGAAGACTAACTATGTTTTTGTGGATATCGAAGGGTTTTTCAGTTTGATTCGCTACTAGACTTTCAGACTTGCAGAGGGGTGTAGGGGGTAAAGGAAGGAGGTTCAGAACCACATAGCAATGCGGGGTCTGAAAAACGTTCTCTTCATGTACCTGCTAATAATCACTTTGGAAGAAGTTTTGAAATGTGTGTCTAATTTCTCAACCAAGTTTCCTGAACAATGGTCTTTCCTCAGACAATATCATAACAGTAATGAAAGAAACAATTCTGAACTAACAATTTTTATCAAGTGCAGTTTTGTGAAAGAGCGAATAGTATTTGAAAAACCATGATCAGCAAGTTTACTATCACTTGAACACTTCCAAAATGATTGTTAACAGGTACATGAAAACAACGTTTCCGACCCCACATTGCCATTCGATTCTAAACCGTCTCTGTACCCCCTACACCCCTGCAAGTTTTTCAGTCTGGTAGCGAATCACCCTGTATATTAAGATTTATATTGGTGCTATTATGCGTTATTTCTTGATGCTTATTTATTATTATGCACTCTATATAGCAACATAACAAAACTGTGACGGCTTGTTGTGAAGCTTGTATAGCAGTGCACGGTAGCCCGACACGATATTGGGTGAACCTTTCACGAGGACTTTTTTGATAAAACCTGTATACTTATTGTTTTGTAACGGGCGAGTACTTTGCCAACTAGGTATTGACCCTGACAACGGCCCGAAGGTGTTGGCCACTTTATTATGGGGGCACCTAGTAGGTGGGCCACGTCGCCCTCTATGAAGGGACGGACATGACAACCACGCCCAGTCGGGGATCGAACCCCGGTAGTTGAACCCGAAACCGGAGTACGGTGCTTTTCCACCATACAACTTGGTCGGCCCTGTATACTTATTAACAACTCACATTTTTCATTGTTATGCTGCTATATTTGTTTTAACATAATAATATATATATGTGCCAATGTTTACAATAAACCAAGTATTTCTTCACTTATTACAGCTTTTATGTTTGTAACCATAATTTTGGACATGAGTGTAGATTTCTAATCAGTAGATCACAAAAGACGTCGTTAGATCCAGATCTGTAAGTGCTTGCCATAACTGCACTAGAGAATACAACCCGTTGCGGGGGCAATTATAACGGGCGCTAGAAAAAACAGTTGACAAAAATATGTCTACTCTCAGTATACTTAATCTTTGCCCTATTAAAATAAATAACATCTCATTCAATTTTTATTACGCACCAAAATCGGAATTCCATACTCTGTGGAAACTTATTATAATCGAAGAATTTCGTACGGTGGGAGTATCCTCTCTTGTTTTATTTAGGAAAAAATTAAAAATGGGTAGTCTAGAAAAACAATTTTACGCGAATTAGAGTCGTAATTTTCTCTTCAAAGCCTGATAAACTTGACTTCAATGTGACGTCAGTATCAGTTGCAACACCTAATTTTGACACGCAAATGATAAGCATTTTTTACTCTCGGGATAAAAATGGGACTGAAAATAGTGAAAAATCGTTTCAATTTATGGAACGGGTGTATTTTCAGATTTTCAAAATAGCACAGATTATTTATATATATATATATTTACATAATTATTGAAAATTTCAAGCCGATCGCACCGACTGTGTGAATTTTACTACGCTTTTGGACAAAAGCTTTTTAATTCTCTGGATTAATGACTGTAAAAAGTTTGTTTTGAAATGTTTGAACCGGAATTCTGACGGAGTCAGTGAATCAGTGAGTCAAGTATCAGCGTAACTCTGTAGTAGGGGATAAGGTAATTCGGGGGAAATTCCTATACATAAGGGTGTTTCGCCTAATAGAGCCGAAATATTAAGTGATAAGATAATGAAAAAAATATATTAACCATTCTCTCCAAAAAAAATAAATAAAAGTGTTGTAAAAAAAACACACATAAAATGATACTTATGTCAAGATACGATCGTTTCAACTGAAAATTCGTTCAGTCTTCATCAGTCAAAGCCCTTCGTCTCACAAAAATCTGTATGCTGAAATAATATGATCACCATTGCAATCTTGGTAGTTTTATTTGTCTTTAATACAAACTGTCCCCTAACGTCTAAAAATTATTTTACCATATGTCTGATAAGCACAAAAAATAAGTTTTTTTAAACGTAATTGTTTTGTATTACTAAGAAAGTTCATACGTCCATGTTAAAGTTTGCTTCGAAAATATTTACGGGGGGTTGCTGATTTTATTAAAAACTAAAATAAAGTATTTAGGTCGTCTCATTAAATGTTCTAGAAAAATATAAAACTTTAAAAATAATGTAATTAAGGCTCGTTTTTCTTTCAATATAACGCATTTTCAGCCCTTAAACAAGAGATAATTATTTTTTCTTTTGTGTCGTTTGAGAATAATGCTTTTTTTTTTGATAAATACAATGACATTTTAATGAAGAAAAGCTTTTTCGGGATACTTTTATGACAGTGTAGTTTAGTTTGAAGATCTAAATGTGTTGTTATATTTATATATAAGAAAAAATATTTTTTTATAAAATACTGTGACACACTAGAACAATTCATGGTGATTTATCTTTTAAAATTTAAAGACTGGTAAGGAGTGTTTTATTTATTTATTTTATTTTCAGAGTCAAATATTAATGGATCTTAGTTCATTGAAGAAGGTAATTTATAATTCTAAATTGCCCTTACAAAATTTTATCTTCTGTTTTTTGCAAGTTATAGCACGTTTTCTTTGCACTTCAGAGTTTGGCTGACGAAACCGGGTATATATAGGTGTAATAATTAAAAAATCGAAACTGATTTTAAATTAATTTATATATGTTAATTATTAAATATGCTGGCACATCTATACTGAGAATTGGAGTGTTTAAAAATCACGTACTGTTAAGTTACTTCGAATTTCACAAATTTAAAACCTATACCAATTTAAGTCGATTGATTTGCATGAAATTACAGAAGCATAAATCACAAATAAAATTTTCATAATTTGCATTTGCATTGGTACAAGCTTTATCAGCCCGTATATTATAATTGAGACACGTATCTCCAATTTTAGGAAATTTTTAACCTGGGATTTAAACAGATATTTTACGAAAGATGCAGGCTAGGCTTTTCAGCACATCGTTATGCCAAAGAATTTGAGTTAATAATGAACTTACTACTTTTCTCCCGTAATTTGATTTTTTTTGTAAGTAAAGAAGTTTTCTAGTAATTTTTTTTACATTGTTCTTTCATTTCAAATTCAAGCTGCAGCTCTAATTTATAAGGTGAAGATGAAAGAATTACAGTTTTACCTTGCTGCATAAATGTAGTATTACAGCCGATTATCTAAGCGAAGGATCTAGGCCGAGGGGAATTGCCCTCCGTGGGGAATTTTAATAATTCCTAACTTGTATTTACGCAAAGTTTCGGAGGAAACCACGGAAAACTCCGAACGGCTAGGTGGACGGACGCGACCTGGGTTTGAACCAGGCACCTTCCGTCTCCCAGTTGAGCGTAAATGCGCTCAGTGGGGCTCACCTTGCCGCATATTGGACTTCTTCTCAATCTTGGGAATTTCTGCAATAACGGAAGTTTTCTTTTTCCTTTCAGGATATTTAGAAAGAAAACTTGAATACCTGAATCTGTTCGATTCCGAATGTCTCTGTTTTATCCGACAATTTCATTTAACAGAAGTGCAGATTTAATATATTCATAAAATAATGTAAATTCTTATTGAATAATTTCAAGTTATATCTTAAGAAGTTTTATTTTGAACTTAACTAAAAACGTTGAAGTATGTAAAAGCAAAGGGTGAAAATGAGCAAAAGTTATAATTTTGTATTCCATTTTTTAAAAATACCGATGCTGACACATGGCAATAGTAATCTTATGAAACTACCGGGTGCTAGTTTTATTCACCTACAACGCTTTCGATCAAACGCCCCTTATTTTGAAGATCAAACGATCAGGATTTTCTTTGAATTAAAAAACTAGTTAACTTTAACATTTCAGTTGCATTCTGTAGTAAACGTAAAGCTTTTTAAGGCAAGCTCAAAAAGTCTTCAACGTAAGCACTCAGTTTCGGATAATTTCATTGTGAATACTAATTCCCGATTGTATTACAAACATTCTATTTAACCCCAGATAATTAATTTTTAATAATAATATAAAATGTGTAAAGGACATTTTTATAAGATAAAGCAATGAAAACTTTCAAGGAATAATGCAGAGAAACCCTAGTCAAATCTTCCATTATTTTTGTAAGCTCTCGCATAAGAAAACTTTCTTTTTTTCAAAATACAAAATTTAACTTTAAGTAAATTCAGCTGATCCACAGACGGAAAATTCAAATATATTTCACTCAAAGTCAAATTTTAACATTTCAAAATAGGTAGCAAAGTTACTATTACCACTAAAGAAATTCAGATTCTGGATAATTTAATCCTTAGAATGTTTTTGAGGAAATACTTTTCTATCCTTTTCAGAGTTTCAAAATATGCAAGTATGATTTTTTTCGTTGTTGTTACTTTTTATACCAAGCAAAATATTTACATTTTTGTACCTCTGTATTACATTTTTTTCTCATGTTATGCCTGAATATTTAAATTTTTTTCTTTATTTGAATGTTTTTAAAAACTCATTATGATACCTGAAACTGTTTTAAAAACAAACCAAGCATGTGTGTTAAAGACTTAAAAAATTTTGAATTTTCTTCGCAAATTATAATAAACAAAAAACCTGCATATCTTACGCTACATTCAGAAAGTAAAAGAATAAGCAGAAAAAATACATTTCTATTTAGTTCGATGTTTTTTCTGAATACTTCGCTTGAGTTATTCAAATACGAGGTGTGACAATTTAATATACGGACTGGTGCAACAAAATATTCTATTGATCGTCAATGACATCAGAAAATTTATTATCTTTAATGTACTCTCCTTTCCGATGCCTACAACGCTGCATACGAATTTTCCACAGTTTAAAACAGCTCTGGTAGTCCATTTCTGTTAGCTTGCTGAAAAACTCCGCCTCTTTTGCTTTCGCCTCTTCAACACTGTCAAGTCTTGCCCCTTCAAGCTCCGTAAACATTGACACGAGTCCAGAACTTTTAGACGGAGAGATTGTGATGAATCATCGTATTTTTTAAAATTATGATACAAAAACAAATCGATGCATTGGAAGAATCTGAGCTCACCACGAAAAAAAAAAATGAAGATGAGCAGATCAAAATTCAAAGCCATGATTATTTTTTTATAAGCATGTAATTGTTTACAATCACCGGGTCCCAAAGGTCAGACATCCAATCAATATTGTTAAGTTGATATTCTGACTGGTACAAGCAAAAGCGGCTGAGTTTCTCTACAAGCTAACAGAAAAGGACTACCAGAACTGTTCTGAAGAGTGGAAAATTCTATGAAACGATTTAGGGATCGGCAAGAACAGTACTCTGAAAACGATGAATTTTCTACTGTCATTTGTGATCAATAAAAATTTTTGTAGCACCAATCCAGTTATTTAATCGTCACATCTCGTATGTTTACGTATGATAAAAGTGGTTTTCATTCTTAAAAAAAATTAAACCTGTGCAATATCCATATTAAATCATAATCATGCGCGTTTTGTTATGTCAAAGAGTACCTTCACGAGAAATGTATATCTATTTGGGGGTTGAATTAGGAAGCGGACTGTTGACGGGGATCTAACATGTATTCAGGTAACACAGAAGAAAACCGGCCACAGTTCTCAAGACCGTTAGATTGACTGCCGCACGGTATGCCAGAACCCTGGCATATCTTCACACTTCAGCAATATACCATGCCAATTTACCCAGCCATGGACTGGCTAGAACATAATCTTTATAAACTGTAAAAAAAAAATATTCTTTTTTTAGATCATTAACAAAATCAATTGGAAAAATCTAGAGCCAATAAATGCATTTCTGTATTTAGTTAATAATTATTTCATAGTCTACTCAAAGTTGTCTAATATACATTGCTGCAGTTGTGAAATATCCATCTCTATCGATAAACATCTTAATAAATTTCTTGTAAGAATGTATGGAATATCTGTTATTAAAAAAATAATAATAAACCACCGAAACTTATGTTTTTTGATCTTATGTTGTTGGGGCAGTGGGCATTAAGATGGTTATTTTCTAAAAGACTATCTGTTGATTTCCTTAGAACCAATTTTCTGGGATAAATAATTCCTGATAATACAGTTGGAAGGTCTGTGCAGACGGATGCTCAGTTGGTCATCACTCAAAGATCTGTGCAACATCAAGGATTTTACTATTAAATGCATTACCTGTAACTTCATGTGGAAATGCTCTACTGATGTTGATGGTATAATGTAGTCCATGAAAAGTGTTCAACTTAGTTTTATAGTACTTTTACAGAGACTCACAAACAATGTCTCATCAGATTCAGTCAAGATACACCTTAGTAAAGGTTTTGAATTTGCTTTTAACTTCCACGTAGGCAAAGACTGGGTAGAGGAACAAACGCTACCTACTGAAAGGGAATGTTCGGCGTCTCTATCTCAGTCATCAGAGGAACAGATTAAATATTCATTATGTAGCAGTATTTGTAGAAATAATGCGTTTCAAAGTGTTTAAAATCTACTCACTTAGCATGACTTGTGCTTTTTTTTAGCTTTGATCGAAAGCTTTAATGATTCTTCGTTGAAATAAATTTAAAAATAAGCGTGTTATCAATCAAGAAATCATAAATTATAATAGGTACTTTGTAAAGGTTTTATTGTACGACACTAATCACCTTATGGATATGCATTTATACACGGTGAGGGTCTACTCTCTACATTAACAAATCTCAAGGCGTGGCTCATTGAAGGATACAAAATTACCTTGACTTGCGTTGTTTCCTTAGAGAATTCTACAAAAGCTGAATTGAAATTTCAGTACAACAATGCATTAAGTTTTGAGTTATTTTGTGTAATCAAATCAAATTTTACTTAGCCTTTCCAGTTTATTTTCAAAGTTAAACATTAACGTTATCTTAGCTGGTTTTGTGGAAGTGAAAAGCAATTAGCTCTCTTTAACGGTTTCTAAATGTCTTTTTTTTTACGAATGATTCATAATTTTTTATAAAACAAAATTTAGAGAAAAGACATGAATGACAACTCATTTTCAAAAAATTGGAGTTCATTTTATTTAGCAGAAGACAAAACTAAAATCAGCTTAAATTATATTTCAAATATTAATAAAATTTCCTTTTGTCTGAGACGAAGTTTCAAATTTCACACTTTCAGTGTCAAACTTATAACTTAAATATTAAAGGTCCTTAATTTAATTAAATATTTCTGAAACAACTGAAAATTAAATATACTTTTTAAAACTTTTCATAACTAAAATCATTCCATTTTTTAAAATCTCTTTATTTTTTAAATGATCAGCATTCCTACCAGTTCTTTTTTTATTATGCAAATGATGTCCCAGAAAACTACGATTTTATATCGAATAATTAAACTATAGATATTTTTAAATTATCAAAGTAAAGACTCTCAAATTTATTAAAATTACATAACTTTTAGCATAATTTAATCTGTATATACTAAGGCACCAAAGATATGTTTGGTTAAAAAATTGTGAGTCTGGAACCTTTACATTTTTAAATGTTCGTCCCAAAAAAAGAAAAACTCTTTTTCTTCCATTTTTAATATTTACAGGTACCACAAAAGCACGAAATTATAATTATTAGCAGAAGAAGCACGGTAAATAAACTTCACGAAAAAGAGGGAAGTACTTGTGAGCTTTAAAATGCCCGTCAAAGTTTCGATTTGGTGTATGCAAGTAATTGAAATATCTAATTTCTTGTTCTTAATAAATTAACTTTAAGTAAAGAATCCAGCTGACAGTTTAGAAGAGGAATTTTGGTGGGAATATTTTTGAAGGGTTGCAACTCAAATCAAAGAGACTTTTTACCAAACACACTGCTGACTGTTCCCTGCTATACTCAGCTTTCGGTCTCTTTGGAAATGCCTCAGCGTGCAAATGACTAAAGAAGTTACGACCATGGATTTAAAAATACAGTATTAAAACATCTACAGTATAAAATTAAAACATCTCTTAAGTTCTTTACAGTACGAAATGCTATGAAATAGCTTGCATAATAATTTTTCCTTTCTTGACAAATAACTTTGAACTCAGAAGAATCAGGAGGAACAGAAACAATTCCTACTGCAGGTTGTGGAAAAGCACCAATGCAAATTTCCGAACCAAAGTAGCTTGTCTAAAGTGAAACAGCGACTAGTTCCACTGAACATATTGGTTACAGAAGTTTTCTAATGCACTTAACGACTGTTTTTGCTTCACAAATTCGATATTTATGACTAAAATAACTAGTTTCCTCAAGTTTTTGTCCTGAGAATAAACTGCCCTTAAATTAGTTAATGTAATAAATTTTAAATGTTTCGAGAAAGTGGCAAATGTAATTTTATGTCTTATATTTTAGTAGAGGATCACTATGGTAAAAAGAATATTTTTGAAGGGTTAAGAGAGTAAAAAAAAATGAATAAGAAAAATTAAATAAAGAATTAAAGAAAACAATGTCGGAAAAACAAATGTGATTAAAAAATATGAAAGTAATAAATAAAAAATAAGAGAATAAATAAATACTCGTTTAATTTTCCAATAATTCAATCAATTATATACAGTGTTCATGTACAAGATGTTCACAGCAGAACTTTCCTTATTATACAGAGAAAACTAATGGTCACAGTGCAACCAAATTTCCAGGAACCTTATCGAGACCTTGAGAGAAAGATATCCACGAAAGAAAGAAAATAAATTTAAAAAAAAAAATCACTACTAGATGCCGTTTCACAACGGTAAATTTCCTGATTTACAAATACTCCTGACTCACAGGGGGACAAAAGATCTGCTTCACTACCGCTTAATTCTTCTAGTTTCGGAGTGGTTATTACTCAGCAGGAGCGTTCTTTTGTCGGAACTGCTATTCTGCACTTGAGGCTTTGAGTCGATATCGGACATTGAAAGGAATTCAAAAAGGTCCGATAGCAGCTATGGGGCTTCGGAAAATTATAGTAAAATTTGAAGATACAGAATCATTGGCAGTAAAATTATCCAGGATCATTGAATGTAACACCTGGAAGGTGAACATAGTACTGGATGTTGCGACAAAGTAGGGGAAGGCGTAACGAATCCTACGGGCATCTAGTGCCCGCGCAATTTCAAGAATGCTACGCTTGCCTGTTAACACAATCTACAAAGTTTTAAGAAACATTTTGCCTTACTATCTTTAGTAAGAATTGTACATTTAAAAGCTGCTGCCTAAGGATGTGAATGCAGGTGAAATTCTCGAACTTACATTTCTTACAAGATCTGAAGTTGACATTGAGTGGCCATGAAATATTCTGGGGTAGGATGGGGTGCATTTTTATTTAGACGCGCTGGCAGCATCTATAACTGTCGCAAATGGGCTGCTGAAATTACACGTTGAGAGATATTTATTTTACTGACAGTTTGGTATGATGTCTGCATCCATTCATTCTGGAACTATACTTTTTTAAGAAGAGGTAACACACTCAGGTCATGTTATGTTACCGGCCAGCATTCTGCATCGTTGTTGAAGAATTCTGTCACTCTGCACCTGTGACAGCGTAATCGTGCTTCACGAACAGTATTTATGCAGGATTGTGCACCATTGCATCACATCTGGATGGTGCACCAGTTAAATAAAATTCATTTTTCTGATGCTACAGTCATCAGAAGCCATTTTTGACTAGCACAATCTCTAGATTTTAATCCGTCAGATTTCTGGCTTTAGAGATACCTAAAAGGTCTCGTCTATTAAGAAGACCCTACGTCTGTGTCAGACGTTAAAGGTAGCATTACACGACATGCACGAAGCATTCCAAAATAAACAGAATAGGTCAATAGTGTAAATTTACAATAATTTATGTTAACATTCGAAATGCTAAGCTATCAATTTATATATAAAAACGTTTATACACTTGCAGAAATTTCCGTCTTTTTTGCTTCGATGTAACCCATCATAAGTAGTTTTGTGACATGTCCAATATATATTTTATGTACGTTAATGTGATTAATATGCATTAACATATACAATCTAAAAAAATGCTTGTAATTTTTTTCATTCTTTGGACAACAATATTTGAAATTATGTTATCAATTGAAAATTCACAAATAAAATTATTAAGCACTTTTATTTACGTGCAATACAATCATTTTCGATTTTGAAATATGAAACAAATACTACACTGTAAACTTTAATTGTCTAATATATATAATCAAAATCAAAGAGTATAAAGCTAGAATAAAAAGATATAATTACTCTATGAACAAAAGTAATAAAGTAAGAAGACTTGAAATTAAAAAAAAAAAAAAAAAATGTAATAAGTACTGAAAGAACTAAAAATATATTTTCTTTTTCGCTTGTTTACTTATATTATCTTTATATTTTCTGTTACAGCAAATTAAGTTTTGCAGTTACAAAAACTTTTCAGTGAAGTATTAGAAAAACGACGTATTTTGAAGAGAAAAACAATCTGCCCCAGAATTTTTAGAACTGATATCGGTCTTCTGTCATGATTATTCGCTTTATAAATTAACAAAAGATGATAAATAGAAAAGGAACGTATATATTTTATATATTTATAAAGAGAATGTTGCAATAATTTTATCGCGTAATAACTTTTTAAAATTTACCAATTCTTTTCTAAAGGTAGTAATGTATATCACATAGTTAAATATCAGTTGATGATCTGTAGAATTAGCCAACTTGTCGATCACTAAACTTTGAGAACTGATATTTTTTAATTCTTTACTGCACAGAATTATAATTAACTAGCTGGTGCTTTTATTTTTCGATTAATGGATAAAATTCTGTCTGTTTCTTGTGTGTGTTCTATGTATTTAGCAAGCATCTCACTGAAAAATATACCTTTACTTTCTGATCGTTTTACTGATTGACGCCTCATGAGAAAAAGCTGATACAGAAGCACTAACATTTTCGGTGTTTCTCAAGGTAATCTTTATCGTTTTTTCTCGAGACATTTTTTCTAGATATTTCTAACACAGCCTCCCCAATCGATGCCATAAGGAACGCCATGGAAAAAGCTACTTTCCCCCACATTAAAATGCACCTCAGAAGCAAGTGCTGTCAATGAATATTATCGGAGGCGTTAGTCTGTTGATAATATCTCCTTCAGCAGTAGAATATCACCGCGACACCTTCAGAAACGCTTGACCCGTCTTTGCATAAACCGCACAGTCGTATAATCCAATTCCGGTCTCGTACATGGTTTCCGTTTTGTGAATCGGATGGTTGTAAATCCACCCTAACTTTTTATCGACTCCACGCCTGTTCCACGTTCAGTCAGAAAAATTCTTGAGTGAAGTGCTCACCGAAGGTAACCTTGCAGAATGGCGGAAATGGTGAAGCCGCTCCCCCGTGCATCAAGATTTTTCAAGACTTTTAAGACTCACGGGGGTGCCGTGGCGTACTTGGTTTGGTGGTTACTTTTTTTGGACGTGTCGTAGATAGAGATATAAATAATCGGTGACAGTCTGAAGAGAAAAAAAATAGAGGTACTAAAATTAACCAATCTAGAACATGTTTTTGTATACTTAAAGTATTGAATAGCATCCCCAGAATTCCTTTCTATTTCCAACAAGATTAGAAAATGTTCATGATTTCTGTTTGTCAATAATTTCTACTTCCATCTGTCTATTTCTTCTCAAACTGTCGTAAATATTTATCGATAGGTTTTAATTACGCCTAAGCATTAAAATTTAACTTAAGTAAGCATAAACCCCTAAAGAGTTTAAAGGGAATCTCTATATTTTTTATCTATCTTATATTTTATTTTTTTCGATGTTTGTGTACTTAGGACATTGCTTATATAAGAAAGGATTGGTAAAACATTTCAGAACTAAACTTTAAAGAAGAAAAATTTCAGGGATTTATCTTGAATTGCTAGAGTTTCGTCAACTTATTCGTTGTGACAAAAACAATCCTGTTTTTAAGTATATGACGACATTTTCCAGCAAAATTTGTGGAAACAAAATAAAAGAAATCTAACTATATATCTCTCTGGATTTTATGAATACCGTCTGATGAATGATTCAATAATTCTGTGCGACAAACCTTTATCTGTTAGGATTTTATACCAAAAAGTTTTAAAGCACGAAAAATCGTTTATGATTTCAGAAGATAGTAAATTTTTGTTGCCTATGTTTTATGCCGTTAAATTTTTTCACAAATGTTTTTTTTTTAATTTTTTTATCTCTGATATTATATAATATTACATCAAGCAAATACTTTCAAAATTTAAAGTATTAAATATATATCAATACACCTCTCTTTCATAATAATGACTGGTTTGTTTGAGTTAAATATGAAGTTTTAAAGCCATAATCATTTTGAAAGACTGATATTTATCTTTCAGTTTTACTTTGAGAGTAATTTTTAAAATGAAACATGTATGACACCAAGCATTTATTGAAATAAGTTTCAAAACGATTTCTTTTAAATATGAAATATATACAAAGAAATATATTACCTTTTGGCATTCAAAATTTACAATTAAAAATATGTGTATATGTGTTCACTAAAATGCCTTTTAAAATGGTTACGATTTTAAGGGCCGTACTGCAAAATTATATCACTATAAAAGTGTCACATACTAACCCTTTCTTACTACTACATTTTGTGTTCAAAAATTATTATTTCTCAAAAAGATTACTTTCATAGATTAAGATGATAGTAATGTGACTGAAAAAATAACTTTAGTGAAGTTTTCTACTGGTTTCCAAAGTTATTTATGCTGCAGTCTGTGTGAAATTTACAAAGCCAAATGCTTATGAAAGTATTTTAAGATGTGCTAATTTGGTGAGATATTTCTTACTTGTTATTACCTTCATCATGCATTATTTTAAGTTCTTAACAAATAAAAAAAATATTAGAAATGTGAATGAAACAATCAAAATGAATTGTAATTGTCGCTAAGATTCACAATATTCAAAAAGTGAAACGTAAATATTAAATTGTCATTCTCTTTATTTCTATATGCAACAATGAGTGTCAGTTACCATCATTTAGCCAAAGTAATTACACGAATTATGAAACGTTTATACATAATATATGAATTTAAAACTTTTAAAAATGAAGAACGAAAGAGGGAAGCTCATTAGAGGAATAAATATTTTTTGGAAATTTCTACCGATTTATCAATTTAGAAGAGGAACTATTATTTTTAAATAAAAGAGAACATTATGATGAGCTGGAAAAACTTGACTGTAGTGAAAGTAGTCATGTGATGAAAGTCGAAGAACGATGATCAAATATAAAGTATACCTCTAAATTATGTCCCTCAGAAATAATTTTTAAAGACGACCTGTTCAGGCACTAGTCATTTGATGTTGAGGACATATGAGTCTGAATTAATCAACGATGACTTCTCGTTCATTGGATCATCATAGATACTGACGTGGAAGTAAGCACACACTTTTAACTCCATATACTTTATGAATACGACCGTTCAACTACACAAGTGTCTAAGGCGGCAAATCTAAACTCATACGGAAACTTTCGAAAATTCCAGGGGCGTAGCGTAGCCAAAGGGGCGGGTGGATATCAGCATATATCCCCTGGATTAGTTAGCATAAGCTTGGTGTAGTGCAGATATTATGTTTATTTTTCCATGATGTATTTTATACCCCCCCCCTCGGAAAACTTTTTGACTACGCTATCGGAAAGTTCATTTGAAATGGTTTATATTTTCAGTGTTTAATAATTTAAAATAAAATATGATTCTTAATGATTATCAGTTAGATCAATACCTAATTCGATCGTTGATCGTTCACTAATCTCATTTTTGCAATGCACTTTTTTAATACTGAAATTTATCATAAAAGTCTTTTAAATTTTTTAATTATTGAAAGTGGCACACAGGGTTCACTTTTCATTGTTAGAGTTGTTTCTATGAAAATTTAGAATATTTTATGGTGTTAAAAGTGTTAGAAATCAGTAACATATGCAGATTTTTGTGGTTATACAGTGATAGAAATCAGTAGTGTATGCACATTATGCAGAAGTGAGGTTTAAAAGTTACAAATTTCATGTGAGGTATTTATTTAGTTTACTGATATTTGAATAAAAAAAATTCTTTATTTCATAATTCAGTCAATCTGGAAGATAAAATATTTTAATAAAATGAAAGCTTTATCGTTCTGTACTTAATATTTTTTGTAAAACTGGCTTGCATTCTTTAGTTTAGAAGTTTGAAGCTATTTGTTAAGGATTTTATCAAGTTTACAAAGAAATGCTGATATAAAACTCTTTTTAGGAATCTTAACTGAATTTTTAAAAATAAGTAAATTAAATTTTGTTTGGCCAATGAAGTAAATATTGTGGCAACACATTTAATTTAAATTAAAGTTATACATTTTCTCCTAGATTTATATTATATTTAAAACTTTCAAGTAACTATTGTGACCATATGAATAACGCTACTACTATACTGATATTTATAAACGATTTCTTAAATGCATGCCACACCAAAAAACATAATACTGGTTCATCCAGCACAATGATGAAAATAAAAAACATTGATCATATAAAATAAGAATATTGCATTTAATGTATAATATGGAAATTACTTTAATTTGAAGTATAATTAATTTCTGAAGCGTGAAAAGTTGCTTTCGTAAGATTTTGTAAATTAACACCAATATTGTTTTTATAGCAGAAGAATGTTGTTATCAAACATTTACATAATAAATTTCGAAATGTCACCAAAATATGTCCTTCAAGAACCCTGTTACAGCATTACTATACGTATGTCATTACCAATTTGTTCTGCTCATAGTAAAATCAATGGTCATTGTTAATGTTTGCAAATGCCTTTCTGATGTTGAATAGCATTATGATGATTGTCATTTAACCTTGATATCCACTGATTTACTTGATGCGAAAGCCTTGGCTTGATATTTAAGGAAATTTTAAAATCTATCACTTTCTATGTATGTTTGAAAAGCGTAAATATTTCTGTTTATTATGTATGGGTGTTTCAATCAAAGCTATTTTGTGTTGATAATTTGAAAATAGGATTAAATTCCATTTAAGAAAACTTAATTTTGTATAAAATAGTGTTATAATTATCAGAAAATTTTAAAAAAATGCGTTCGATAAAGTAAGCATGACAATTTTGGTGTACTTAAATAATTTATTTTTCCTAACACCAAAATATTATGGATTAATATTATCAATATTTTATAAAAAATATGCTGCACCTTAATGTATTTTTAATATTTCTTATTTATTAGAAGAATATGCATAAGATTATTTATAATTGTTCTTTGCATACGGTTAAGCTCTCCTCTGTAGTCATAAATATCAGGTTTCATAACACATTCATATCAGGTTTCATAATTAATATTCGAAGATACTTATAAAAATGTCAACTAATGTTTAAATAAAATAAACTATAAAACAACAGAAATACAGATACCTAACCGTCTTTTTAATTTTAATTACACAAGTGTGGGGGTGATTTTTAATAATGCTGACTAAATTTTTTATGCAAATAATTATAAACGATTTTTGCTCAGCTTAAAATTACTTTATTATCATCCCTGATATAATTATACTTTATTATAAACACAAATTTCAAAGAAACAATTCTCGTTAAAAATTGCTTGTAATTTTATGCACGGAATACTTTTTTCTAGTGATGCTATTTCAAGTTAAAATGGGAATACTTCTAAGCCACAGAAGTGAACTATTGCGCATCATATCTATTTTATTGTAGAAAATTAAAAATGTAGTACTTAAGAAATCCGCTTAAATTTAAAATTATAATCCTGGAAAAAATTAAAACCATTTTTTTATAGTTTTGGTACACACAATGCTCTAAGCACTTTCTTTTATTTTATGAATTTTATGAATATTACAGTAAAATTATTAAATATTCGTGTTTTCTTATGAATATAAAACATGTTTTCTTGAAATTTTAAGCTAATAGCTATCTACTGCTAAAAATCATAATTCTTAAATATTTTAATTCTCGGCAGACTATAAAAATGCAAAATCCGACGGTTAGTTTTCCTGAGTAATAATTTTAATCTATAAAAATACAATTAAGAAGAAATATCCAGACTCATAAATTTAATTTTTAATAGATGATTCATAATATATCAGAATATATGAATTTTCAATCAGCTGATCAATAATTCTATTAATTATCAAGAAGAATATATTTATTGCAAGGCACCAAAGAATCGGAATAAAGTTTTACACTGTCAAATACGAAATCTGTAGAAAAAATATTGCTGAATTTAGCAATATTTTATCGACATTGGCGAAATACTTTACACTATTTTTTTATGTTAAACATCTTGACTATTTAAAGTAAACATTGTAAGGTAAAAATATTTTTAAAAAGGTTTTTTAATTAATTTTGTTTAAAATGAAAAGTCGAAATTCGCGCTATTATGAAGTATGAGTTCACCTATGAAACTACGCCACAGCAGATCGCGAGAAACATTAATAGTGTATTTGGATCCTGTGGTAATATGCAAGATAAAATATCAAATGGGTTTGACAAATTTCATAACTGTAACTTTGACCTTGCAAATAAGTTAAGCTGACGTTCAGAATCAAAGGTTAATAATCACAAGCTAAAGGTCACTGATGAGTCTGGCCGTTCTCAGAGTGCCTATAGATTACAGATGGACTAAACAATGCAAAAACTGAAAAATATTCTAGATTGGTCAACAGATCGATTCCTATCTCATTGCATGACAATTCCAGACCCTATACTTCACAAATGATTATGTCAGAAATACAGGAATCGGAATTAGAACTCTATCATCCACTTCACTCGCCAGGTATAGCCGTCTCTGACTACCATTTTCTCTGCTATTTGGACAACTGTTTAAAAAGAGAGAAATTAAATTCCGACAATATTGTAAAACTGGCCTTCCAGGAGTTTATTGACTCTGGTCTCGCGGGGTTTTACACAACCCGCCTGAACAGCTTGTCGCTTAAATGGCAAAAGTGCATAAACAATATGAGTGTATACTTACTAATAAAGTGATTTCTTATATTTATAAATTCTCAATCAAATTTGCCCTTTTTTTCCTACGAATTTTTTCTTTGGCGACTCAAAAGATAAATAAATCGAACATGCACATGCATTTTGCATGAAAACTTCGTAATTTGCATTTTTGAATGGTTTACAGGGGGAAAACGAAAATAAAGAAACACGTTTTTATTCAAGAATATTACAACTTAAATGGATATTAAACTGCATATTAAAATATAAAACAGCCTGCAGCTAAAAAAAAATACTACAACAAAATTGGGGGAAATACATATTTTTATGCTTGATAGAAAAAATATAGGCCCTCGGTTTTTAGACTAAATCTTCAGTTTGAAATTGGCATCCTGATAACTTTGTAAAATTAAGCAATAAAATACTTAAAAAATTAACGAATACTAGATGCATTACAAAATATTAATTTTGCAAAACGTTTGGGCCATGTTTTATATTATCACAAGAAATGTTTTAAATAAATTTTCATGCATAATAATAATAAAAATTTTTAAATATACAGATGTGTGTTAGTTCAATTTTAAAATGCAGAAAATTTGTGAGAGCTTAAAAAATGTGCTACAAAAAGTTTAATGAATTATATCAAAACAGTATTTAAGCTGAAGCTTTTTTCTTGATTCGTGAAAAAAGTATTTTCTTCTTTCTTCTTTGAAGAAAAAAAAATATGTACAACCCGTTCTAAATGTTTAGTTAAAAAATAAAATTTGTTTTGCATGAAAATTTGACGAACACTTTCAATTGTTTAAGAAAAAATACATCCAATATGCTACACATTTTTTTTATTTTGTCATTCAACAATGATTATGCATATAGAATAAGAAAATACTGGAATGATGAAAGTATCTCAGATTTCATCTCCAAAGCAACTGCAAATTTACAAAATTAAAAAGAATAATGTTAAAAAATCTTTCATGGAATATAACATAAACAATGTTGTATAATAATACAGTTACGAAATAATTTAACATAAATGTTTACTATACAATTTGTCTTTTAAAAGATGCTTGTATTTGAAAAGTCTTTTTTATGTTTATCTAAATTCATTCTAAGTTTTTAAATCTTCGGTAAGCATTTTAAACTGTATTATCTTAAGATGGAAACTCATATTTTGATAGTATATTTGACAAAATAACTTTGAAAAAAAAAAAGACAAGTGTGTTAAACGGCTGAACATACTTTTAAAAATCTTATTCCTGCAGAAATTAACTTCCAAAACTTCCTAGTTAATAGCAGCTTACTTTTAAAATGAATATAATATTTAATTACAAAATAGATAAATATTTTATGGACTTTAAAAGTAATTATATTTTTTTAAAGTATACGAAATATATTCGTTTGTAGTACATGTAAAATTAATACAGCATTTGATAATCATGTTATTTTTCGTTAATATACTCTAAAAGTATTACTTCACTGATTACAAAAGTGGATGAGAATATAAGATTAACATCTTAAGATCTAGTCTGATTTTAATCATAAATAAATAGCAGTAGAGTTTACTCTTTAATTGTGCAGTTAATTTAATAATCTTACTTTCTAAATCACTCTATTCTTCTAATTCAAAATCTGATAGATCCTGAAGAAATATACAGCGAAGCTTGTTAAAGCTGATTACATTATAATCTCTGTTTTAATGGATGATAATGAAAAACATTTAGAATATTAAAGAACATTAATAAATTTCAATAACCTGAATTTATGCTATTCAAATTAGTGATATAATGATTTTGTAAAAGTTTTGTGAGAGAAAGCAGTTGGATCGATTATCTAAACTTTATGTACAGCAAAAGTGTAATCTCTATTAATTATTTAATTCGATCCAATAATTAAATGAAATATTCTTTGCACTGAATAAAATGTATTATTATGCATTAAAAATTATATCTTAATAGACGATTCGTAAAAATATATTAGTTTTGTCAATGATTTGTTTTCTAAATGACTGTATTAAAGGAATATTAACTGAGCAGATATTATTTACAGATAGTCCTTGGGTTTTATTTCAGTAGTTCTATTCCAAGTATATTGATTTTTTATAAGACAACCTTTCATAAACCATACAAAATTTACATTTATCTGTATACTAGAGATTAAGCTCATTCCCTGTAGTACTGTAACCAATTTCTAAGATTTGAAGTTGCCTAGTTTATCATGAAAAAAAGTTGCAATTTTTATTTTCAGTTTTATGCCTATTTAAATCATATGCATACCGTGCGAATTAAACATACGTTTTAAAGTTAAAATATTATATACAGTTCTATGAAAACGGTAAAGTACTACTCCAAAACAATTTAAAGAGGTCAGAAAGTTCTAACAAATGTTTATATATATTACTTTGTAATTATTCATTTTTGTTTTAAAATCATATAAATCACGATATTCTAGAGTTTCTGTAAAAAGAAAAATGAAGAAAATTTCATTCACAGAAAATGAAATCATTTTCTATTTACTTCTGAAAGTAAAATAAACCAGTAACACCGAATAATAAAATTTTTGTGCAGTTTCACAGTTTATCAGCATGCAATGATTAATAGAAGCAAAATGTATTTATAAGAATTTTACGTTCCTCGTTCGCCTTATTCTGATAGTATTTCCAAACTCTCTCTCTATAAAATTTGGCAGTACCCGAGTTTATATATATTTTTTTTAATATAAACACTTGAGGTATTCCTGAACGGAAATACAAAGGATTTGTGGGATGGGACATAAAAAGAATTTCTCTGAAAATCTCTAAGACATACAATGGGGATCTGAAGTGTTAAAAAGTATTTTCACAGAAAATAACATTTCACTTAAATAAAAGTTTAAAAAAAAGAGAAAAGAAAACTTTACTTTTATATATGTAGAAAAAGCCATCTTGAAGATAGAGACATGTATTTTACATTAGCAAAAGAAATTCATAAAACCATTTAGACTATGACAAAACTATGAAAACTGTTGCATGGGAAAATGTAATGCTCTTCTGACTTCCAGACTTAAGGATTTAAAAGTCTAACACAACACTGTATTTGATAACACTATGAGAAAGATATTTATTTTCATAGTTGTGAGAATTTGTAGTGATTTTAGAAGGATATCTGTTAAAAAACTTCTGTAAGAAAGTCGTCAGTGGTTATACCTAGCACTGTAATATAATCTCATACTATTAATAATATACATCTTAGAAATTTACATGTAAGTTACCCAAAAATAGGCGGTAAAACCGGGACTAGGTAGTTTTCACTAAATTAGCATCGAAACCTATCAAAAAGCGCTTGGAGCTAGTTATAGTAAGCCTGCATGTTATTCAAGTGTTTTTTTTTTTTTTGTTTTTGTTTTTTTTCCAAATAAAAAAAAAGTTTTTCTTCATTTACTCATTCTCTACTTCAGTGACAAAACTAGAGTTAATATGGCCCGAAAGGAATTTAAACTTAAAACGAATGCTGTTCGGGACCCTTAAACAAAAAAGCTGTACCCCTCCCCCTATAAATTTTTTTTTAAAAAAACTAGGTTTTTCATTCAAACAATCTTTATAGCATCAGATAAAGCCCATATAAAAATTATCATTTTAATTGAAATGTACTCCAGCTAAAAACGTTTGGTCGCTAAATAAAATTTTGTATTGTATAGAATCGATACAAGTCTTTAGCAATGCTGAAATTTGTGGACGCAATTTTATTTATTATATTGATCTTTTAACTTAGTCAAACTTGGAGAATAATCTTAATTTACTCTAAGTCACACTTCTATTACAAGTCACAGTTGCAATAGAAGTAGTTCAAAATTTCATCATGAAATGGTACTAAAGTTTTTACCTATGGAGAAAGGCTTCATTATGACTTGGACTCACTGATCAGTATAAGCACCAATTTATGGTGAAAAGTTTCTCCATAGAAAGGCTGCAGATAATTCAGCACCATTTTGTGGTGAAATGTTGAACTACTTCTGTTAAGAGTCTAGAAACATTAAATTCAAATTTATTTACGTTCCATAATATTATAAACTAGCCAATGTTACTAAGTATAAGAGGGACACTGTATGAATTTACTGTTACAACAACAAAACTTCAGAAGAAAAAAAAATTGTGCTGTAACCTTTTTATTTTTATTCTTTCTTAAGAGCAAGCACTAATGACATTCATTTAATGCTTTCATGCAGTATCTGCAACTTTTATTGCAGTAAAGGATTTACACTTGCTTTAAGAAGCAACTTATGACAAATAATATATTAAGAAGAATTCAAAGGTCGGGTTGAGCAAATTTAAAAAGAAACTTTTAAGTCTGTTTACCTTCAATTTGATGTGCTACCAGCATGGTTCCTTATTTACATAGCTTTTGTTTCCTAAAATTTTTAAACCAGTATCCACACCTGAAAAATACTGAACGGAACTACAGCACCTGAAACTCTAATTTAGGTTTAAGGCCATTTTTCAAAACTAAACTTAAATTTTTATCTTTTCTTTGGGACGAGATTTGGACATGACAGAACACAATCTTTGTGATTCATGAACGGTGAATTTGGTTCAAGTGCGGAGAAATTAGAAACAAAAGAACTACAGCAAACGCTTCCTAGTATTATAATCATGCACGTACAGTCCCGTCTGTATAAGATGCCGCCCAGTCTTATTGGATAATGCTATAAAGTTCTAAAAAAATAGGAAGCCGCAAACTATTAAAACATATTTATTCAATTTAGTTTATTATACAAAATACCGATTTGCAATAACATGAATATTTCTACATCTAACAAGTCAAAAAAGTAGCTTTTAGTGTATCAGTAACGTAATATTTCATCTATCAATTTCTTCTAAAAATCTCGTCTTAGCAATGCCTTTGAGTTACAATTCCTTTGACGAAAATTTATTCAGATAAAACTTTTTTTTAGTTTTTCATTTAAAATCATAATCTTTCCTAAAACCAACAGTATTCATCAAATTTACATATAACTATTGCATTCTTCATTGAGTTTATTTGGATAATATAAACTACATTTATAATAAACAGTAATTATAGCTGTAAAGCAAGTAATTTACTAAATTATTCCATACATTGAATATCAAATCATTGTAAAATTACAAACGTACATTTTTGAGTATTGTTTTTGTAGTCCCCCATCCTAATCGATGAGGCCTTTCCCGTTATTTGATTTCTCTTATACATTTTGTTTTTACTTTCGGCTGAAGTAATTACAACCCTATCATCCATTATACTTATCAATCGTTACATCTCCCTATTCATCTTAGTCTGTGTAATAATCAAGGCGATATTTCCTATCGCCTCTAATTACCTATGCCACCCTTACAATCAAATCTATCTTGGTTTTGTTTTCCTTTCCCCTTTCATTCCTAGGTGTGCATCGTTTAAGACCCCCTTAATCCAGGTAAGCCTCTTTCTTTTTTTTTCTTTTCTTCCTCGTGGGCTCTTTCCAAATGCGCGCTTCGGTCAGTCTTTTGATGTCTTGGAATGATGTCACCTCTGTGATTTAAAAAGCAATGCGCCAAGCCCTTCGACATCCTTTAACGCTAATCATCACAGCTAAGACAATGAATGAAGATGTTTGTGTATTATGCCCTGCAGAAACACACTCGTTTTTTTTGTTTTCCATTCTCTCTCAAAATTCATGTCAGTCAGAATGATCCCCAAGGTAAACTGGGTGGTTTAATTGCATCACGTGGCATGAATATGACTGACGGGGAGGGTGAAGAAGATAAAAAATAAAAAGGCTTGGCCCATACCGTCTTGAGCAGTCTGGGAAAAATAAGCATAAATAAATACTAGTAATGTTATGTATTGATGTTGCCAGGTCTGGCTCAGATCATTAAGCAGCAGGGATTATTTGATGAGAGAGGTCCCTAAGAAAGATATTCTGGGAACCTAGTGGTTGTCCTCTCTCACAGGCTTGGCCTGTGATTGTTATTGCTCATTCCTTGCAATAATTTTGTTATAATGCTAAGACAGAGTAAAAGTGGCAATAAATTTGTGTGGCTGACTGTGAAAAAGGCTTTGCAATTATGACTAAATCTCAAGAGCCATCGACAGTTGTTTTTATGGCTGATGGTTAAGCATGGATTGCATTTATGACTAATTCTCTAAAGTTATTGGTGAAGATTAAAGAGTTGTTTTCGTTTCGTAGATTGAGAATTTCAACTCAATTGATTTCGTTTGGGAATTTTCAAATGACTCTATATTTATATTTCGTGGCTGGAAAGTAAAACTTTACTATTGCAATTGTACATTATTTATATGTTTTTAAGGGGACAGTTTATCCAAAAATTTGATCAAAAAATGAATTTTCTCTTTGAAATATTAAATGAAAGTCTGTTAAATTCTGACTATTTCGACATCTTATTTTAATCATACGCCAATAATATTACGAGATATTGTAAAAATTTTTCACACACTCAGCGCAAATTCATTGGCAAATAATCTCTTATAAGGCTTTTTAAACATGTTCATATTTTCTTCACTTTCATGTTTTTAATAATGCTGAGGCTTTTTTTTTTGTATTTGAGATGAAGATTTTTTTTTTTGTACATATTCTTTTTATCTGATAAATCTGCGCATGAAATTAGCCTTCAGTTTTTTTTCTTTTTTTTATTTCAGAAATTATATGAAGAAAGGTTATATTTTATTGTTTTACGCTATCAGTAAAAAAATTGTATTAAACGTTGTATTAGGTGTACCAAAAAATCCATATCCAGTCTTGCGTAATATATATTTGAAAATCCTTTTTTTTTTAATAGGACAAAATCTTTTATTTTTAAAAATGTAGCAAAGATTTTAATATATATATATATATATATTAATTTTACTTAAATATGCAGTATAAAATGCTTTATTATTTCGAAATGTACTTTTAGTTCAAATCAGAAATGCATTCAGTTCATCATTTGTACCATATTTTTTAAAATGAAAAAAAAATTGAAATGGTAAACAGTCCCCCTTGAATTTAAAGGAATTGAATAAAAAATTAAAATATACAGTTTAATATAATTTCATAAAAAATATACTGCATTTTGATCTAACGAAATGAAAAATGCAAATGGACTGCTAATTTTCGTTTAAAATATTTGTGAAATGACACTAAAGCCGTAAATTCAAATAACGATTCTATTTTTCACCACTGCTTACAAAAATCTTGAAATGAATGATACCCATAGCAAACAATATTATTGCCTGCAGATCCAAGGATCATATTGCTATAACTATTTATCGGTTTTAACATCCGATAACAAAAACAGTACAGGGATTGTTGAGATAGCGATTGTTTTATACTTTTTTTTTCAAATGTTGTTTAAGAATTTCTTTCAAGTTCTATAATCTATTGTCGAAGACCGATAATCACTTCATTGGTAAAATACACCTCCTTTCCTAACGAAAAGATAATTTTAGTTTTATATCTTGAAATGTACCTAGATTATTTAAAAATATTACTCATTAAAATGACTCGTGTTTTATTTTTGAATTACTAAATATGTTCTGTATTCGATTTGTAGAGTTGTAACGCTTTAACATATTTGAGCAACGAATTATTACTTATGCATAACAGAAAAAGTATATGAGATCCGAATATTGGTATGTGCATTAAAAAAAAGCTAAAACAATAAATTAAATGACAACATTATAAAAAAAATGGTAACTTTTAATGAATATTTCTTAACAAAATTAATTTAAAGTCACATTTTATTCCAATAAAATGCAATACACAGGGCGTCCAGTGCTAACGGTGCCCGATGGCTATTTCCTAAACCGTTCGTCAGAGACACGTAGTTCCAATTGCAAAAATTCTCTATGATGTATAATCTATTATATCAGAAGCAATCGAAATCAATAAATCAATTCCTTTAAAAATTACGAAACTTAAATTTTTATACAGTCCTCTGGACTTTTTCTTTATACAATTTCAAGAACAAAAAAAAAATAAAAATAAATCGCAATTCTACGTCCAAAATGCACCTTGTTATGAAGCAGCAAACATTTTGACTTAGGTCACTTTTACACGTTTAAAAATGTCCCGTTACGGTAAACCGTTAAAGGAGCATTTAAATATTGAAATTTTAAATTATAGGTTATAATTTAATTTTCAGGCATAATGTGCAGAAAGAAGCAAAACGTACTAATTTTTAAGCTAAAGGTTATAGTCAGGCTCTATAAAAATCTATCCGGGATCAGACATACTAAATCGTATTGTTACGAATTTTCGGGGCAACCCGCTGCTCTGTGGCTTAAAATGGTTTAAAATTCGTATTCTACGCTTCAACTAGATAAATTTTGCTTTTTGTTGCATCAAAATCGGCCAATTAGAACCGGAGATATGGAGGTTTCGGTTTGCCATTATTTTTCAATGGAGGTTCTAGAAAACTCGAGAAATATTAGTCCTAGAGCTTAGATCTCTTCACATTTGTGGACTTATTTTTGGCGCCAAATTTGGCGATATTTCGCCAAAAGTCGCCAAGCTTGGCGACTTTTTTGGTCATTTGGCGCGATTTTCCCAATGGGGCCTGGAAGTTGTTTTTCCTGCATTAAAAACGCATAATAACCTAACATTTATCTTCTATGACGTAATCAAAATTCACGCTTTATGTAGAACCCTCAAGAAATTGACTTTTCTGGAAACCTCTTGTACCTCCTGCGTCGGCTATTTATAAAAGCGCGCGTCGCCCCGAGAGTTCAGTGCGAGTTGAACGCTCAATATGTGAAGAGCTCAGTACGCTTGTTTTGTGTGAATAGAAGCTGTGTTTTAGCTTGTTTTGTGAAGCTGTTTTCAAAGTGCTGTGTGTAAATTCTTCATTGCTGTGTCTTAAGGGATTGTGTACTATATCCCTTGAATATTTCTACGGAATTTTCGCCTGTGAAAGTGACTTATTTTGTGTGAGAAATACAGCATTTGTGAAAGCTTTTGATCCAAGCGGATTGTTAAAAGCACGTTACTGCTAGATTGTGCTTGTGAATTGTGTACAGCTGATTGTTCTACGAAGTTCTAGAAGCAATAAAGTTCGTGTTCCATCCTGACAAGTGACTTGAACTTTTTACACCAACAGGACTTTAGAACGACGAACCCCAGGAGTAGCAGAGTAATTCCGCAACAGTATATATGTGTAGCATGCAGATATGTTATATGCGAGTATCCTACGCAAAGTACAATAAGAGTTTTTTACACGTGTGCATATTTGCATTGCAGCAGAAGGAAGCTATACATTCAGCAAACGCTACACTATCAGGATTCGTAATATTATTTTAAGCTTCTAAAATGTATATATTCGTACTTTAAAATGTTTCATTTTCTAATTTAATGTTTAATGAAGTGTTTTATTCCCTTGTTTTTATATTTTAAGTTATATTTAACCCCATTTCACATTTAAAAAAAAACTCTTTAAAAAATTCTATTTTCAGTATAAGCTATATTTTTATGTTAATTTAATGAGTACACATAGTAAAACGTTAATCTTCTGTATTAAAATCTACAATCGTAAAATAGTTGATGAAATTGCTAATAACTAGACTCAAAACCATGTACATTAATTTTTCTCAAATTCATTTTGTATACAACCCCTATTTCATTGATCGAAAAGTGATCTAACTTCAAGCAGCTGTAACTCGGTGAATTTTGGTCGTAGAAGGATAATTTTTTTTTTATTGTGCGTGAAATTGTATAAGGAAATTTTTCTAAATATAACTGATAGGACCGGGGACCGTATAAAAATTTAAATTTCATAATATTTATAGGAATTGATTTATTGACCTCGATTGTGTATCTGATATAATAGATTATACAATTTAAAGCATTTTTGCAACTGGAACTAGGTGTCTCCGAATAACCGCTCTCCACCGTTAGCACTGGGCACCCTGTATATAATATGAAAGGGAAACTTAAAGGGAACAAAGAATGTATCTACCTGAAATTCTAATGACTCAGAAAATCGTTTTCTAAATTAAGCTGTCCAATTCAACAAAGTGTCTATAAATAAGTTACACATAATGCCTCTTGAAAAAGAAAAAGTTCTATATACAGTACGCATGCTAAAGGAAATTTAATGCTCCCGGTAAAATTTCTCATTTCAAAGGGAAAAGGAGTGATTAATGTTTGAAATTCTCTGCCATGGAGTGAGAGATTTTCCAAAATATTCCATTTTAAAGATAAATTAAACTTGCTAGAGCCAGAAAAGAGATGAAAAAATATCTATACAGAGCTTTGATTGTTATGTTGCAATTTAATTTTGCTAGGAAGTAAATAAAGATTGTAACTTCAACTGAAGAACTTCTTAGATCTTCGTTTTAAAGACAAGTTCTATGAATTTCTTATCCGCCATTGAAAATCAAATATATTTCATTACAAATTCGAAAAAAGGCTTCTCAGTCTTTTTAAATCATATTTGTCCAAACAAACCTGCTAATAGTTTAAGGGCTTTGAAGTTAAATTAATAATTAAACGCACTTGCAATAACACACAAACTTATTTAAAAACATATATTTACCTACTATAATATGAGTTTCACTTTAAAATTTCATATTTCGATTTCTGCTATTAAATTGCACAATTATCTTGTTTTTATACAAGTAAATTTACTTTCAGAAACTAGTACCCGATAATGTTTCTGATAGTTGCTTTGATTCGTTTAACATCAATCACATCATCATGCTGTTCTCTGAAGACTTAAAAACAGTCCAAAACATGCCCAAAAATACAGGAATTTGCTTATTCAATAATATTTTGCTTCCCCTTGTAGTCTCAAAATGGCGTTATTTGCCTTCCAATCTATAAGCAAGCCGATCCTGTGCTCCCTATATTATGTATAAGACTATATAGCATACCAACAGCTCAAGATGCTGTGTTGTAAGTCTGTATCATCCCAGGGGGGAAAAAAACACCAATTGGAACTGAAAGAAGTTCCGTTTTAATCTTGCAGATTATAAAGATTTGCTGTTTTGGGATAGCACCTTGGAACAAGTGATGATGCGTGTATTTGCTGGGGCGCCGTTTAGGGAGGAGGGAGATACCAGTCTTATAATACTGTGGCCCGGAGAATAGGTGGGTCTTTAGGCTTTTTGGTGGCTGTTTATAATAATTTTATCTTAATGTAGTTTAACCTCTAAAAATGAAATAACCCAAAAGTACTTATTTACAAAATATGTTAATGTACTATAATATGTTTGCATTTAAACAGATAAGATTAGTTAGTTTTACTTAAAATATTTCATAAAAATATATAAGTTTAAATCTGACCTAAAATTTTCCCTGGTTTATGAAGGGATAGAAACTCCAAACCCAGAAAAATCCTATGTTACAGGAATGCAGATAATATTTGGACTTGCAGCTGTTATTGTTCAATATTAATTTTTAAATTCAAAACTTCTTATGTCGAAGTCAAAAGCTTTTTTTCCCCTTCCGAAGTCAATTTATTGATCATGATACAGTGAGAAATCGGTCGTTAAGAGAGGTGGTCGCTCGGACAGTATAAAATTTGACAGCCACAAAAATGCTAAAAAATATTGTTTGTGTTGTTGTTTATGAAATTGCATACTAATGCATATTAGTTATTACACAAAAGTAATTTTAAATAAAATTCTTTTATAAATATTTAATATTTTCGTTTTTCCCCTTCGACATTGCTATGCTCTTCATTTTATTTTTTACATCTGACAAAAGAGCATTTACCCTGAAATTCTTCATGATTTCCAAATTTGTCATAATAAAATCTATTTGTGTTAAATAGCCTGGGCTGTCATTGTAAGTTCAAACTGTTTATCATGTTATCAGATGGACTTCCTTGATCAGACTCTGAATTAGTGTCTGAAAGGTGTAAAATACAAACAAACGCATAACTCACATCATAAACACGGTTAGTGCAAAAACGCAATAGTCGAAACATTTATCCCATTATTTCACCGTGTTATACGAGCGTAACCCTTTTAGCATGTTGCGAACAAGGTCAGAATTTTTCCTACATGCTAGTAATGTGGTCTTTTTAATCACTTTACTTCGGGAAAAACGCAAGAAAATTTCCGGATCGGGCATTGGGATCGGTCGCGTATTAGAGAGGGTTGTGTGGTCTCTTCTAGAAGAGTTTTTAATCATTAAGTACATAGTAGAGCTGTAGCAAACCGTATGTATTCGTTACTGAGATGCGGATAATCACTCAGACTCGAAGTAACGAATTGCTACTTTACGGTTGATATCGTTACTGCGTTCGGATCGAGCAGCTTCGAACTTCGAATACAGATTGCCAGGCGAACTTTGAAGTGGGAAGTTCCGGTAATCGAGTACTAATATCTGCTGTTACTTGTTACTGGATATCGGATCGCGGTTTCAAAGGGGGAAATGAGTCTTGGTATTTGAGGTATTTGAGTAGCAGTATGTTTCTCTTTTCGTTGCTGAGTAGTGAGGGGGTTGCATTTCGCATGTGCCGAATGGTCTCGTTTTGATGAGGTTTGAAAGATCCGTATGTTTTGTTTTCGTTACTGATGCCACAATATCAGATAGATACAGTATCTGCTGCTCTATTATGATATGGGATTAGACATGGCGTCTGTTTTATACAATGCGAGGATATACGGTATATAGTATGTTATGCGTGGGTGCCAATATCAGATTTATTCTTTGGGGGAGGGGGCGTGGGGGGAGAAAGGGGGTGTTCTTGTAATTGTAGAGCCGTATCTATACGAATAGAAGCACGTTAGTAAGGGGTGCTCGTGCTTTCTGACATTTTAGTACTAAATAGTGGTGTAATCAGGATTATTTTTCGGGGTGGTCCCGAAGGATTGAGAACTTATTTTTTTTAATGCTTGAGCTAGAACCGAAATATGAGTAATAAATAACAAGTTATTTAAGTAAGCCTTAAAAAAATATTTTTATAAAGTAAACGATTTCACGTATTTTTATTATTTAAAATATTATTTGCAAATTAAAAAAAAAAAAATATTAAGCGTGTAAACTTAAAGCACATTTTTTTAAAGTTATCGCTTCGTTTCAAACAAAAATTTCCAGAGGGAACCACGATTTCTATGCCCACCCTGCATACGCCACTGGTATTAAAATAATATTCAAAAAAGTTCAGTATGCTAAAAGTTCAGTTATGTATTAAAAATGTTGACGTCTAAGGGGGGGGGGCGACATGACCCCCATCTTTCAAGAATCCGCGCTCAGAAGCAACACTAGGCACAAGCTTTCCGTGAACGGGTTAAACCACCGTTCAGAATTAAAAAAGGGGGAGGGAGACTATGGGGGGGTACAGCCTGTTTTTGGAAGATATCTATGGGTGCTATCCGAGTTATTTGGATAATTTAGCATTCTATAAAACAATACATTTGTATAAAAACATCTATTAATGAGATAAAATAAGCTCTAAATACAACTCTTACGCTTTAAAGTCAAAAAATAATGTATGATATTTCTATTTGTTTTTAAACCAAAAAAATGTAATTGCATGTAGTATTTTAAACATTCGTAATCGTAAGTAATGCTATGTACAGTGGCGTAGCCAGGATTTTATTTCAGGAGGGGTGTGTGTGTGTGTGTATCAAATTGCTAACTAAGTATCAGTTGTAAATAAATATCACATTGTAAGCTAAGTAAAGGGTCAGATTTAGGAAAGGAGGGCTGCAGCCCCCCACTCTTCTAGGTACGCGCTATAAGACTTGTTTCTCGCGTTCGAACTAGTTACGAAAGTAACGAGTAACGAATACTTAATAACCGGTAATGAGTTTAGAGTAACGAATACATACGGGTATTAATATTTTTGTTACTTTTACAGTTCTAGTTGTTAGGGTAAAAAATCGGTGCCTTACAAAACTGGTCGTTAGAGGAGAGGGTCGCAAAGTATGGGTGGTCGCTCTTAGAAGTTTCATTTTATGTATATATGTATTACCCCAGTGATCCTAGAGGTGATAAATTATCGAAGATTATTTTTAAACGTAAGCGTAGTAACGTGACCTTTTTTTTCTGGCTTACACAGTGCGTCCCAAAAGTTTATAGACAACAGTTTTTTTTTTTTTTTTGAAATTGAAAAACATGAATAAATATTTAAAAATGCAGTTTTAATTATAATTAACATCAAGACAATAATAATACTATACAAAAATAATATCCCACAATCACAGACTTTGCGATAAAAACTAAAAATGAAAATTTAGTGTCCTAAAAGTTTATAGACAACTCATTTTTTCTTCTTTAACATTCATATTTTTAAACCATTTGTCCTAATCACTTCAAAAACTCGATCAGGAATACTCGAAATAAGAGTTTGAAGAGATTCTGGCTTTAGAGAAAACCAACTTCTTTCAATTTGCATCTTTAGATCTTGAACTGTTCCAAATTGACGCCCATTAGCATATACGTCTCTAGCTAATATTCCCCAAAGGTTCTCCGCTGGGTTCAGGTCAGGACTTAGAGCTGGCCAGTCCATGACAGCTACATGGTTTCGTCTAAACCGCTGCATTGTGGAGTTTGAGACGTGAATGGAGGAATTCTCTTGCTGATATATCCATTTGTCCACCCCTAGCAACTTTCCGAATGGGAATAACTGTACTTCAAGCATTTTCTGGTTATCTTCGGAGCACTGACGGCCTTTTAAAAAACAATATCAATAATTTACTATAATTCCATTATAGGAAAATGCTCCCCATATCATGAGTGAAAACCCTCCTTGATTTCTGCTGAAAAAAGTTTGCGGTTCTATGCGAATATCGTGACAGTAATATGCCCATCCATCGGGGCCATCTAAATTGAGCTTCTTTTCATCACTGAACAGAACATTAAACCATTCATCTGTGTAGCTCATATGCTTTCCAGACCACTGAACACGAGCGTCTTTATGCCTTTTTGTCAAGTTTGGTGAACAAAGCATTTTGCGATAAGCAAGCAATTTACTTACCTGCAGCTGTCGATGCACGGTGGATTTGGATACTGGAATGGTCACTTCTCTAGAAATTGACCGAACAGACAAGTTGTGGGTTGAAGCTAACTTGAAGATCTCTCTATCTTGCCGTTTAGTTGTTTTCTTTGGGTCGCCCAGTGTGAGATTTTGTTTTCAAATTGTCATCTTTTGACAGAATTAAAAAAATACCAGCCCTACTGCATCCAGGTTTTCGTACAATATCTACAAGTTTCATTCCACGATCATCTAAACGATAGATTTGGGCAATTTCAGTTTCAGAAAAGTGCACGTTGCGGGGCATCTTTACAATCAGTCGAAGAAAGAAAGACATCTTCGCTTTTATCTTAAAAAACTATTGAATGACGAGTACGTGACTTATTAAACATGCAAATTTGGAGATCAATACTTCAGTCAACTTGTAACACCGGTTGTCTATATATTTTTTGGACACCATTATTTCGTTTTTATTTTTTATATTAAATTCATGACTGTTTGAAGTACTTTAAGCATTTTACTATTTCTGTTGCGTCAATACATATTTGCATAATTTCTTTCGTCTATTTTACTTGTTTGATTAATTCTTAAATAATTAGAAAAAAAACGCTAGTCTATAAACTTTTGGGACGCACTGTATTAAAAGATAATAGTTTTAATAATCATTCCCCACTTTTTTTCATATTTATTTATTGTCAACTTATTTGTTTTATAAAAGAATATCATTATGAGAAAATCAATTATTTGAGATTATGAATACAAATTTAATCAAGGAATTAAAATATATCCTAGTTAAATAATCTATTTTCTCGTTTACATTAGAATTAATGATAACACTTTCAAAGTACACTTTTAACAGTTTCATCAGCTTGTTTTTATGTTCAGTGTGTGTTTTTTCTCATAATTCAGTATTCTCTGACATTCTAAAAATCCAGGCGTATCTTAATACGTTTCTGTGAAGCATTCGTGTTTAAGACAGTGAATGGTCTAATAAAAATTCTCTCACACGACGTTGTACACAAATACAATGGAATAAAAAGCAACATTTCTTCCATACGATTAAAAAATTAAGTACTGACGGCTCTCAGCTTGTTGAACTTAGTGTTTTAACTTTAACCAAACAGTTCCAAATTAATGTTAAATGCATGAGGCAGAAAACACAACGATGTTCTTAATTGGGAAAGCAAGCTTTAATGAAAGACTCCAAACCATTATGGCTATTTTACGACTAAATTATCATACTCTTGTATCGATTACCCATCGCTGACTCAGACGTGAGATTAGAGCCATTTCATCGATCTTATCTCCCGTATAAATTGTTGGCCTCTCTGCGGCACAAACAAGTGTTTATTAAAGGGCCAGTTTTATGCATCTTGGAGCAGACGTTGCTCATTTAGCACCTGAGTAAAAGAGGCCGAAATGCTTTATTAAAGTTAATGCTAATTTTATTCAACAAAATACAAAAATTGTTTAACTACGTTTAATGTTTTGCAAAAGTATAATGCTTGTAATAATGACTACTAGAAGTGCATTACGTACCTTGCGTTGTAGCAGCTCTGGCATGTTACTGCTTTGTTTACATTGTGTTCTAGAACAATGTTCCTTTGTTATAAACGGAGGCCATGTAGCAAATGAAATTTAAAACAAACCATAAAACGAGTGTGGGGTGGATGAATGTAGTTTTAATACTTTTTTAGTGAGTTCTAAAATGCTGGTGTCATTCAACGTTTATTCGATGAACTGTGTGCACCAAAATATGCCAACTCTATTTTTTAATTATAGCTTTTTATTATTTTTTATAAACTGAATAGAAAGGTATATTTTTGGTTATGAAGGACTTTCTCGAATCTACTGTGATCAAATCAGTTTGTAATGTTTGTGGTCAACTTCACGTTCTACTGCACATGTCTGTTTAGAAGAAAGTTAAAGCAGAGTCGCAAGCGTCCTTCCACATCTTGGGATAACTGATAATTACTCATAAAATATTAAGCTACAATCAGCATGCATCCCACCAGCACTCTAAATATATTTAGATTAAAATAATCTACTAAAAAGATTATCAACTTTTGCAAAGGAGAAAATTTGCATTTTGATATCTCTAAACTAAAGGAAGCCTATATGAGAAAGCCGCATCTTAAGATATCTCTTATCATTTTTAGTGATATTTGGAAGGAGATGTTTAAATAGTTTAACGAAGTTAAAATTGTTTCATTAAGTTACACACTTCCTAGTTAGTTAGATTTCCTAGTTAGCATTTATTTATCACATTGCCGCAGTTATGGTCATTCAGTAAAGTGTATACAAAAAATCTAGAGAAACGATTTGCAAAAATGCTATTCTGAATCACACATAGGATCGTAAACATTATTATCTTGAAATATTTGATAGCCACTGAATAAATTCAAAACCGCCATAAATGTTTATCGAGGTTTTGGAACCACTCTACCAGTCAATTTTCCACAAACAGCTACCTTGCAACTGTGATAATTCTACTGAAGATAATAACCAATGCCTGCATTTTTTAAATGTGGTAGATCATCCTAGTAAGGTAAATTCGTTCTGCAAAAAATTTATAATAACTTCATGGTACCTGCGATAAGAAGATGAACGAACTATATCCTTTTTTTATATGAATCCTACACAAATTTTAAAAAAAAGTAAAAAATAAAGAAATAAGAATGGAAGAAAAAAAGGGAAAACCTTAGTTTCCAAAGTAGCTTTATATGTATGAAGTACGGAAATTACAAAATTCTCACATCAAATGAGTTTAGTTTGGTAATAACGATTCAATTCTGCAACTAGTAGTTTACTGTCACCAGACCTCATTGGTAAAACAATCAGTGAATTACTGCTAGTACGTACTATTAGGGATCGAAAGATTTCTGCAAATAGAATGATTGAGACTGTAAGGTTAAGCATATTTAAATATTAAAGCATTTTTTTTTTCAATAAAAACTTTTTATTTCAATATCGATAACATTTTCCTTTTAGTTTAAAGAACACATTTGATTCGATTCAGTATATATTGGGTTGTTCAGAAACTAATTTCGTTTTTTTTCTAACCGAGGACTTAATCGTATTTTTTCACAGCGAACTTCAGACTTATGCCACATAATAATTACATATTTTGACAGCTTATATAGCAAACATGCTGGTGGGAAAAGTTCGATTGATTCTGAGCAGTAGCTTTGGTTGATACGCTTTCAAATATGGAAACAGAAAAGCAGTATTTTTGACATGTTTTGCCTTTTCTCTATTGAAAAGGTAAAAATACTGTTTAAGAAAGCAAAACATATATATATATATATATTTGAGACGTCAGATATTTCAAGTAAAGTTTCAGAGTTAAGGCAGGTAATATGGTTTATTGAACATTACATTTAAGTTACAATTTAGAATGAGAAGAGGGGAGGGGAGACGGGTACAAGAATCAGCGTGGACTCATTAAGCAGTTCTAGTGGCAGAAGCGCCCCGATTTTCGATGTGCGGGAGTATTTACGCTTACCACACCACGTGGTCTGCGAAGACACAACTCCTCCTCTCTCTTATCTCTGATCGAACCACACACATTTCCCAACATGACCCGCATCCGGGGCTACAAAGGCGTGGGGACACGTGTACATCTAAAGAACTCAGAATCGACGGCCTGATGTCTAGCAAATAACAAAATAAATAAAACATAGCTCCAGAGCGCGCGTGGCAAGTATGACAGGAAAGCAAAACTTACAGTGAAAGTACCCGCTTGACCAATACCCAAACTAGTAAAACCCAAATTACCTTTTTATACATTGTGTAAAGGCAATGTAAAAAAATGTAAAAATGTGCATAGTGTGTAGAAAATTTCGAAGACCATAGCTGTGAAACAGCAGTATTAACAGGAACGCTTGCTAGAAGAATTTTTCAAGGTAATACAATAAATGATAGCCTGCATGAGGTACTGCATTTATGTGACCTGACATTTTTTTTATTTCTAGCAATGTCTTGTTGTACTTTTATTATTTGGTTATTACTAGTATTTCTTAACAATCTGATGGCGAATACTCTCCTCAGAGGTTTTATTACTAGTTAACCGTCTAGGCAAATTTAAATTTTATTACATGAAAAAAAAAATAGTTGGCATCATTATTCAATAAAGGAAATAATATACGATCATTTTGGCACACAAAAATTTTACACAGTAAATATTCAAAATAAAACATCTACATTTAAGCAAACCTAATATAATGCAAGAAATTTTTTTATTTACATTGACACAATAAGTATTTATTGTTTTCATTTAAGTTATCGTACCCGGGTGCATGAATTTGTCATAAATTTTCAAGTGACTTTTCAGTGAATAAAATGACATAATCTCAAGTAAATTAGAATTTGTGTCAAGTTGAGAGTCCCAATCGGTAAGTCATTTCAGGTAAATAATCGAATGAATCTAAACTACGTCATAGTATGCAAATAACAAAAATTCAAATTTCAAATCTTCAGGAAATATAGGTAATGTAGTAGTAATTTAAGCATTAATTTAATAAAAGTAAGACCAGTATAAAACTTCAATTGAAATAAAATATTTAATAACACAATTCAATTGTAAACTTACCTTAATAAAAATACTATATTAATCAAAAGAAGCGCAGATATATCAATACAATTTTTTTTTCTTTTTTTTTTTTTCTTTTTTTTTATCAACATTAAAATAGCACTTTAAAATAACACACACAATTAATAACCATTTAAATATAATGCTCTAATGTTCACTTCAACTCTAAAATAAAAATCGCTTTCTTTTACGAAAGAAATTGATATCCACAAATTAAAATCGTCATCCCTCAACGATAAACAAAACACACACACAAAAAAAAAAATATCTTCTCTCCCAAGTTCAATGCAGGCAGGAGGAGTTACGGTCAACATAAGTTATACGCACAAAAACAAAAATATTCGGCACGGAGAAAAGGGGGAAATAATTCACCAGTTGCACACACTTCTCGTGGGGACTGTTTTGGGTGCAATGAAGGCAGTGAAACTCCGTCGATTTCCATCGGATTTTCAAAATAACAGTGGACGTGTGAAGAAAAAAAAATAAATAAGGAGGCACAGATTTCTGGATGGTAAACACGGTACAGAAAGATGATATCAGATAACGGAGGGCAGGCACTTCTTTAATTTACGTGTCGGCATCAGCGTCGTTAGTCGCTATGGAAAACTCAGGAGCGCAAATTTTTCGATGGGCTTCATGGGAGGATTCGATGGGAGGTCAGGCGAAAGTAGTTTCATCAAAGCAGGGAATGAGAAGTCCAGATATCTGCAGTCGGTGAAGGGCAAGTTGGTTCTACGTATCTCTCTGATCGGCAGGCGGTCGGCATAACGCCGCATCTCCGGCGTACTCCGCATCTTCCGGTAAGCAGTGTACCCCGTCTCCCGACTATTGAGCGTTAATTTTTTACAATTTAAAAATTTTATTTGGCACACAGGCAGTCATCCTGTCGACTATTTGAGACGTCAGATATTTCAAGTAAAGTTTCAGAGTTAAGGCAGGTAATATGGTTTATTGAACATTACATTTAAGTTACAATTTAGAATGAGAAGAGGGGAGGGGAGACGGGTACAAGAATCAGCGTGGACTCATTAAGCAGTTCTAGTGGCAGAAGCGCCCCGATTTTCGATGTGCGGGAGTATTTACGCTTACCACACCACGTGGTCTGCGAAGACACAACTCCTCCTCTCTCTTATCTCTGATCGAACCACACACATTTCCCAACATGACCCGCATCCGGGGCTACAAAGGCGTGGGGACACGTGTACATCTAAAGAACTCAGAATCAACGGCCTGATGTCTGGCAAATAACAAAATAAATAAAACATAGCTCCAGAGCGCGCGTGGCAAGTATGACAGGAAAGCAAAACTTACAGTGAAAGTACCCGCTTGACCAATACCCAAACTAGTAAAACCCAAATTACCTTTTTATACATTACATATATATATATATATATACGGTGTGCATGGGAAAGGTGTATTCAGAGAACGCCAGTGCCAAAACTGGTTCTCAAAATTTTGATTCGGCAATTTTGATGTTGAAAGCTCACCGCGTTCTGGAAGGCCAATTGAAGCTGATGAAGGCAAAATAACAGCAATAATTGATGCAGACCGGGGAATAACAGCTCGTGAGATCACTGAAAGATTAAATTTATAGAATTCCACCATTCATGATAATTTGAAACTCTTCAAAGCTCGAAATATGGGCTTCTCATGTTCTTAAAAAGAAATGACTTTCCGAACAAACCCTCTCCTCTCTACGTGCACTATCAACTGTCCTTAAAAAGTCATTAGATAGTTAGGCATTTTATGCAATTCATAACCCATTTCTCACTTTTAAGATAATCAGTTGTATCACATACGTAGAAAAACACCAATTCTAAATAGCCTCCCAACTTCTGTAAATTTTTCCTCTGACTCTGACCACTCTTCTCAAATAATAAGAAAAAAGATGCTTAGCGTTTTATTTTTACTTATTTTTATGTTTTAATTTGAACACCTGATAACCAGAATATTTTATCAAGTAATTTATGTTCACTCATTCATAAATGCGTAATCAGCTTTTTTTTCTACTTAATATTATTAATTTATTAATTATCATTTATTTAATTCAAAATGAATATTTACATTAATTTAACTTTTTTCCCTTTTTATTCATTTAATTTAACTATTCACTTTTATTAAATGCTTTTCAATCAAGAAAATTAAGTTGATCAAGGAAAAAATAAAACAAAACTCAATAAATATAGTATATGTGCCACTGTAAAATTACATGTCTAGATTTTGAAGTAGTAAGCATCATATTTAAGTATGTAAATTGTAAATAGTTCAAAAAGTAATGCTAATTAGCTCTGAGCATTGTTAACCTATCCTATGTGTTTAATACCTTGGCTGACAATATGAGCTCAGAAGGACACTTTTAAGTAGCTCAACTATCTATCAAATGTTAGATACTGAGATTAACAATTGCATGCCTTCTTATGGGATCGACTGCCAATCTTCCATGATTTTGAACCTGATTTGAAAATAGATTGCAAATATACAATGTAATAGGCTGTAAACTTCTCTTGACTTAAAGCCGATTGGATTAGATCTATTTTTCTTTATATTGCATGACTAAGCAGCATAGTATTTACCACTTCATGAAAAATGCCAATTGAAATTTTGGAATTTTGAAAGCATTCAGTCAGAGTAGGCTGAAATTTAATGTTTTGATGGATGGATACTATCTGTATCAGGAAATATAAATTTTTCAGATGTATATCTTTAAAATCATTTTATGTAAACTGCAGTCAGTAGATACTTTATAAATGTACGATCCTCTTCGGCATGCAAATGAAATTCAAATATTCACTTGGTATCAAAGCATAACAAAATTGTTAACACTGATATATGCAACTTCCATGCTCATTTGGGAGCATATTTCAAGAGTTTTGAAAAACGTCTCTGAGATGTAATTACTTTTTTAAAACACATTAATAGATGTATGTATGATATCATCATTAATAGATGTATGTATGATATCATCATTAATAGATGTATGTATGATATCATCATACATATCATCAATAGATGTATGTATGATATCATGATATCATATCATTGTCCGCAAATAGACATTTACTCGTATATTTATATTAAATTGAGAGGGTATTGAAGCAGAAATTGATAATTTTTTTTCTGATTTATTGTCTTGACTTACAGTTTAAAGACATGCATCTTCATGATAAATTACAACATACATAAAAGTAAATTACTACATTTTTATTAATTAAAGGGTAATGAAGCAGATTTTTTTTTATTTATTGTCTTGACTTATATATAGTTTAGACATATATCCTCATGAAAAATTACAATTTACATAAAAGTAAATTACTACATTTTTATAACATTTTAAAGAATGTCATTGAAAATAAAATACAATAGACACAGCATTTGCAGTATACTCTGAATCACAGTTTTAGAGCGAGAAAATTTCATAAAACTTTAATAATGTAATTTAATTTTTAATCAACACTTGCATAAAAAATGATATAGTTTTCAGCCACTTGATATTTTGTCTAATTTTATATTTATTTAACTTTGAATTATGGATTTTTAAAGGAAATTCTTCTAAAATAGAGTATCAAGAGAAAATTACATGATTACTAAAGTTGTCAATTTAATGAACGTTATCGTGTGTAGTTTCTTCTTAGTTAACCCGATTTGACTAAAATTATTCACCATATTCAAACATACTCTTCGAATAATTTAAAGTGTTTCTTGACTTTTAAACTGCAATTTGGTAGACTGTTTTCAGATCAATTCGAGTAGCTAAGTCTAAAACTACTCTTCTTCTTCTTATTTTTTTGCAGTTGTTGTTGTAACTAAATAAACCAAACTCATGCATTTCAGAATTAAATGATATCTACACAATTATCCTATCCCTTCATTATATACAGTAACATTTTTTATGTACCTCGCAAAATACAACTGAAATAGGGAAAACTTATTATTTTCTATTAAATAACAATCACGCAGTCATTTTCGATCCTGGAGCACAAAAGGTCCTTTCATTCGACTCCAATAAAATAATTCTACCGAATTAGCTCAAATATACCGAATAAAATCTAAGTACGTCTGCCGGGACTTCTACCCCTCTTCGCAAATAACAAACCCCTCAACTTACCCACTCATCACCATTGTGAACCTGCTACAATTCTCACATACATTCTGCCGGTATTACAACCCGATGACAATTTTAATGCTCGTGACCAATTTTTTTCTCGTGCGCCTGCCCCACCCCAACAATTAGGGATAGGCCGCAATTGCCCATTAGCCCAGCTCATTTAAGGAACCCCATGGCCCTAGGCCCCGATCGAACGTTCATCAAGCGGTTATAGAAGCATATAAATAAAATTGTGATTAGGAATCGTAACAAGACAACTTGTGTAATCGGGAAGCATGGGATGTAATTGGATCAGTTTTGTTTTCTCTTTAGTTGATGATCTTTGATCGTGCTGTGAGAAGATTTCAATACTTGATTTTTTTGTATGTCTTCGCTATGTATCTGATAAAGACAATTGAATGTGTAAGTAACTGGGAGTGGACAGAACTTTCCGTATATATATATATATATTTCCGATTTTAAAGATTTCGATTTTTGTTTTCGCATCACGTTCTTCCCTTTTCTAAGGGAAATTTGCATTTTCCACATCTAAATTTTCTCTTAGGTCCGAGAAGTAAGTCATACGTTAAATGATTTAATGAATTAAAATCAACTGATGTCTAATTTTACCTGGCATTCGATTATAAACCTTTCACATAAATGCTGATTGAAATTGATGAAACACTTTAAACTGACTTAGTTATCATATACAGTGTGGTTATGATTAAACTTCATGTGTAAAATTGGTTCCAGAGCGTTAACGGGAGAACGTATTGCAAACAAATTTGGTATATAGACTACACATGAGATACACTCATGGAATAAAAAAATTAGTTCATAAAATGCCCACTGGGTGGCGTATTGCATGAAAATACAGCACATTTAACAATGGAAATGGCTAATTCGAAATGTACAAGCCATTTTAACTTTAATTCAATTTTTTTTGAGAACATTTCAACTAAGTTAAGGTTTATTTTTTTTGAAGAATTCCCGATGCAAAGCGCCATCTGGCGAGCAGCTTTGAACTAAGCTTTTAAAAAATCTTCCAATAGCGCTGCTCGTGTATAATCCACATGCGAAATTTACTGCTAATCGGCTGACCCTTTTCGGCGTCAAAATTCTGCTTATACGTGAAGCTTAACTATAACCACCCTGTACATTTCTTTTCTTTACATAAAAAAATAAGTGTAACATTTTTTTTCTAATATTCAGATTTCTTTGTTACATTTTTTAACAAAAAGCACTTTAAACTGATGTTTGAAAGTAATTTGACCTTAATGTTTTCTTTTTCAATAAAATAATTAATAAGAAATATCTGATTTACGTCAGACTATCTTTTCAACAGTTATGGCAAAATTTATTTGTTAACTGTTACATGTACCTACTTTACTAAGTTTCTTAAATTCTCTAACTCTCATGTTGGTTGACACATTCAGTTGAATACTGTGAGTGCACGTATTAAAGTTCTAAGAAAAAAAAAAACTTTATTAAAAATTGAATTAGGTACTCCGAAGTTTTTGTCCCGAAGTGGCCTAGTCGCTAAACTCCGTTCTATATAAGAACTCGGAAAGTGAAGCAAACCCTGCTTGTCCAGTGCTTAGGAGGGTGAACAGCTTTCTCTTCTGGACTACTGTGGAACCGTGTAAACTCTTAAAAATTTGGTTCAACATTTCACCAAAAACTTGGTAAAGCATGGTACTTGTAAAGTTGGCTCCATAAGATGGTGAAACCTTGTTCCAACCTTTTGTGTTTCACAAAAGTATGGTTAAGCCTGAGAAACAAATGTTTCAAGGTTTCGCCATCTTTTCAAGCACCGTGATTTACCATGTTTTGGTGAAATTTTGCGCCAAATTTTTAAGAGTGTACGCTAATAGGAGCTGGTGAATGTAAAATCTGTTCGTGGCTCTTCTAATGTGTCCATGTTGTTCAAACGATCTCTCTGAGGGTGCCAATTTCAGGTGCTAGGTCCCTCATCTGAAAATGATTCAAAATTAGGCGTTTAGCGCAAAATTGGTCTTCCTAATAGGTGCTTCTATAATGAAATGACCAACATCTACGGGCCTAGTAGCTGTCAAGCCTCCAAGTAGGTCGCTGACCCGTCCATGAGAAAGAAAAGAAAACTCATAAGTAAGCAGCAATTTATTTACAAATTGATGAAAATATTTCTATCACTAAACTTATTGTGTTTCTGCATCTGCAGTGAATTTATAATTGGTCATATTTATAAGCAAACTGTTTTTAAATCCATAGCTTTATATCTACAAAACTTTCCTTCTATAACAAATCCGATTTAAAATACGTGTTGTCTCTGTAAATAACAAGAATAGCACAAACATTGGATTTGATAGATAACGTAATCCAGCTTCGTATCGAACAAAATACTCTTCGAAAGCTTGCTATGAAAATGTGAAACGTTTTGTAAAAAAATCGAAACTAAACCATGCCGAAATGAAGTTAAACATGTTTTGAAACTGATCCCAAATATCGTATAAATCACCTCAACTGTATTCGTTGAGATGTTTTACATTTATTGTATGCGGTGCATGTCTTTCTTTACCTCTTGAAATGATACTCTATTCTATTGTAGAACACAGAAATGAACAATGTTTAGAATATTTCTTGAAAAAAAAATAAAGTTATAATTGTCATGCTTTTAAAAATAATATGAATTCTTAATAAAGCTTATTTGATTTTTGCTGTTAGTAGTTTATTAGCAAATTTTTGAAATGCTTATAAAACAAACACGTAAAAACTCATTTTAATTTGTGGTAGATATCTTTTAAAAAATTTAATTTGCTTTCAATGATTAGTCTAACTTCAAAATATTATATACATAATCATGTTATTTTTCTCTAATGGAGACACTAATCGTGTTGAGGTATTCGCGCTACTAGGCCGGAATTACTGGCCTCTTTAATATGGTGGCAATTAATAGGTGGAATAATGCTGCCCAATTTAAAGAGATGGACAATATGGCACCCGAGTCCATTCCGGGAATCGAACTCATACCCGTGGCTGTAGTACATGGTACAAGGATTTATCATATATTTTTCCTTAGCGATTATTTAAAATGTCGCCAGAAAATTCCGGGTTTTAGCATATGAAATTTTTATTACGTGGCTGCAATTTTTTTCACTCAACATATTTTAAAAAGCTTATGATTAGGCGCTATGAAGATTTCATCCCATAATAGAAAAAAAGTTTGGAAAATATTGATGTTTAGCAGTTTTTTTTTGATTGATTTTTATCCAACATGGCCTCAGATACCTAGTTTCTTGTCCCTGAATATAGTTGTATTGGGGCGGACTTGTTGAGAGTTATCTGGCAAGCAGACGTTATTTGAGTTTTTTGGCAACTGGAAGTTATGTCTTAACACCTATAATACAGAGAATACACCGGGTATTTCATTTCTTTCTGAAAAAGCAAGTTATGCTCTTATACCTAATGTTCCCCGACACAGTTCAACAATTTACTGATATTTAAGGAACATTAGTTTGTCAAATCTTCCTATTTATATGCATAGTGGTCATAAAAAAACTATTCCGATTTATGGAACTCTAGTGGCCTATTTATATATTTAACGGAAACTTATTTTCAACAGAAATATTCTTCAATATTCTACCCTACTCCGTTAATATCTGGTTTTACATTACTTTCGTGCGTAATTACACTCTAACTTTTTTACGCTGGTGTGGCAAAAAATAACAAAATATCCACACAAATGATATAAGTTTGCAGATTAAACTTAAGGAAAAATAGTCATACCTATGAAACAATCGAAATTTTTAACTGTATACGCAATCCTTCCTTTTGAAAAGCTGCTGTTAATCTTTCAGCTAAATAATTAAATAATAGTGCAACCCACAAAAAAAAAGAAGGAATCCCTCACCACATAGAGATTTCTCCTCTGCTATCTCCCATTCACTTGAGTCGTTTTTCACCACAACCGTGAACTTGATATCAGCAAGATCTCCCAAATGGAGCAGCGATTAGGGCAATTTGCATCCATTTGCAATTAAATGTGTTTGCGAAATTGCACAGCCTCAGCGGTAGGGATTTATTTTGTAATGCTTACCTTCGTCCGTGGAAAATCTGGTTATCTAGAAAATAAGGAACACACGGAAAAATCCGTAATTTCATTTATTCTTTTCACTGGTTTATTAATGACGCATATGAGACTTAATAACAGAGTTTATGTCAGAAATATTTTAGGTATATGTTAGTAAGTCTTTTGCAAGCTGCCGGAATATTTGTACAGCTCAAGCGCATAATTTTTGAGTTTGAAGCAAACGTTATTCATTAGTAATCGGTGTAAAATAACACTAAGTGAAAGGGAATCTTAAATTTACCTTTTTATTTTTCAAGATTAATTATACAAATTATAACTAAATTTTAAGTATTTATAAAGTATTAAATTTATGTGTATGAACTATTGAATAGAGCTGGAATTTTGTGGCTACAGTGTTATATTTTACTTTTTTTCAAACAAATATTCATTTTTTCCTAATCACCGTTTAACAGGGGCCTTTTTATTTAATATTAGGTGTAATACAGAGCGCATTTTACGTTTTTTTTGTCAAATTTGTTAATGTATCCCATTTTGCAAAGGGGCGCAGCACCCAGAATGCCTTTCTTATCTTGTAGATGCGCTTTGCATTTTTATTTTAGAACTAATGCGTCAAGCTCATTTTTCCTTAATTCTGGAGCTCTTTGCTCTTCACTGAAAGTAAAAAAGCCTTACCTAACTTAAGAGCATTTATTTATCAAATCTTAACTTTAAAAACTGTATAGGTCTCTTATTACAGCAACAACGTAAATTGTTAGATTTTTTTCAATTAGACAAATCTACTCCATCATTAATATGCACAAAATTGCAACGGAATTTTTTCACCCCCCCCTCCCCATCAACTGGCAGAGGGTTAGAGCAGAAACATTTTTATCTCAAAGTTTGACATAATGTATGTTATTTTAAGTTGTTTTTTCAATTCTGTCCATACTATACAATGCTGGACGAAAGACCTAGCAGGAAGTAGGGAAAGTTCTCTTTAAAAAATTCAGCTTTGATTAACTAAATATTAGGGTAAGCTGAAGACAACTTTTAAATAAATTATTTACAGTTATCCCCATTATTAAGACAAGCTACTAATAAAAACAAATTGGACATTTACATTGGATTCCGTTTCTGTACACTTCACATGGGCCCATTTTTTATAGATGGTACAAGAGTTACAGTTGGCCCCACAATCTGTTGCTGCAATTGGCACCATTATGACATTTTGAAGTTATACTTGATTACATCTAAATCCGTAGTAGTATAAATCTGAGGTTTCCCGCAGTAGAATAAAGATAAAAGTATCATACATTGATAAATCACCGAAGGTATGATTTACTTGTTGGGTACTAGAATCAAAAACTCAACGAAACAACTTTTTACTCTAAAAAAAATAAAGAAAAGAATAAAGGAAAACACTTTATTCATCATAGCACTCAGATATCTTACTTATTTCTTTGCAATTTCTGGACTTAAATTGTTAGAGGGATATCTTGACTGTTTTGAGGGTATCTTCTGTCTTCATTGTTGTAAGAACTATATCATGCATAAAATATGGAATGTTACAACTGACGCGTGTTATTTTTTATCATAGTCTACCCTACTGTACAGATTTTTTTGAGGCAAGATAACACTTTCTATTTGCTATGCAATATGGGATACCCATTTACCCATCTCGGAGCCTTCCCGCACTCCTTACTACAAAATTTCGGATGCAGCTAAAAAAGTGTCCACGTATTGCTTGCATTTGTTTAGTTTGATAAACACGTAAAAAATATATTGAAATATTATTTTCTACAATGGAAGTATAGCATCTTTACATTCACAGAGAATTTAATGAGGGCGAGGGGGGGGGATATCATGTGATATGATTGATTCCAGTAACTTCCGAAAAAATATCCAATTCTACAATTTTTAACTGTGAGTATTTCCCTTAAAAACTTTCAATTTCAGTTATTAGTCGGTTTGAGTATTTTATATGTATTTCCTTATTTTTTATTCAATCTACATTTTCTACATTTTTTTTTTATCTCATGAGCATTTCTTATCAAACATCCATCTTTCTACCCTAAAATAATCCCATTTTTGCTCTAATTTTACGCTCTTTTTGTTTTACTCAATTTGTAATGTTTTATTAAAGTTAAAAAATTTTAAGATATTAAACTCCGATAAAAGCTTTTTTAGCATACTAAGAATTTATAAAAATTCAGAAGTCTCGCGCTTGTGAAGTAGTAAAATTATTAAGTAAGTAACGAAATTCGATGTCTAGATAACAGGGCAAATTATTTTTCATCTGCACATTATGAACACACAATCTTGTTAAATTCCACTTCTCTCTCACTGAAGTCCCCAAAAAGTATCTTTACTTTACTAAACAGAATACGTAAAAACACATAAGTAAGTGGAGTGTTGATGTAGTCATAAATTTACAAGCATGTAAGCAAATTTTACGTCTAAGTCAGCGGTTCTCAACCTTTTTAACGTCGCCCCCCCCAGGCTAACTTACGGTGGCGCGCCCCCTCATATTTTTCAGCATACATTCAGTTTTTTAATCTTTAACAATGAACATTTAGTCGAATTTTCTACAAAATAACGTTCATCAGTAAAGATTGAATGAATATTTCAAGCGAAAATGCATGTATTTTTGAATAAAAATTAAGAATAAATAAGATGATTTTTTAGAAACATGCATCACTACTTTCTGTTTGGTTTTTCTCGCACCCCCCCCCCCCCCCTGCAAACGCTGTGCGCCCCACATGTTGAGAAACGCTGATCTAAATAACAAAATAAATTGTCTTCCATATGTACAATGAGTCCGAGCATATACAATGCAGCTGAATTCCATTCCCTTAATACTCCAAGCATCTTTTGGCAGAGCTTCATCCCATTTTGCTTTAGAAACGCGTGCATTTTCACCCAAAACGGAAGTAGTGAGTAATTGCAGTGTAAAAAGGGCTGGTGCTCATCATTTAGCCGTGGGAAAAAGGCGTAAGCACCAAAATCTTCTTCACCGCAGAAATGCGAAAGAAAACCACCTTAGAAATGAGAGAAACACTGAGTGCGAGAAATTGCAAAGGAGTTTTCGGTCGTTTCGAAATCCGAAGCTCGTTATGAAATTCATGCCACGTTCTCATAATTGTCCCGAAAGAGGTAGAGGGAAGTAAAATAGCTGACCACTTAAGGAAGGTGGGAGGAGAAGCTAATCTTACACGACTCTGCGGTCGAGGATGTGGTTTATATGAAAATTTTTCTCTGACAGCAATAAAAGGAATTAATTACCTAATGTGGTTTGTTTAGATTCTCAAACTTTTTACAGATAAGAAATATTACTTTACCCATAGAAGAAATTTCACGAGTAAAAAATACTCTTTTATTCTAAATCATTTATTCAGCCCTCTTTTTTGATTTTCTGTGTCGCTGTCGGTCAATGTCGCTCATAGTCATTTCAACTTTCAAACTTCCAGGATCGAATGCCGGTATATTCAGATGTACCTTGGAAGAGGTTCCGGATATTCTCAACAGATGGCAGTACCAATGCTTTATTTCTATCGGGATCGCATTGTCACTCCGTGGTCACATTGTTACTTAACTGTGGGATCATATTGTGACCATCACACGAGGTAGAGATATCCAACTCACATTGATTAAGGCGAAACTCTCCGATGGAACACGAAACTGCGGAGTCCCATGTTATCCTATGAGAAAATTGATTTCACTCATAGCATCCACAGTTATTAATATCTGGTCTGGTTTCTTTCTCCATCATCAAGCTCTTCAAGATGTATAGTTTGCCGTTCCTGAAATTATGATATTTTCCCCGCCAATATTTTAAAATATTTAATTAATTTTTGCAAAACCGGTTTCACAAATTTCAACCGAATATTTAACCCTTTAACGCGCGGTGTCCTCGCCGTGAGGACATCAAACTCTGACGTTTTGACTGTTGCCAGTCACGAAGAATAGATTTGATTTCTATAAAAATAGTTGCGAGTGACATAGCTCCACGAGAATCCTTTACTTTTTAGCACGTTCATTTCCCGTAAAAAAATGGTCACGATTATTTTTAACAGCACTGACCTCTGCTGAAAAATGGAAGAACGCGAGAACAACTGGAAAGATTGCCCAATGCTGAAAAAAGGGCAGCCGTTGTCATCGCTCGACTTAACTACCACCAAGATGGCGGACGATCGAAACGTTCATCGCGTGCCACAGATCTAGAGACCCTTTTTTGACGCAGCTGGCTGTACGCGAGCACAGGCAGCTGTCGTTGCGCCTCGAAGGGTTAAAATATTATTTGAAAAATATCGAAATTTCAGGTATGATAAACGATGCATCTTGTCAGCTGCTAGATATTGGCGAATAATCCAGAACCATACATTGATATTTGTGGATGCTGTGAATGAAATCGATTCTCCCATACGATAACGTGGGACGCTGCAGCTTCGTGTTTCATGTGAGGGTTTCGCCTTAAGCACCACCGTCACAGCGACTACATGTGACTCAATTATGACCGTCACTTCAGGGTCGCTATTGAATAATTATGATATTAGAATAAGTAAAAACAGGATACTTCCAACATAAAAAGTAAAGTGATAAAAGATAAACAAAAAGCATCAAGAAATGATTGAGCAGAAATACCAGCAGAAAACAAATGAAATTTTAATAAAGATTGTATCTCAAGTTGGTTTTCCCTTCGATTTCATATTGTATCATTTTTATTGCCATTTAGATAATCTAAAATCTTCAGATTCATAAATGTTCATAAACAGAATAAGTAAATATAAATAATTGTTTCAGATCATTTAACATTTTATAAATGTCCTTATTCAAACGTTTACAGCTACTGATTTTTTGAAACGGTTTATTTATCAAGTATAAAATAAAGTACGAAAATTTAATGAAGGGAAAGAGTTTACACTTAATTTAAATTTCAAGGAATTCATCTCTTAAAAGCACCCGATGTTAGATCATGTGCATTTTTTTAAGTAAACACATCCTCGAAATTAATCACGAATGAATAAACAGTTGATATCCTATTATCTCTCTCCTTTGAGTAAACTTTTAAATTAGATCATTTTATTTTCCCATTCACATTAGAAAATTTGCGGAGGATTTGAATAAAAAACACTATTTAAATGTATTCTAAATCATTTAATTTTTTTAGATTTTAGTGTTCAATCTCCCAGTAAAATTTTCAAACTGAAATGTATTCAAGGAAAAATCTTTCCGACTATGTATATATTTGCAAGTAGCAAACAATTTCAGAAATATCTAAAAATGTCTGCATGTAAAACTATCCAAAAAAGGTTTTATAATAAATTATTTTAATGTAAAATCATTTTATTAAAAGCTAATAAAGTAGTATTCACAAATTTATTTATTTTTTTTAACTTTTTTAAAACTTTGATAACATCTGGGTTTTAGAAACAGAAATTAAAAAAAAATTAACCGTATCTGATTTACACGTTTTAGGAACCTTAGTTGAATTTTACCTTGTTTAAAATTTTTAACATACCATACAGCACAAAAAATTTCAGATTATTACACAGTTTGGAAACGCTAAAAATATGTATTCATAAGCCATCGAAAGCTTCGTGAAACTTGCAAGAGCATTAAGGTGTCTGGAAACTTGACAACATTTTTAAAAAGTTTTAGTTATATTACAGAAACGCTACGTGGTTACTCCTCCTAATCGTGTAATTTATGGGAAATAGTATTGAAATACGCATAAAAATAAATTAATTGAACACTAAAATAATGTAAACACGTTTTAAATCATTCAGAAGTTCCAGGTCGCAATATAATGAAAGATTGCAACATTGCTGGGATCTCAATGAAATATATTACGTGTATACATTGTCATACTTCAGCAAACATTATCCACATTGAAACGAGAAAATGCAACTATTTACGAATCTTTTACATTATACGGCACTTTTACATTAGCATGCGATATAACACCTGTACGTGTACAATATACAATAGTGTTTCGGCTTGAAGTGCTGTATTCCAAACTGGGGAAATTAGTGCAGGTAATTGAAACCTATAAAAGAATTCACCTAAAAATAACATTTTTATCGATTAGTAATCATTTTACAATGCCCGTTAAAGGAATTACGATACATGAAAGCACTCAATAACACATGAAAGTGAATCTTAAGGAACTCAATTAAGGCTGATGCATGGATTGGGGTGCCCTTCCAATGTAATGAAGCATGGAAGACACACAGGGCCGACGCATGGATAATGATGCAGTTTCTAACATAATGAGCCGCGGAAGAAAAATAGGGTTGACAAGTGGGTTATGATACACTTTCAAACGCAGTGAATCAAGAACCAATGGATGGATTATGATACGCTTTTAACATATGAAAGTCCTTCAGAATTCTTCGTCTAATAATTATACTCTCGAGACTCTTAGTGCTAAGTAGTAATCACTCTAAATACTGCACTTATTAGATTAAACTTTTAAACTAAGAATGATTTTTAAATGATTTAAGTTCCCTTCCACTTGCATTTGAAATCTAACCATTGCAAAACCAGTCTAAATTTAAATAATTTATAAATAATTTAAATAACTTACAAATAATTTACAAATTGAAATAATTTACATTATTTAAGTACAAATATTCACAGTCAATATTCCACAATAAAAGTGAAGATACTTCCCATCATTCAAAAACATTTAATATAATTATTCGAAATTCTATATACAGAAAAATGTTATCCTCATTGATTTTGAAGATGTTTAAATACACTTAAAGACTTTTAATATATATTTTAAAATATTTCAAATTGCTTCTGCTCCATGTTTTGGTGTACTGATGTTTCGCGCATAATATGCCTACATTCATTGCTGTAACTCGCAATTCAAATTCATGGATATACATAATAGTATTCATAATATGAAGAACTAGTAACTACTCTGAAACTCCAATGATGATTGAATACGTTGACATTTCACAAACCGCAGAAGCCTCAAGAAAATTCAACAAAACAAACATCTAAATTTTGATCCTTTTGAATGTAAAAGTTTATCTTGACATTTTGAAACATGACGCATTTAAATTACACTCTTTGTCCTCAGAAAGGTTTAATCTCATGTGTAGTTTCATAATTTTGCCGTGTCTGTAAGATTAAACACTGTAACAGTCTCACGCGTAGGAGAAGACAATGGAACAAAGGACGATGGTTCTGAGACAACTTAAACTCTGAGAGTATATTTGAAAAGCTCTCTTGACATTTTTGGATAAACAATGTCAATCTAATTATCAGGAAAGTACTCTGTGTTTGCTTGAGTCAGCTTTAGTGTCAGCTGAGTTTAGGAATTTTGAATTCTTTTGACTTCATAAAATGCTTTTGCTTGTGTGCAAGAAATGTTCTTCGTATCATTCTTGAGTTGTTAGCAAAACAGCAACAATATGAAAGATAACATTATGGCTGCTAGGTGTTGTGATTATGGCGAAGCTACACAGGGGCTATCTGCCTGGGGGTGTACTTTCATTGGAGGACATTTTAAGAGGTTCTAATCCATACTATTATTATATCTGGAGAAAATGGCTCAAAAGCCAGTTAGATCGACAACCGTGCAGGTCAGAAACCTAGACCTTTAACTTCCGCCATTTACCAATGTCCAGTGTCATATACTTACTCACTTAGCAACCTTATGAAAAAGCATTTTGTAAGACGCAGGCTCTAAAATCAGTAGGTTTTTTCTGGTTTCAGTCTTCATGGAATGTTTGACTCGATATAGTTTAAGAAGTAAATTATTTTGCAAGAACTTATCAAGGTTCTCTACTGCTCTAGAGGGAATTAACGCCCTCTCTGTACAACGAGCAAATTGGTGGACAGTCGTCTACATTCGAGATTAAAATTACTATACTAAAACGAAAGTGCGAACGCATTCCGTTTTAATACAGTACCCTATTTTCGAGGCTAACCTGAAATTATTTGACTAAGAGAATATATTTTGACACTTTTAAAACTGATCATTGGTGTATTTGTTGAATGATACAAAACTGTAAGTTTCTTCATATGACTTCTTAAGATGTTTCTTAAAATTACTGAAAGGCTCTATATAGTAGTGTTATAGAACCTGCAAATGTATGGTTATAGTAGCCATACGAACAAGGTGTGAAACAATAATCATGTTTTGACTTCACCTTTTTAAAGAACTTAAGATTACAATTGGAAACTGGAAAAATAGAACTATTTTGTATTGAGTTGCTACAAGGAAGGTAAGGTCTTTTGGGTGTCTCTCAAAGCAGAAAAACAAACAATTATGAAACAACGGAACAAAAAAAGGCAGACTTTTCATTGAATTCACCTAATTAAGTTTTTTTATTTGTTTTACAGTCATTTTCTGATTGCTTTACTAAGCTCAGAAAAAAAACCATAAATGTTATTTTAAGTAACGCAAAAGTTTAGATAAAAGTCCGATAATCAATCTAAAGCTATAACTTCAGCTTACAGCACAAGTCTCAGGTATGCACCTACCTGTTTGAAAACGTTGAAACTTTTCAAGCCACATCTCTTAAAAATAATTGGTGTGATGACGTTACTTTTAGTAAAATAACGATTTTTTAAAGAAAAGTAGATATTTGCTTCATCCAGAAAGATTGGTATCTAGGAAAAGTAATAAATTATTCATAAAATGCAATCTAACAGGCAGACTTCTTTATCAAAACTTTTAACTTTACATGCATTCCTCCTTATTTCGAATCCTAATTAATCAACATCAGCTTCCAAGGTTTGTGTCGAACTAGTGAACGATAACGCTTTGCCTGGTGGCAGCAAACATGCCGAGATGAGTATGTTGAAGTAAGAATGATCACCTTTTAATTATAATCACATGTGTTTGCGGCCTGACTTTTAAGTGCCTGCAAAAACAGATCTCCATTACTTTTCCCTAAGTTGGTAATTACACGCATTTGTCAGCATTCTGTCCCCGGATTTCTGATCACCCCATCAAGGGAGTAATAAAATGGGTCGAGGATTTATCATTTATTTACTGTTCTTTACTCTCATTCATTTCTGTTTTATTTTCCCCATTCAATAGTATTCCTTTGATCAAAACAAATACCTGAACTAATGCAGCTTATCAAGGAATCTTTTTGCTTTCAAATTGGTGTAAGAGCTGTTAATTATTGTTAAATTTTGTCTGGATATTCTCTTTAAGTAATTTACTTTGCATTCCGTATTTTAAACGATTTAAAAACAAATAAATTTTCCTTCATTTATTTGGCACTTCATACACAATGTTAAAGCGCGTGCAATTTGACATAAAGTTATGACAGCAAAAGTTTAAAACTGATCACTTAGCGTAAATTCATCTTGTTTTAGAGTCCTTCTTTAAGTTACACCATTACTTGTTTTAGGAATTATTGATTATGAATTTGGTGTTATACGTTAATTAAACGTGCGAAAATATTATAGCAAATAACTTTCATTAATGGTCTAGTGATAAACACAATTGAGAGAAACACAATCTTAAACGCTATAGCAGATTTTATTTGTCATTTTCTTTTTTAAATTTATATTTGATATTATTAATTTACATTTTCTTTTTCATAAATTACATTTTTGTATCATAAATGTATATCATTTTCATAAATAGAGACTTATTTTCATAAGTTTTGCTAAGTGTTTTATGCTAATAAATTTTAACTCAAAGAGGTGATTTAGTTCATCCTTTTTGGCTCCCTTTTTGATTAAGTTATAATGATTTAGAAATTATATGTAGTGTGCAGTTAATTTCTACTAATGTTTAATTTAAGAAAAGAGAAGTGTTTTAAACATAAATATTAAAATTTCACCGGCTTCCATTAATTCTATAACATTCATGTATCTACACAAAAAATGCACTTTTTTGTGTTTTATTCCAACTCTTTTAATACAACTAGTATACATTTGTTCGTTTATAGAAGAAATAAGAGCTCATACATCAAACATAAGCCTATGTATAAAAATTTACTAATTTAATATGTATATACATATATATAAACTTCATTAAGAAAAATAAAATTAAATAAATAACAAATAGTGTCATTAGACTTAAGCCTTTTTGTATTAAGCGTCGAGCTGTACATAAATAATACCCACAATTATCATTCGGGAACAGTTTTTTGGTTTACCCAAATAGCTTATATTGTTCGTATATAGTATTTTCCATCCATTTATGCAGTTATTTTAGTGAACGCAGGTAACATAAAATTTTCTTTTAAATAATTAAAACTGCTCTTATTGGTAGATTGTCGACATATTGCCTCAGAGTATATTAATAATGCATGATTTCAATTAATGGTATGCTTTCTGTAATAATAGATTTGGATGAAGCGGAGAACCTGAAGTACAGTAATTAACACCGCAGGGTAAGACCACCACTATCATTATGACACCTTTTGGTGAGAAAATTACTCTTAACTGGCCATCAAATACTTATTTTCCAATTATTTTGGGATAGATGTGAGATAAGAATCACCCGCGTACGAATCACTTGAGAGCACTTTGGGTTAAAAAAAAAGCTAATTGTAAGTTTAAACAAAGTGTATGGGCTATTCCATATGGCAATATAAACGTTATGTTATTACTTGCTATAAAACTGAATGTAGAACAATATGTTAATTAATAATTACAAACACGAAAATGAGTGTCTACAGAACAAAAATACTAAAAAGTTGACGTGTGTAAATTAAGTTTTATCTATAACGTTAAACGTAATGATTAATGCGATTTTTTTCCCTAGTTGAGTACCTGTTGCTCTCACGAACATGACGCTAGGAAATTCAGGATTTTCAGATTTTTAAATTTAAGGATATTTTTTTCTACTATTTAAAGTATAAATGTGAAGGATTTCAAGTTTATTCCATAAGCAGAATCGGTAACATTTTCTTTGAAATTAAAAGTTTGCTGTTAAATCATCATAAATTTAGGACATAAATGTACGTTGAAGCTATATATTAAATCTAGAAAAAAAATTTTGGGCATTTCTTTTAAATTAACCCTCCAAGTGACATAAAATCCCGTCCACTTCATTCCAATTGTCACTGCAATGCACGTAAAATTTAAATTATTTATAATACTCAGATGCTATAAAATATGTTTTAATATTAAAGTTTGCAATAAATATAGGAGATTATTCTATTAAAAATCACAAATTTTTGAGTCAAAACTTTAGTTTTTCTAAAATTTTAAAGTTGCATGAAAATTGTATCATGAAAACAACTTTGCATTATTTACTCACTTCCAAGACGCTCAAAGGGTTAATGAAACTTTTAAAAATCTTTTGTGCAATTTTATCGGTAGTGCTTTCAAAGTATAAGATTGAGACAAATTTAATGAGATTCGAAAACAAGAATATTTTAGCATTTTAAGTTCATTTTTTGTTTGGTTGTTTGTTTATAATGTATATTATTTTACATGTGTATCTGTAGAATTTCAATCCAGTCAGTCAAAGCGGGTGAATAAGACAAAGAGACAAACATTTTTGCTATGATATCTTCTATTAGTATAATATACCACATGTAATTAAAAGTCCAATATTTTAATATTTTCCTTAAATTAAAAATTAAGGTGTAAATTAGCTTTAAAACTATTTTGGGGGAAATGGCCATTGGCAAAATGCATGTTTAAATATTGCTACTTAATTTATGAATTTAGTTTTTGTAAATATCAAGCAAAATGATAAGTTTTTATTTGAGTGAACTGATAAACAACCTATAGTAGCTTAAAATCAATATTTAAAACTAAGTAGATGTTTAAATATCTATGTAGACAATTAATGAAAGTTTTAAATGAAAAAATAACTTTTCAAAATGGTTGTTCACGGAAGGTGTTTTTAATTATAAATATATCTATATATATATATTTCAATTTTTCCTAATGATAGTGTTCTTTAAAGAGACGAATGTTGTTATAAATGAGACTGCAAACACTATTTCACTGCATAGAAATCGTAGATTGGCTCCAAATAATCAACTGTAGAATGAAGCACGTAATCAAACACCAATAAGAAATAATGCTTTCGGTATGTATGACCTGTTAAAGACTGAAACGGTAAGTCACACTCTCTCATGTTGTTTTTTGTTTTTTTTTTCTATTTCGCAGAGATTAGAATAGAATACGCTTTAACCCAAAGATCCTAATCTCGAGATTGATAAATCAAAGTGAGAATTGGTGGACATATTCGTAATGAAAGATGTAGCTAGATAAACTGTCTAATGTCGATCCATGGAGGTCATAAATAGATACTATTTAGATTTAGACGTTAAATATTAATAATTTATGTACAAGTGAAATGCCCTGTGCAGTGAAACTAGAGACTTCATAGCCGTCACTGGAAAAGTTAAATTTAATTCATTATTAAAACTTTAAAACTTATTAAAACTTACGCACATATATACAAGGTGGTTGTGATTAATATTCCCTATAAACAGGGTTCTATAGCCAAAACAGCTGAACGGATTCTAAACAATTTTGGTATATAAACTATACATGAGATTCACTCAAGGAATAAAAAAAAATTAGTTCAAAAATGGCTATTAGGGGGCGCTTTGCACGACGAAACAGTAAATGTAACAATGGAAATGGCTGATTTGAAATGTAAAAAATATTTCAGTATATATTTAATAGTTGTTGAGCATTTTTTAACTGATTTGGGCCATTTTTAATCTGATTTCACCCTGCAAGGCGCCACCTAATTTATTATTTTTGATTTAAATTTTTAAGAAACTGCCTGAGTGCATCTCGAGTACAGTGCATACACGACCAACTTTGGTGGCAATCTGCTCACTGTTTTAGGGGAAGTTTAATTTGTGTTTAAAGTCAGACAACACATCTTACGTGATAGCTGGAATTGAACGGAGCTTGGTTAGACGAGATGACACCTGCGTCGTTTGTTTGGTTATGACGTTGTATGAAGTTTGCACGGAATAAGAAACTTGGACAGGGCTTTGCTTTTTGAGAAGAGTAGAAAAAGGATGCCTCAGCATTTGGGAAAAGGGAAAAATGACTTTACAGTGAGAATTTCGAGAAACGTACTGGGGTTAGAATTAATTTTAAATTGTTACAAGAAGAATAATTATCTATCATTATTATGTAGTGTATGTATTTCAATTTGCTATTCGAAATATAATCTTACAATATCGCATTTCGGATTAATAATGAAACGATAAAAGGGAACGTCTTAGTGTCTCATTTCTTGATAAACCAATTTGTTGAATGCAATTCCCGAAAAATACATCAAGAAATCCCATTTGACACAAAATAATCAAGGCAAAATATTGATGGAACTATCCATGTTTTATTCATATCCAATCAAAATGTTATGATTTTCGCATAAGATAGAGTCTTGCGAGGAAAATTGGATTAAGTAATTGAATACCAAAACAATTTGATCTGTGATAATATAATTATGAATGTTTATTGGTGATTTGTTTAACGCATTTCTTATATAAAATCAAATATGTTACTGAAACCTTTACCTCAGTTAAAAGAGAAAATAAGAAATTCATAATGTTGATAGAAATTTTGTATAAAATAAAATTGGTTATTTTTGGAGTAGCTTCAAAGATTGGTTTTCACGTATTCGTTATTTTTTTATTAGAATAAGTTAAACGATTGCTATGAATATTGTTTGTTAAATATTATCCTATTATTTTATTACTTTTCTAGTATAGATCGTGGAAGAAAAATAGGAAGCTCTTACGGTACTTATATTATTATTATTTCATACATTTTCAACAAATTTGTAAACAATAAATACTTAGAAAACTGCGAAAAAATAATGGCATGTTTTGTTTATAAAATAGGATACATACACAAAGTTTATGTGCATTCCTTAATAATAGTAGTCACATTTCACCTACGTTTCGAATGTATTCCGGGACATAAAGTAAGTCTCATTACTTATTTCTGCACTGTGCGCGTATGCACGTACACAAGTAGTCCCAAAAACATTGACTCATGCTTTTATTCCTTATACTGATATTTATACGGATCATATACACATACAATTAATTACACAATTACAAAGTTAATTTAAAAAAGTAAAAAATATGATGTGGAATAAAATTTTCGTCGGATTAAATCTAATTATGTACAAATTTGTAATTTTTATATAACCTCCGTAAAAAAAAAAAAAAAAAACAGTTAGTAAAATGTGCCCATGAATTAATTACTTAATGTACAAGCACCACCTCTCAGAGATTATCGTAACCATTTTTTTATTATTCTTATTCGATTTTTCTTCGCCTTCTGGATTACTGAAGGTATCGATTTTGGTTTCATTCGGACTATTGCTACGAGCTAGACACAACTCTAAATAGAGACACTTACGTATTTTTTAACCACCTTGTATATCTCTGAACCTATTTATGAAAAAATGCTGAAACTTTCTACTTGTACATCACCTAATGGGGGTACATTTTAGGGGTTCATTGGGTGCGGGTACAATGGGGGTACATTGAGTGATTTGTGCCACTCTATGGGGTACATTGAGTGATTTGTGCCACTCTATGGGGTACATTTTGCTAATTGGTAAATTTTTATACGGGTGGCCATGTACAAATTTAAAATTTGTATTTATTTAGACTTGAACTGAGGAAAATTTTAATCAATACCATAAAATTCTGTACTTTTTTTTAACGTAACTTAGTAATTTATTGTACAGAAAAGTTCCGAACTCCATGAAGTTGATTAAAATTTACGAATTGATTAAATTTGAATAAATACAAAATTTTAATTTTAATTTTCTCCTGCCCTCCGGGCAAAATTTTCACACTGAGGAACATTTCACTAAATTTTCAGTGAAATGTTCCCATGCACTAATAAGTAGGTGCGCAAAATTTGAGCATTTTATCATAAAACGTTGTACGGATAGAAGTCGTGTAAGTCACCATATATTTATTTTCAAACTTCTGACACTTTTGGATAAAATACTCAAATTCTGCACAGCACTTTATTAGTATATGGGGCACACTTTACTAATACAGAATTTTTCCTTACATCGTCCGTATAAAAATTTTAATTTTGTATTTACTCAAATCTGATTCCATAAAAATTTTAATAGATTTCTTGCAATTCTCCGCTTATTTTACGTAACTTTGTAAGTTATTATGTAATGTCTATAATCAATGTTTAAAAAATAAAGGCCAAAGTCAATGCTTTTGGTACTTTTTGTGTATGCATATAACTAAGTACTTAGTTTTGTAATTGAAATGTCAAAGATTGCAATTAGAGAACAAAATGGTACATGGCTTTAAAAAAATCACCAAAGTGTTTAAAGTGCAGAAAACAAAAATTTGAATATCAAAAGAGCAAATATTAGTGTCAAAAGCCTAAGCGATAAACACTCAAAATTAAACGGTGAAAGTTTCTTCTTGATTAGATTTGTTTTGGTATTGAGCTAAATTATGCTTGTAAGCAGTATTTTTTAACCAGTTATAAATAAAATTTAGCATTTCAATGTGAAAATGCACACGTACTATTTATTTTCTAGACAGTATAATCTGAAAAATATGCAGTAATGCTCATTTGATGTAATGCATTATAAAAGTTCCTGAGTAAGGAAATTCGAAAAAAAAAATATTTTTTTTTTAAATAACATTAAATTTATATATTATCATTTAACTATAATTATTTTAAAAAATCAACTCCCTGTATAAGAAAATAATGATTTACCCTTTTATCAAAACGATTAATCATGATGAATATAAGACTGGTAATGATCTTGAGTAAAACGTGTGTCCTTCAAAGTACAGTTTTTGCTTCAACGCCAACTACATTACTTTTTCTGAAATGCATAGACAATGCAATTTTCTTATTGGCCTTAAATATAAAACGATAAAATAATCCTGTATTTTGTATAACTTCGTTAATTTAGTTTTGAAAGTTCTGTATATTCTTTGTACGGCATTTTTGTCTGACTATTTTTTGAAGGCATGTGCTTTCTTCGTTTATTTGCAAAAGAAGGCAGCTTACGTCACCTAATGTATAGTTGAAAGCTAGCTACGTCCTTTTTGAAATTAGCAATTTTTCGGCGATAATTTTGATTTCTTTCGGCCCACCCCAATGTGTATAGTTTTATATATTATATAAAACCGCTTATTTAAACATAGCACCTCATTGTAGCTATAAGATTAATATCAAGTAAATTTATGCCTATCCTGATATATCATACAACCTAACATTAAATCAAACAGTCTCTATAAAATGTATAACTCTCTGTATAAAGTGTCTTTTCCTTTACATTACTTTTAATTCCGTTAAAACTATAATTGATAAATAATTACTTGGAAACTTGAACTGTTGATTAAATCTTTAAGTATTATCAAAAATATTCAGCATAATCGTTTTACGGGCAGCCGAATTCTTGAAGTGAAAGAATACTTGCGTCAACCTTGCAGAAACCAAACACCAAAAATCTAACACTCGTAAAACAAAAGTTATAGTCCCCAAGTAACTAAGTCGTCTCGTTTGCAGAAGGGGACCACACGTGCTTCGTTGTGTTGTAGCTCACGGAAAACCGCTGTAAATCTTGTCATAATTACAGTTGTCTTACTTTCCTCTTTTGGTTTTGCTTCACTCCGAAAGCTACATCTCTGGAAGCCACTGAGCATGTGTATAAAGACAAAAGAATGATTGTATTGCAGGCCACAGGGCTTGTCCGGGTGCCTATTGACATCTTCTGTGTGAAATTTGTTGATGGTGCCCCGCATTAAAATGCAGGGGAGGGTTGTATAACAGATGTGGTGTTGAGTTCTGCGCACAGAGGGCCACTGAACTGAGTATCAGGATGATGTATAGGCCGGGTTAATCGATTTTTAAACAACAGCAGTACAACGCGGCGATTGTGAAATAATATTCAATCGCATCAGATCTTGTTGTACATCGAATGGATTGCAAAAAAGCGCAGGTAATAAGTTATTGCTTGATAAATTGTTACGGAAAGGAATGTTTTTTTTTTCATGATTGATTTCTTAAGTGATTGAAAACGTAAATGTTTTAAAAGGAATCTACTATGAAACTCGTTTATTCAATAGTCTGTACAAAATCGTTAGAGTATATGACGGGAAATGAAGAAAAACATGTCCAGGAACAAAAATATATATATATGATACTTTTTTTCTCTATTGAATGATATATAGTGCAAATCTTCTACTAAAAATTAAATAAAGAAATAAACTGATACTTTTTCATAATTAACCCTCTCAGTTCGGATGAGCTGGCTGCGATTATGCATTCGTGATGCTCGGGAGTTTTCAAGAAGAGTGGTCGCATTGTATGGAAGCGTAAGTCGCAAAACTGTGTTTTATGGCATCCATCGAAAAATCAAAAGTTTTGTTATGGCACAAAAATAACTGTTTACAAAAAGTGTTAGTTATATTTCGGAATTTTCAGTAACTATGATAGTCATACCCATATAACTTTCCGTTTTTGCAGATTTTTAATAAAGCGGTGACAGTTTTCAGTTTCATGCATGCCGCCAATGGGCGGCAGGAGTAATCATAGAAGATTTCGTATATGCCGCCAGTGGGCGGCGGTAGTACCCAGGAACGTTTTGTGGATGCCGCCAATAGGTTGCAGTAGTACCCATGCAATGGGCGGCAGTAGTGACGAAAGGGTTAAAATTAGAGAACTGTCGATAGACTCTATTTAATTGAAACTAAATTCTTAAATGGATCTTGGCTCTCCACCTCGAGAGCTAGCAATTATTATTTCAAGAAACATGGAATACACAAATAATAAAACACTCCCACTTTTCTTCTTTAGTACCTTCCTACAGTTTCTGTTCAAATAATAAGTTTGTACTAGTATTATATTAAGCATTTAACATAAATTTACTACTTGATTCACTACATACAATATTGACATATATGACAAATGCAATTTATTTATTTTGTTCAATCGGTTTTGTCGTCAGTTTTATACTTACGGTGCTTATTTATTTTGTAACAATTTATACTGCTTATTGACTTGATTGGATTATTTTAAAGAGGATTTGTTCAAAGAGAGATGTAGCATTTATTTTTCTTCCTTACTTAAAGGATATCTGACAAATTCTCAAAAACTTTAGACAGCGATGTAGATAATCTTCAAACCGTGAAGCCCAATTCAGCTGAAACAGAATCAGATATATTTGACGTTTGCTCGTATTTTAAAACTGAAAATAATTATAAAACACAAAAAATTGGGAACATATTTCGCTCTCCAAATAAAGAAATAAATTTGAAACGTTTGTAAAACATTATTTTTCTTGATAATTATTACTTCAATAGAGTAAGAAAGCAGTAAAAAGTATACGTATATTTCTTTTACATGAACGAACTAACCTCTTGCTTTTCTTGATGCTTTATATATCTACAGATTTTGTTAGCTATAAAAATGATGAAAGTCAAAGCTTGAAGTGTGAATATTTATATCTCTGCACACGCAAAGCTTCGATTAGAAAGAGCGCACATTAAGAAATTTTCCTTAAGTATAGATTTTAAACGTATAATATCTTTGTTTGTGTGTGACTTGATAGTACCGTACTTTTTTTTTTTAAGTTTTCGTTACAATATCTTGCGTTGCGTTTATCAACATTAAAAAATAGTGAATGAATAAAAACTGTCTTAGAATATTTACAAAAAATGTGTGGACAAACAAAATTAATTATTTTTGTTTTATTTACTTCTATAAGTGTTCCAAGAAACAAAAGTATGCTAACTTGAAATAAGGGGGAAAACTTTGGAATGGACAGTATAAAAGTTTTGATTAATGAGAAACAATATTTGCTGAACCAATTTCGTAAAATACGTTTAAATTAATTTCAAAAGATGCATTTGAAAAACACTTCTTTAAAATAAATACAAATAAGTGAAAGTGTGATAGTATGGATTTCCAACCCCATTTTGATTTGAATGTAGCAGTGCGGATATGTTTTTTTAATTATTGTTTTATATAATAAATGCAAAATGCTTAAGTAAGTTAAACACCATGAAATTGAGAATTCTGGGTCCTGCATTCAGTAAATAAGCAAAATTCATTTTTCAGAAAACAAGTAAAATTTTTACATATGACTTCACGCAACCTGTTTTTAGTAGTTTTATTCCACAGTTACAAATGCATTTAGAAAAAATGTATCATTTAAAAATAATTTTTGTTACCAGCAAAGCAAACTTTGCAATCATTGTATCCTACATAATGACAGTAACGTCATTTCGAATTATGTAAGCTCAAGACCAAAAAATTGGGAGAGAATAGAAGAGATTCACTAATGAAAGTTCTTTCTGCACATCCCTGCAAAATCAATATGCTTGGCTTGAAATCAATTTCTTGTTAATACCAAGAGTTATTCTACTCTGATTATTTAAAACATCATCGTAAGGTACTTGTTTGCAGCGATGTTTACAATAATTGCTCAAAATTGAGACTATACCTACAACAATGCAAAACTGGAATTTTCTAAGGAGTAATTGGCAAGCAGATCCAAGATATCATTTTCCACCCGCGTGCAGCAGATTTAGATCAACGAGGTTTTCAATTGAAAAATCTGATGTGTCCAACACATGACTTCCTTGCACGTCTATTAAATCAAAAATGTTTTTTACGCACTTCCTCTAAACTTATTTGTTTGAAAGATATAAAATATCAATAATAGTAAGATATAGCGATTTCTAGCCAAACATTTTGATATCGCCAAGCTGAGTTCAATTTGAAAGATTTCTTTCTGACAATTTATTTGGCGATATTTCACCAAAAGCCGACAAACTTGAGATAGTTTGCGAGATTTTGGGGATAGCCAAAGTAGTCATTGACCACAGACTTTCAATGAATTGAATGCATCCATACACCTTAATGTATTTAAAGTCATTTGGCTCACCCTGTAAATAAATTCCCAGTCGATTGCTGTCAAAAAAGATATTGAAAACCGTTAGATATTATAATATAGTTCTAAATACAAAAGTTCAAAATTCTACGGGTTAAAGTTTTAGAGTTATACAAAATACGAAATAATTTTTGGCGCCAAATTTGGCGATATTTCGGCGAAACTCGTCAATGTCGACGACATTTGGCGAGATATTAAGCATGGACCAACAATAAGAGATTATCGCCAAATTTGGCGATATTTCGCCAAAACTCGCCAAGAACGATGACAAATGGCGATACTTTGGGCATGGACCAAATGACTGACTATCGCCAAATTTGGCGACATTTCGGCAAAACTCGCCAAGGTCGAGGACACACGGCGAGATTTTGGGCATGTACCAAACAATGACTGTCTACAATTGTATTATATTGAAGATGTCCATATACATTAAAGTACTGAAATTCTTTTCAGTGGACCTGTAAATAAACTCTCCAGTAGATTTTAACCAAAAATCGACATGCACAACTAGATGTTACAACAATCTTATATATGAAATTTCATAATAGTTTTTGAGATTTGAGAGTTAAATATGCACACACGTACACAAAAAAGTCGCCAAGCTTGGCGACTTTTGGCATAGTACTTGAGGGAGGCACGTGACGGTGGTCGGACCATTACCTAACTTATGTGGTAGGACGGTATTGTGCTTGAAATGGATGAATCTCCTAAAATTGCCATTGACCGTAATGTATTGGAAATCTTTTGAGTGTTCCTGTAGCAGAACTGTAAATGATAAACACACTTTATTTAATGGAGAAATTCATTTTCTAACTCTTTACAGCATATATCACTTCTGAATCGTTTGAAATAGCCCAATACCTCTAAAAAACGCTTTGATGAATTTCGGCCCATAGAGCGTAATGTATTTCGAATCTTTTAGGCGGTTCTGTAGATAAACTATCCAGTCGAATGGAACCGAAAGGGGAGGTGCACAACTAGATGTTACAACAATCCTAAATATAAAGTTTCAACATTCTACGCCTAACAGTTTTTGAGATATGCGAGTTTAATGAATTTCGGCCCATTGAGCGTAATGTATTTCGAATGTTTTGGGCGGTCCTGTAGATAAACTGTCCAATCGAATGGAACCAAAAGGGGAGGTGCACAACTAGATGTTACAACTATCCAAAATATGAAGTTTCGACATTCTACGCCTAATAGTTTTTGAGATATGCGAGTTTAATGATTTTCGGCCCATAGAGCGTAATGTATTTCGAATCTTTTGGGCGGTCCTGTACATAAACTATTCATTCGATTGCGACCAAAAGGGGAGGTGCACAACTAGATGTTACAACAATCCTAAATATAAAGTTTCAACATTCTACGCCTAACAGTTTTTGAGATATGCGAGTTTAATGAATTTCGGCCCATTGAGCGTAATGTATTTCGAATGTTTTGGGCGGTCCTGTAGATAAACTGTCCAATCGAATGGAACCAAAAGGGGAGGTGCACAACTAGATGTTACAACTATCCAAAATATGAAGTTTCGACATTCTACGCCTAATAGTTTTTGAGATATGCGAGTTTAATGATTTTCGGCCCATAGAGCGTAATGTATTTCGAATCTTTTGGGCGGTCCTGTACATAAACTATTCATTCGATTTCGACCAAAAGGGGAGGTGCACAACTAGATCATAGAACAATCCTAAATATCAAATCTCAACATTCTACGACCCAAAGTTTTTGAGATATGCGAGTTACATACATACGTACGTACGTACGTACGTACGTACCTACGTACGTACGTACAGACGGCATGGAAAAACTGACCACAATAAACTCGCCGCTGGTCAAAATGAGTTGCAGACGCGTTAATATGATCGTGCATGCTAGCCTACGATGAGATGCATCGAAAAAATTTTTAAAATTCAATTTAGAGGTAGTCAAAATCGGTTTTTTTGTCGAAATTTGGCCCCCAAAATTTTTCGGGATCACATTACTTCCTTATACTACGTACAAGGAAGTAATAAACTGGTGTGTCGTAAAAGGTATTTTTCATTTGTACACATTAAAAGTACTCGATGTTTCATAAATCTGAAAATCGGGTTGACTATTGAATTGCTCACCGTCTCCAATCTTTCTCGCTGAAAAACTGACATCCCAGCAGACTTACTCTTCAAACATTTTATGGATAACTACACTGAAATTAGCGGCCTTGAAACCGTAATTGACTTCGCACATTATGTGCATTTATCCGTTTTCACTACTTATAAATTCTCTGCGACCACGACCAAATACACAGTTTCAGAAGTTTTCCTGCAGGTGCATCAGATCAACGGATATCATGCCAACTAATGCTTTTTACGCCAAAGCATTGGCAGCCAATCATAGCCGCCTATTTTGTGTTATTGTTGGTAGTCTCAATTTTGAGTATTTTCTGAAAACATTACGCAAGAAGGACTTCCTGTAATGTTATAAATAAAGAATGTTTTTCTCTTCGTGTTTCTTGTTTTTGTGTTTAAGCCTTACCGTTTTATTTTCAAAAGTACACACACACAAAAGAAAGTTTGATAAGCTGTTCAACTTTCAAAGTCTGCCCCTAACATAAATCCACCTTAAGTTTTTCTGTGTTTTCATATATGAAAGTGTTTATCAAAAATAAATGTAATTGACATAATTAAGCCACCTGTTTTATAAATTAGCCCTCCATATCAGAGTATTGTGGCAGTTACTATTAATTAAGGTGGCGGTAAGGCCCGTAAATTCGGGGCTAAATATAGGATTTTTCTAATTATCTTGATGAAAAATTTTCGGGTCACGTTATATTCGGGCCAATACCGTATAAGCAACATTCGTAATAGTTTAAATTAGATTAATATAAGCTTTACCTTATCTGTTGTAAGAGAATTAATGTATCTATTCTTCAAAAAGAATTATGGTTAAATTAAATTTTTAAAAATCTTTCTAGAAAAAAAAACGTAGTTACTCTTTCTTATGGTATAAATGTTTAATTCAGAATAAAATAGAAATAGTGGCGCCAATAAAGACGCAAAAAGAAGTTAGGTACTTTAGAAATTGCACTATACATCGTAAAAACTGCGCTATGTAACTTAAACTACAGCATCTTTCAGATGAGACTCAAAATTAAACTATTACAAAACTGGAAAACTGGATTCTGAATAAACGGAAGTAACACTTAAGCAGATGCTCTGAATACTTCAACCAAACATTCTATTGGTGTCTCTTTTTAAATGAACATTACTTTAAACGAAACTAAAGTTTAAGAAAATACCCGAGTGATATAAAATATTATTTGAGAGGAAAACAACTTTTATTCAATAATTACTGTTAAAAAAGAAAAAAAAAAGATACGTAAAGAATAAAAGATAAAAGCTTTCAAATTACGGTTATATTTAAAAGCAAATTAATCAGTTTTTATCTTCAAGATAAATTCAGATCGTTTGAGTGAAATGAACCTCTTAATTTTCTGTTTTTCTATAAAGCATGCTAATGTTTTCAAAATATACGTGCTCATAAACTACCGATCTTTTTTTTTTCGCTTATTTTTAATTACTTCAAATAAAATTATCATCTATCAAACGGTACAGTTTGCGAAGCTAACAGTATTTTTTAATCAGGACCCTGTAAAAAAAATTTTTAAAAAATCTAACATTTGAAGAATGTTATTTACGGCAATGTCTAATTGAATTAAGAGAAGATAAGTATAATGAAGTATACAATCTATTGAAATCTATTACGTTTCCTAAAAGTAATTTTGTCACTAATACAAAAAGCGTTTTATTAATGAAAAAATAATATCCTTATATAGACAGGCGGTTAGCGACAACACTTTACTTACAAGTTATTCTGGAACAAACGTTTTTGCATTCACATGTAAAACAAAAGTGCAGTTTCGCGTGCTATCTGCCCCAAACTTCAACATTTTTGTATTAAATAAAATGTATCACCCCCGACAGTGAAACGAAATTTATTTTGTAAATAAATTATTTAGACGTTCTTTGCAATGATTCTGATAAACCCCGCGAAAAAGCTGCGTCAGAATTTAGACTTGTGGTGTGACTGCTTGACGGCCTACCTTTATCGTATATTGGGATTTTTATGAGCCCAAATTGTCCACTCTATGGGAATGACGAAGTTGTGGACAGGAACCATTTGTCGCGATGCTCGACTCTGCAAGGGGACTCCGAGGTGAAGATTTATTGGAGTGCCAGGCATCTGCTGATGAGACATTGACTTTTCTTTTTTACTGCATTTCTTTTCACCTAATTAATGTTTCTTGTTATTTTGCAAGAATTTGTCATTTTCTCATACCACTGGAAACAAAAAAAAGTTATTTCTAATTGGTAAAGGTACCTATTCTCTGTATTGTATTTTCAATATACACGTTGTTAAATTTTAAAAGAGTCAAGACGCGAATTTCGTGAATTTTTTTTAGATAAGTATTTTATAGTTTGATTACATTAATATTTAAAACAAAGTAACTATTTAAAAAATAATTTTGCTGGTAAAATATATGTAGTTATAAAAGGAATTTTAAAACATATTTCAAACGTATTGACAATTATGCGTTAGGATATTACACCCGAAGGCTTAATATATAAGACATACAAACTTCCTTATGTATATATTATGAAAAAATATAAGTCAATATTTTCTTTCATTAATAATTTTTGCAAATGGAAGTTTTTCGAACAGTGGCGTTACCGAAGAAAAATTATCATATTAGCACTCAATAAATCTTTTATTATATATTGCATTTTTGTAAACTTGATGAATCTAAATCAACTAAGTTACATTTAAGAAACGCTTAGAGATCATTCATAAATTTTTATATGATAAAAACATAATCATATCATTTCCTAGTTTATAGACCATAAATATAAGTCAATATTTTTTTCATTAATAATTTTTGCGAATGGAAGTTTTTCGAACAACTTAGTAATTCTAGCGTTATCGAAGAAAAATTACCATATTAACACTCAATAAATCTTTTATCAAACGCTATAAATTACCTCTAAAAGCAGTTTTGAATAAATTTTCTCATAGACGATAGCAGGATATTTTCTTTTTTAACCATCCCGCAATAATGCAATAATTTTCGTTTTCAGATAGAATCGTTTCTCCAGCCGATAGTTTATCTACAAAGTCATCGGGCAAAATGAAATTAATTATGGAACATAGCACACTTAGATTCCATTACTGGAATAATAAGCATTCAGTAATGGTACTCGCCATAAATATTGTATTACTTGTAAGCCTATATCTTTGAAGAATTTACATGCATATCAGGTACTACTAAAAAGGTTTTCTTAAGTAAGACATCAAGGCAAAGTATGCTATAGGGTGGTTAGTTTCTAATTTCTTCCACGAAACGTATAAAGAAATTTTGAATGTATTATTCATAAATATAATTGAATTGTAAGAGAAATTAACAAAGTATTTAGCCCATTTCTGTATCGTTTGTGGTTCTTTCATAAAATTTAGTTTCTGGAATATAAGTATGCATTAGAATAACTTTTGAAGTTGATTCGGCGAACATTCTTTTTAGAAATGAATGGTGTAAATTTAAATTCTTATAACATTAGTTGTATAATGCAGTGTCCAAATAATGAGTAGTTTTTTTGTAACGAAAAATTATGACAGAAAAAAATATGCGAGTCTGGTTTTTTTTATTCTTTTTTTCTGGGGGTAGGGTTAGGGGATTTTTTGTATGTTAAAATAATATCTTACCGACAGATGACGCAGGGGTTACTGTATTCAGTAGAAGTGGTCGGCAGTTACTTGACAATATTTATTTCTTAATGTACTTTTATTCCTTACAATTACAAGTTGAAGTCCCTGGATGAAATTAGCACACATTCTGCAAAGTGTTTAGGACATTTGAGAATAGTTTCATGCAATCACTGTTGCTGAATGCAGTAGCCACTGAGCAAATTTTGTACTAACATAATAAGATGTTCCAAATAAGAATTCCAGTCATACATTCGTTTCTTTCAAGAATTTTTTAAAAAATTTCTTTGCTGGTCTGACCAATTTGGGGCCCTGCATGGCCGAATGGATAAGGCACTGAACATAGTATATGGGCGGAGTGTGAAAGCTCAACGTTCTGGCCTACCACTCAGCTACCGATCTATCCCCAGACAGCACAGCAAACTTGCATCAAACTTGCAGCAAGCTTGATTTATCAAGTCAATAAACTTGAATTAAGCTTGAAAATTTCAAGCGTATAAGCTTAATGCAACCCATCAAACACACACCTGCTGGCAGAGTACCTTGCCAGTGCCTTTCTGCCTTTACGTCCTGCCTTACGTACCGGCCCGGCACTGCAAAAAGTAACTGAATCGTACCAAAAGTGGTCGCCCGAGAAGTACCTTGCCAAAAACCAGGGAAGGCAACGGCACTCTGCTGGCATACTGCATGTGCCGGCCGTTACTCACAATAAAGGCACTGGCCCATTAAGTTTATATTGCCCAAAATGAAACGGCCGGATGCCGGCTATTATTAAAAATAAAGGCACTTGCCTGGTACCTTAATAGTGACTACAATGTAATGGCACGGTACCGGATTAGTGCCTATTTACAGTAATGCTGCCATAATTAAAATACGAGCCAGTGGCGGATTCGGGGTAGGGGGCTTATTCATCAACCTCACCCCCACCTCGCAAAAAAAAAACATTCCTTAAGGGTAACATTTTGAAAGATAAAAAACAACACAAATGAAAGATAAAAAACAGCAAAATCCGTTGGTCAATCGTTTGCAAATTATGTGCGCCTATCATTAGTGAATTGTGTGCAGTTTTCATAAACTGCAATTTTCTTACAAATTTGCAGTCGCAAAAGATTTTTTTGTGAGAGAGGCGGTAACACATTTCAGAACCAACATAAAATCATTTATAAACAGTATAATTTCAATATTTCAGAGTTAGAGATTTTATAAATGAGTTATAATACTTTATGGTTGATATATATATATATGTGTGTGTGTGTGTATGTACTAATCAAAATCTTACAGGAAGTAATAATAAATAAAATTGTACGATGATTACACACATAACTTTAGGGTAACATTTCGCTTTCTTGTACATTTTGTTTAGATCAAATTATTTTTTAAATCTTAGCTATTCTGAAAAGAAATTTTCTGTACCTATATCTGTTGTATACTGCATGATTCAAATTTTATGGAGGAAGGTACTTTTATACACTAAAATAAGTATCATTAGTAACATCACCGACTTAAAAAAAAGTCACGTTTAGTAGCCATTTTCTCAATTTTAGTTCCCAAAATAGTAACATTTTTGAATGATTTTGTAGTTAAGAAATAAATATGCTTAATTTAGCTTCATTTAAGAAGGATTGAATAAAATGATAAATTTAAAAACTTCATATATATATAACAGAGCATATAATACATTTATTTTTATAGCACGATTAAAAAAACAGATTAGAATGTTTGCTAAAAGCTCAGTAGCAGCTTTAAAAAAAAAAAAGGGAGTTGACAAAAACCAACACCAGATTTTCACATGAGTCGCCTGGAGTATGGTACAAATAGTCAAACTTGACAATAGTATGAAAATGACGTTTTTTGGTTCAAGAAGTCGCCTAATCTTTAAATTAGTTACTTAAGTCACCGGTGGATACCGTGTGTACATTTAAAACAGTAAAAGTAAAAATTTACCTGTATTATTTTCCCGACTGTTTAAAAAATGTAAAATCCAATTGTAAAACTTTAAAATCCACTTTCTGTATGCATAACCAGCAAGATATCACTGCAGAAGCAAATCTTATTATAATTATTATTGCTCCTAACAGAGATATCTCACTAGTCTATAGCAATAACGTTCTCGAAAGTCTGCAACAACAACTAGAAAAAATTAAACCTAAAAAGCGTATTTCATGACTGGCTTCCCGCTCAACGTTTCAAGATTTGCAAAACGAAATGAAACATCAAGAGAAAAAAGTATGGGTTACTATACTCAATCGACACGAAAACTCGCCACTTCAGTTCTAATGAAACTCGCCAATCTTCAACATAAAAAATTCATTTGTACTTCGTATAAATATTCTGAATTAATATAGCCAAATCCACGATAACAGTTTGATTCTTGGTGCCTTATCGTGCAACCATGAGATATTAGTTGACCTCCGTAGATATATTGACCTCTTGCTTCCCGTAAGGAGGCCGTTAAAGGGTGCGAGATAAAACATTTGATTCGGGAGTAATCGAAGCAGAAAGAAATAATATGTAAATACTGGTTCAATGCTGAATTTCTAACAAAATAGCTGCAGGAGCTCTAATTTGTTTTATTGTAAATTTGAGCATTAATGACCTAATTTATATTTATCTTTTGTTTTACCACTGCTATATTTAATTGAATAAAAAAATGTCAATAGAAGCAATTATGTAGGCTGTTAAAATTTTTAATTTAATCTAAAATTCTCTGAAGAAAAAAAGACTACAGGAGCTGAGCTCTCATGCAAAACCCTGTCTGGTCTTCGTGTAATACTCTCTAACATATTTCTGCACCCTAATTCGGTAGATTTTAAAACGGGCTTAACGTAGAAAAAAGTCTCCAAATATGTTTTTCAGGAAAAGTTTAGCAAAATTGTAAAAAATTAATATAAATTATAAAAATGTTAAGATTAAAATTCATAATTCTGTACATAGTGGGGGTTATATACTGCCATATACAAAGTGGAGGTTCCACTGTCTGTGTAGTAAACATTTTTATAGTATACTGAACTCGTTTGTATTGGTTTAGTTATTATTTTAGTTTTTAGTACTAAAATATTTGAAGGCACAACATGAACTTCTCCTCTTACATCCCCCTCCCCCTCAAAAAAAAAAAATTCTTTGCAGTGACCCCGAACTTATATCCCCTAACACTTCTACACCGTATGAATGTGAAACAATATTATTTAATTAAAATATCGAAATTTTATGCCAACACTACGAAATATATATAGGCCCATTACTGACAAATAGTGCTGGCCCGGTACATTTTAAGCAGTACCACGCCGTTAACATTTTGTGCATGTCATAGACACATGGCAGTTCGCCGTTACTAGTTATGTACCGGCGCATATGCACTTTTCAGGCACTGGTACTCCAGTGACTTCCAGACGATGGCAATCTACCTTGCTCCCGGTATACGGCACTTCGCCAGCACGACGGGTACCCGGCCGTCATTTTGCGGGCAGTTGTGTGTTTGCTGGGAAGCTTGAATCAAGTATTCTAGTTTACACTTGCCCAACTTGGATTAAGCTTGACATAGCAAGCTTAATTTCAAACTTAAAAAATTTTCCTAAAAAAAACTTTTCTGAATACACGGGGCGCCCCACATACTTTATTTTTCCGCACATTTTCACCTCTATGCTGAAATTTTAAGTTATTTTAATCTGTTTCCATTAAACGTCGGCGGCTGGTTTTGAACCCGGGAACTATGGGCTGGGAGGCCCGCGTGCTAACCGTTCCGCCAATTCGCCTCGGGCAGCTATGACTAAAGTTTGAAGTGACTGTTGTCACGCCGTTTTCTGGCCAGATCGATAAGTATGGGCGATGCTGATAAGATTCTTTTATTTTTCCATGGGATGAATCAAAATTTAAATAATGTTATGTGTGATTTATAGACTCTAATAATAAAGAAATAAGCATAATATAAACTTAAAAGCAGGACACGTTTTAAAACTTTCAATATCGCAACACTTATGTTGAGCAATACTGCTGGCCAAAATCGAGACAAACGACTGATTTTGAAATCAATTTCGTAGAATAATTGTATTTTATTTTGAAGAATTTCCATATTTGGAAATATACATTTTTTTTTTTTAATTCTATGGTGAACCACCCATATAGTGAAGCATATTAACCAAGTAAATTGTGTTAATTATATTAAAATTTATTTTTAGGGCTAATTAATTAGTTAATGGAATTACTAATGTTAATTAGATGTAAATAAAACTAAAACTCCCCTCGTGTTATACTTCAGAGGGGCTTATCCCATTCATTCCTTCCCCTTGCGTGTTCTAATGTCCAGGTTTTGTGCGGTAATAAAATATAAAACACAACTTTTACGAACTTTTCTTTATTGAGCAAATTTGAGAAACGCTAGACAATTTATGTCCATTCTCTTTCACAGATAGCACCATCAACGCACGCTTTCGAAAGGAAAAATCAAGCTGTATACCAGCTTGACAATTCAACTTGACTCCTGCAAGCTTGCTGCAAGCTTAAATTGAATTGAACTGTCAAGCTTGTATTAATACGTCAAATTCAAAGAAATGTCAAGCTTGATTTAAGCTTATGTGCTGTCTGGGTCGTTTGGAGTTTCGGACTCTTTTCTCCAAATGTAACGTGAATACGCGTTAGAATCCCTTAAGAAATTCTGTCCGAGATATTCCCACCTTTAGGAAAGTTGTCCTGTGTAGCTCCGCCTCAAAAACATAAAATGAAATATTTTGATTAATTTCAATTTTATTTATGTTTTGCTTATTTGATGTTAAGATGCCCCTGATTTTACTTTTAAACTACAGAAAACAATAGAAAGCAAAGGTATTGTTTTAGAGCCAGTCAATAGAATCAAACATAAAATGAGCTGAGAAAAGTTTTTTCAATGTTTTCGTTATTGATTTTATTTTACGTCAATAAACTATCCTTATTTTGAATCCTTATACACGCCGTTCAGCAGTGAAATTTGTTATTCTATGGCTTCAGATGTTGCTAGCGATAAAGGAAGCTGCTTTGTGCAATCTGCAAAGATTACACGGCAGTAACATTTGAAATTTGAAATATATTTTGCTTCTTTTCTCACATTAACGCATTCTGAAAAGTAATCTGATGGTGATGTTTTTAAATTATTTTTTTGTATCCCCTCCCCACTTTAGTATTCTAACCAGTAATTTTAATTGCACACCGATACGAAAACAGGATATTTTAACTATAAACAACCTGCATATACATTGTTGCACGAATCTACAGTGAGAAAATACATTTTCAATCCTTTAATAAATAATGTTGTCGTGACAATCCTTTGCCATAAGCGTAAAGTTTTCCAAATTATTGGGGGGCCGGGCCCCACAACCACATATATTCACGTTAGTGGCATAGCCAAGGGGGGGGGTAGGGGGGTCATAACCACCCTCCATGAGGAATTTTTTGCCATACAAAATGTATTTTCTTCACTCTTTTATCATACACCCGTATATATATATATGTGAGTTGCAAAAGTCGTAACCTCCCCCCCCCCCACCAATGAAAAATTTCTGGCTATGCCACTGATTCACGTACATATAACTTACTCATAGCTGCCAACTATTACGGAATATAATTAACCACTTTTTCTACATGATTTTTCGGCTTAAAATATAACAAAACTTTTGTGCTGCGCGCACGAGCTGGTTGCTATTCTGGAAAAAATAATTAAAAAGTATATTGTTTACAAAAAGTAATTAGTTATATTCCGGTGGGTATGACTTACTATACATAAGTGTAAATTATTGGAGGCGCTCGATCTCTGTGGGTCCATAGAATTCTACGCCTATGTAAGGTAAGTATCCATGTTAGTATCTTCCTACCATGTTATAAATTAAAAAGAGAAGCAAAGTAAAAAATCCAAAGGTGGAAAAAAAAACATTTTCGATGAGATAGTGCATTTTAGACACATCTGAACTTTTCTTCATTTCATACTTTACATTGCATAATCTGATTTTAATGAACCAGAGCCTGGCGAATTCAGCTTATAGTAACATTTTGTGTTACATGGCATCACAATGAATACTAAATCATGATTGAAATCAAAAGATGAAAATTTTTAAAAGTACAAGTAAAGGTTTTTTTTTAAATATTTGTAAATGGCTTGAATACTTTTTTATGTTAGTATAAATTAGTTTTCTGTATTTAGTGATAAATTATTGGGTGGGCTCAGCCCCTATTCACAATTTATTGGGGGGGCTCGAGCCCCACGGGCCCATATAACTCTACGCCTATGTCCTTTGCTTCACATTTACAAATTGATCATTGCATTTCTTACCTATTACTCTAAGCCATTTTGGCAGCAATCACGTCAGAAAGAGCATATTGCATTTCTTAAATATTACTCTAAGCCATTTTGGCAGCAATCACGTCAGAAAGAGCATATTACCTATCTGCATGTAGCACCATGCTTCATTTAACGTAAAATAAAACGCAAAATGGTGCAAATTAGGACCACAAAGAAATCAAGCTTTATTTTCCTTACAATAAAGGAGTTTATAATTTTACCTATAAAACATTTCTATGTTTACCATTACTGCAGAAACTTTCCCGTGCCTTACCAAAACATACTGACAAAAAACTTCAGCCGAGATTTTTGAACACTTTGAAAGAATGTTCTCATATTTCAATTTAATTCAACTTTAAATATCCTTCAAATCTTTTCTTCACACATACAAAAGAAAAAAACAGTGTAAAATTATTTAAACCTGGGCTAAATAATTTCGTTTTAGCTTAAGAAATGTTTAAACAAAGCAAATTACACAACTTTTTTTATTTCCATTTCTAAGAATAATTAAAGGATATTTTAAAAATATCATAGCATGTATTATGATTAAAGTTATCAAGATTTCTCAACGGAATAATCCCTTAGCAAGTTCGTGCTTAGAAAGAAATTTGGCAAAATTAATTTCTAACAAAGAACTTTCTCTTTGCATACATAACCTCATTCAATTCCCTACTTGAATTTTCTTATAATGTACAAGAATGACTTCGTTTGTTATTATCCCAAAATTACTCTTTTGTTATGAGAGCTGTGAAGATTAATTTTTTATCGTGATATTATGAATACTTTTGCACATTTTCAGATGGCCTGAGTATTAGCAACTAATGCAAGCAGCTTGCTATTTTTAATCTTAAAACAATGTTATAAATAAACTCTTTTGCAAAATTATTTTTAGGAACAATTCATGCGCTCATAAGAAAGACACTGATAATATTCTTTTTAGTATATTTAATAAAAACAAGTGGATAATTTTGAAACTAACTAAACTAAAATCGAACCGAAAAGATCATGGTTTGAACTTATCACGGAGTACGGCATTTGAGCCCTTTTAAGTCAGGGATTTCCAAACTGTTGAACATTTCGTAACACACTATCTATTGAGAACTATTTCTTAATTGGCTCATTGAATTTTTTAAGATAGAGTGGAACCTGTCTAATATGACCGCATTCGAGAATAGTGCAACTGTTCATCTTATAAAATGTGGTAACCTTACAAAGGTGGCAAAGCGTGGTGATTGTAAGCTGAAACTTTTTATTTGGTCAAGTGGTCAAAAATGGTCACTACAGACAGGTGGTCTTTTTACGAAAGTGGTAGTGAACCACGTTCCACTGTACTTGCCTAGTTGACTAGACTCCTTCCTCGCCCTCCCCCCTCCAAACTCCACGATAAGAAACGAACATTCCATAAACTTCCATCGCGTTTGTGTTAATTGTAAAAAGTGGTCCACAGTTTCAGAAACGCTGCTGTAGAGTATTCGATACGTACTGAAATAGTTAAATAATTTTGCAAGTCCATTGAGTGTACTGCGGATTAGTTTTACTGTTTTGCAATAAATTAAAAAAGAGGAAAAAAAATTGTAATGACAAAGTAGTTCTGCTTCAAGGTGAAATCCCATTTGTTACATTTTAATCAAGAATTTCAAAGATAACGGTTTTTTTTTTCAACAAGATATATGAAACAAGGGAAAGCGTATGACTATCTCTTTGAATATCATTTCTTGTTTTGAATCCTTTTAGACAAATTTTCAATGTAATACGATACGCCGAGAACTGTGCTACATTTTGATAATTCACCAACTTTGTTGATTTTGTTTATCTTAAGAAGTTGAATACATGACATGTTTTAGAACAAAGTTATTTAAATTTTGTATAATGATTCTCTAGTTAGTAGAAAAACGAACGAGAAAATATCTGTAATGAGCAAGGCAAATATCTCCTTATAAACATCATTGAGCTTTCCTTAGAAAAATTCTAAAATTAGCCTTAATCATGCAAAGGTAGAATGTTGGAAAAGTTATTTTACTCAAAAATAAAGTCTTGAGTCTACCTGTAAATACATGGCGTTTAATTAACGCTATCCGTCCTGTCGCATTAAATTTAAAAAACATTTATTGTGACTTCTAGGTGACATCACAAGCGTCAATGACGTCAAGGTGACCCAGACTGCGTGACACATCTCAACGTCACAGCTACACGTGTGTGTGTGTGAACGTGACTTTATTTACTACTATAATAACGCATTTAAATAATTCAGAACAGAGTGAGTCTTGGACCATTACTTAAAATTTGTTAACAGGTTTTTTTTCATTTCAATATGTTTTTTTAATTAAACATTTTTTCAACATTACGTTTGAATTCTTTGTCGTTTGGCAAATTCTTTCCCCTTGGATCTGTACCAAACTTGGTAAAAGAAAAAATCTTTTGATAAAAACCAAGTTACGTATTTGAGAGAAACAAACAAAAAGATAATGTTTAAGAAGAAATTTTTAAAAGTATTCATGCCTGTACACAAGTAGAAGAAAGATATCTACTGTAAAAAGAAAGGAAAAGAAATCCATTTCCGTCGCAAAATTATTGCCTGAGTAGGTGCTTTTCGCCCGTTCAATTCTTTGAATAAAAGATAAAAAAGAAAAGGAGAATAAAAAAGGGAAATAAAAGAAAAATAAATAAATGTCGAAGCAAATTCTTGGATAATTCTCAGCTTTGGGCTTTAATTTAAGGCTTTCTAATAAACAAAACTTTGTAAAAGTCTTTTGAAAAAAAATTGAAAACTTTCTTTGAAAATAATTCATGCAACTCTTTTTTATATTATTTTCTCTATTTTATATAAAAGAAAACATTACTTAAGAGAGTTACTTGCACATCAAAAAGTGGTTGTAGAAATTTTTCTAATTTATGTTAGTGGTTGTCTTCTAAAAATACATTTATTGACTTGAATTCATTCATGTTAGATGGTATTTATTTCTAACTTGTGCATTTTCTTTCATTTTCTAAACAGTTTTCTTTTTTAAACCATTCAATTCCTGGAAACTTTTAAAAATTAACAGATCACTATAAGAAATTGAAAAATTTTAGAACGTGTCTTCACAAATTTGTTGCCCGAGACTATACATGGTTGTAAACTATTAATTTATGAATTATATGGAACACTTGGGAATAAAAAATATTATGCTTACAGTATTTTGCTGAATATGCCCTTTCATGAAATTTTGTGATGCGATTTAGTGCTTTAGAAATTTTTCACGATATCATAATATAAATTAATGCCAATAATTTTCTCTAAAAATGCTTAGATGATAATCATCCAAATAGTTTTTAAAAGTTTACAAAACTAGCAAATATATTTTAAGCTGGTAGCCCTTTTGAATTTAAGTATCAGAGTATTTATTTAAATTATTTCGTATATTGCTGGAATTAAGTATACATTGTATTTCTAAATAATGTCGAACTGAGTTAGTACAGTTTAATCTAATCTCGCCTTCAAAAAATTACCAGTGTCGAGAGTATCTTTCTAAATGTATTTTCTATAACCTAAATAAATGGAATTTTTTCACGGGGTAAGACTGCAATAATTTAACATTCTATTCTTGTGGTGCAAAATGGCATCAGAAATATCCTGAATGTCATCAAAAATATTCTGACATCAGAAATATCCTGTCATCTGAAATATCCTGTGCAAAGAAATATCCTGAAATAGCAACTTAAGACTTCAGTGACCAAGATCCTATCAATATGCTCATATTGATAGTATTCAATTGATCCATCGGTACATACGACTTTGAAAACCACGACAGAGCACTTTGTAAACCATGCTGCAGTTGAAAATATTTCTTTATTGAATGAACTGTGAAAAAAATAATAAAAAGTTTCTGTTCAACGGTTAAAGTTTTAAAAAACTGCTGTTTCAAATCACTACTTGGCTAGCATTTTCAGTTAGTGTTTCCCAATAAAAAGCAATTAAATTAAAACAACATTTGAATCTAATTATCACAATATTCTTTGTTTTCGTGTGTTTTTAAAACTATTTAAAAAACTGCTGTTTCAAATCACTACTTGGCTAGCATTTTCAGTTAGTGTTTCCCAATAAAAAGCAATTAAATTAAAACAACATTTCAATCTAATTATCACAATATTCTTCGTTTTCGTGTGCTTTTAAAACTTCCTGTTCATTAACCCCACTTTTTTCCGAAAAACCTTAAAATCAGCGCAAATCTATCCATTAGTAATTACCATATACGGGTAATTAACAGAACACCAAACTATCAAAAAGAAAAAAAAAGAGATCTGCCACTTACTTCCAGCTACTTTGGCCAATGCAAATTGACCACTTTTCTTACAAGCTGCTAGCGATGCAACCATCGGAACAAAAAGCATTATAAAAAAAAAATTATATAATGCAGTCCAGAATATTTTTCTTTTTTTCATTAAGGGTGTTACCTTATGTCATCGCCAGTAAAATATTCGAAAAGGAAATTCATTCCGGCGTTTTATTTTCGCTGTTTTTATTGTGACTCCATTCTCTGGAACTCTGTCACGCATCTGACACTGAGGTCAGATCGCACCGAATCCTTCTGTCAAATGCGATTACGGCATGTAGCGGGGTGGCTTTACATGATAAACTGACCGAAAAATTGTATTAATGGCCATATTCGGTTATCATTAGACTTGGGGTTTTGAAATCCTTGTTATTTAAATGATGGTTTTTTGTTCTCGTTGTTTCGAGCGGGAGAGAAGCCAACATACGCCCACTTTCTTCCGAGTGCGAATCAATTAAGGAAAATTTCAGTGCGATTTGTTATTGTTTTCCATGAAAGAGTAGAGACATTAAAAAATTTACTTGCGTTATTCATCTAAATTACTGAATCAAAGAAAATTGAGGTGTAAAATTTCTCAACGTGATAAAGTAATTTTTTTTTTTTTTACAATGGCGGGCAAATGCCGTTTACAGGCATTGGCCACTAGCAAGGCTACAATTACTGGTTTCTTTATTGTAGAAGAATTTATTAGACCGACCAGTGTTGCCTCCTATGAAGGGACGAACGAAGTGACACCTAAACGAGTGCCTGAAATAAAATTCAGACCCGTGGTGTAGTAGAATGACTCTCTAATCAGTACTCAAGCCGGTAGATTTCAAATTTTACAGGAAATATTAATGAAGATTTTTTTAAAATATAGATATGATTTCAAAAAATATTTGCGATAAATATATTTGCGATTTGCAAAAAATGTTTGCGATTTGCAAAAAATATTTGTTTATGATTATGGCAACGCTTGTCTAGGGCGATCTGCCAAGGATGTGGGGTGCCTTGATAGGAGGAAAAAAAGGGGGGAGGGGTTCTAACGCGTATTCACGATACATCTGGAGAAATCCTACTAAAACTCCAGACCATTAGATCGACGATGGGACCCGATCCCGGGACCTTCACACTTCGGCCGTCTACCATTTTCAGTAGCTTAACCACTATGCCATGGTGAGGCCAAATACATATTAAAAAACGCTCATTAATCTATGCTAACGTAATGCTAGTCTCAAAGCGCCTGTATATATAATAAGTATTTGTTCGTACTATTGAAAAAAATATATTTAAAAAGATTAAATCTGTCTCTTTCACACTATTTGTTACTCTCTCCATTTGTTTTAAACAAACAGGCATCGAAACCATTTTGTTGAAAGTTTATTTGTAGTGCATAACTGAAGTGCAAGTTAAATTGTACAGCAATATATGAAAAACTCCAAGCAATAATGACACTGGTCCAATATGTTTTCTATAATAGGAAGATTTTATAATTTTACTCGACAGGCGTCTCGAGCAATATACTTAGCGTGTTCTTTTGTTGTGTCATTTCGTTAACTGAGGTACGATCTTTCGTATGGCGAACATATTTTCCCACCCACTGATGCATAATTGATAAGAATATAATTACCGCCCATAAAAAATAATCATAATTAATATTTTATCTCAATTGACGATTGAAAATTTTTATTTAGTAATCGTCACCATTTATTGTCAATTTTTATTGTCATAAAATTGCTAGTTTTCGATTGTTAATCCTCATAAAAGTTTCTTTAACACTACTTATAAGCTCATTATTTTCGAATACAAAACGAATAGAAAAATTAGTTTTATTCATCGTTTTAGAAAAGTACAGGAAAATAATTGATTTCAAATATATTTTTGAAGTTCTCTGTTAATTATTAAAAAAATTCTATTGAATTTATTTTCCGCATATAATCTCGGTTGATTTCTAATACGTAAATTAAAAAGAATACTTTTTTTTTGACAAGAATTAGTAATATATTTTTAATTTTTAGAGCTGATAGCTCTTAGCTGGTAGCATTTACATACTATTACATTATTTAAATTGTTATTTCTTCTGTATACATGTTCAATTTATATTAATTTTTATCCCCAAATATAAGCTATATTAAAGTTCTTTCTCTTATTTCTTCATATTAACTTTTATATGAAAAAAAAAGCCGAGCCAATCTAAACAACAAAGAATACACAATGGATAATTAGTATTATTTATTGATCTCATGAGGTATCATTCAGTTACATGGTAAAATCGGACAATATAGTAAGATTTAAGTATTGCCAAGTAGCAAACGAGTTAATTTTCTCCCCAAATTTCTTGTATTGCTAAAAATATCACGCCTGTACTCAAACCTAGTGCTTTAAGAAGAGAAAAATTACTGAACGAATGTTGCCAAATCAAATATACAGAATAGCAAGCATCAATCCTAAAACGTGAAGTAATTTCATTTTAACAAGTGTGGAAAAGTTATTCTTTAGCATATTACTTCATATTGTAAACTTATAAGTTAAAAAAGTGCGAATACAATTTTTAACTAATAAACATTTTTGAGATCGGTACGAAAATATTCAAATAGCTTTCATTTAACATGTGTGTTATATTTTATGGTTATACATAGCTGCCAACAAATATAATTAAACAATTTTTAAAAGCAGTATATTTCGTAGGTATTTTTTAAAAATAGTAACCAAATCGTGCATTTAACTTAGAAATGTTGCTATATTCTTAGACAAAAGTTACAGCTTATAAAATGTGGTTAATTATATTCCAGAACTGTTGACATCTATGGATTATACAGCCTAACTTTGTTACGCTTTTACTGTATATTCTTTTTTAATTCTTGAGACAAAGTGTTGCGTAATTTTATACTAAACCAATTACTAAACTAAACCACTATTACTACATCAATTTTACCTTATTCTACCACTTTTTGAACTTACAGTATTAAAAACGAAGCACATTTTAGTATACCATCTATTCTTACACCGCAATTCCTCTCACTAGCTAAAGTTTCTAATTTATGAAAACTACACAGATAAAGTTGAGGATGAATCATTGAATCAACAGTACAAATACCATACAATATTTTCTTACTGCTCGCATTTTGCATAAAATGTCTAGACTGTATCGACGGACCAACCTTTTATAAATAATTTTACGACTTGTCCCGCTGGCTACACGACGTCGACAATTTTATTTTATCTTGGCAGAACAAGTTTTGTTTCGCTTATTACTGAATCAAATTATTCGGTCTTGTTAAGAAAGTTAAATGCTCAACAGCTTGATTAAAAGACCGTGTGATAAGTAGAATGTTAAACAGTCGAAGACCTAATGGTAAAAAGAAAGAAAATAGGATAGACGAAAAAATAAAAACATAGTAAGAGTGTGAAACTTATCATTTGTGTGACAGTTTTCTTTTTATGAACTAGTTTTTTTTTTTAACTAGAGTGCTACAGAGAGGTAACTTCAAACGAAAGAAAAAACATTTTTAAATCTTTACAAAAATAAGAAAATGCAGAGCCATTTTTTTTTACAATACTGTTTTAATTTTTGTAAGAACAATATAGTGAAAAAATAACTGACTTGCACATGTAGCCGTGAAACTATGTCTAAAATATTCAGATTTGCATGTCTATCTTGTTTTTTAATGTATGTTTTACAAGTTAATTGTAAACATATATTTTTATGGTTAATGTGAGCTTCTGGTTTTGTTATTTAAATGTATTTACTTTGGTCTGTATCTATAAGAGGATTTTCAAAAATTGTCCAACCGACAACATCTTGACTAATGTGAAACTGTCAAACCTTTTACATGAATTTTTTTAATGAATTAGATACACTGACTTTAAAGAAGAAAATAAATAAATAAATGCATTACTTTTTAAAGAAATACTCTTGAAAAATGAAGTCCCATGAGCGGATTAACGATTTTGTCTCTGCAAAATTGAAGCAATCGCTTTATCGCAGAACCTTTGAACCTGCCAAAGCGTCGAAGGTCCTGCAGCTAAAAGAATATACGTGACCACAGGATAGACGGTCTCAGTCTTTCATCTGATGTTTCGCCTTTTATCGTTATATCGCCCTTTCAATGGAAGATCGAAACTTTTAAACAAAAAAGAGTAAATTGTCATTCCTAAGATCTGGAGAAGTATATAAATCATACAGATTCTGTTTAGAATTTCTAATTAAAAAAAATCTAAATTACATCAATAAAAGTAAATATTCAGTGTATCATAGTGCAAATTTACAACTTTGCAATCTATTAACTATTAATCATTTACTCATTAAAATTTAACTACTTTCTCATCCCGATTATTTTACAGGGTACTTTTTTAGAACTAGAATTTATTATTAAAGATATGTTTAAATTTATCTGATCTAGACTACAAACTTCGGCGTAGGGTATACGTTTCTAATATTTCTAACTTCTGCTTGACTCAGGATGACGGGTTTACTTTTAACACATATTGATATATTTTTTTTTTTAACTGAACAAATTTTGTTGATTTACCCTACATTTTTATGCTGCATTTACTAATATTTGCAGCACAATACGGGTAAAATGTAGTACATTATGCTGCAGTTACAAGCAATTACATCATAACGTGCAGGAATGTTCTTTTTTCATTGAACTAAATATTCCTTGCAGGAACAAGGAAGCCTTATAAAATAAATATGTAACATTTTTTAATGCGTACATTTAGTGAAACATTAAAAATTAAAATTATTTTCTTTACTTGAAACACATTTTCAAATTGGTAGTACAAACATGTGATAAACGGTTAAGGAATTAAATATCATAACAACCATCATCAGTCGCCATTAAAATTGATCATTCCTGTATACAGAGTGTCCCAAAAGGTGGTAACACGATTTAATTGTTTATCTATTACAGATAAGTGGGTAATATATATTGAGAAAATGTTCAAAATAAGGTAGGAAAATAGTCTACTTAACTAAAAAATTTCTTTCGTTAACTTTTAAAAAGTTACATTTTTAAATTTGCTAATAGGCGTCGAATTTTTTTTTTATATATTTCATTTGATTTTGAGATTTCGCAAACATTCTTTCACGTTGCGTACATATTTCGCGTACATCGTACGAGCTTCACATAATAACGACTGAAGTGAATGAAATGAAATTCGGTGGCGTAATAGGTGATGTCTCCACTTAAACTGTAAGTGTCGAATTTTTAAAATTATTTGATCAGATATTAAGATTTTGTGAAAGACGTTTCAAACTGCGCACATTTATGTTCGAGCATCACGTAATAACAACGAAATCAAATGAAATGATATTTGGTGACATGATAGGTGGTCATTCAACTTAAACTATAGGCATCTAATTAAAAAAAATTGACTAGATTTTGAGATTTTGCGAAAATTATTTCAAACTGCGTAAATATCTGCTCGTGCATCATGTAATAACGACAAAATATTTTAATATGACCAAGTATATTTTGGACATTTAAATTTTTATACATAATGATTTTAAAAGAAATCATTTTTTCTTCAAGAAGTTGACATCAAAAATTTATATATTATTGCTGGTATTAGCGAAAATCGAAGAAAGTCGCAAAAATATCTGGGCACAAATGGATTAATAAAATTCAGAATTATCAAAGGTGGTCACTTAAACTATAGTCATCAAAGTGTATTAATTTTTTTATTGATTTTGAGATTTTACGAAAAGTGTATGCACGATTGTACCATTTCAGAAAAATGACAATGTAATTGAATGAAATTTGGAATTATGTTAGATGCAAGTTTATTTAAAACAACGCTGTTTTAAATATTTCATACATTTTGGGATTTTGTGAAAATCGTATAAATGGTTGTTCTCGCAACCCTTAAAAATGGAATAAGAAAATGCAATAAGTTTGGCAACATCATCAGTAACTATTAAAAGAATAAATGTCAGAATTTTTTGAAAAAAATGAATAAATTGTAAAACTGTTTTTAAAATATTTGGATTTTATATATTTTGTGAAAATTGTGCACATTTTTAGCATAGTATTAAAATAGCTACAGCAAGTCAAACAAAATTTAGTTACAGGTTAGGAAGGACCTCTTGACTTCAGAAGATCATTCAATCATAATAAAACTTTCAACTTTTAAATAAAAAGAAATTCTCTAATGTCAATTATACTCACTTTGTTACTCTATAACCTGTAATCTTTTAACAATACACAGAAGTTTGCTTTGTATAATACTATTGCCAATATATGAATTCCATTGTTTGTAATCCTACAATGCTGACGAAAATTCAGGCATTTTGAAAATTTGCATTTTACTAACCCGTCAACAACGGGTACTTCAGCTAGTAGTACAAATAAAATGAAAAAAAGAAATAGCTTAAGTTTAGAAAAAAAAAATGTTTTTTGAACTAAGTAAGACAATCATATGTTGTAAAGAGATAAATAAACATAAAACTTGCATTTTGAAGAACTAATTCAAGCGTAAGCATGCCATGACATTAAGCAAAAATTTATGATACACTGCATTCAGACTTATAAGCTGTATATTTTCATAAGTAGCTCTTTTGAAATTAAATAAATATTTATAAAGATGATTCGTGTTTAATCATTTACGAAACATATTTCGCATGTTTTTTGAATGATTCTAATTTATTTCCTTGAATTCGAACATATTTCATAAGTAATTCAAAATATCTGCAGTGCAATATATCAAAATATAACGCATGCAATGTGTTCTTTGTAACAATAAACATATTGGGATTTCAGTTTTTATAACTGCTCTGCATTTGGCAAATTAATCACAAGGTATTTATTTCAACAAAGGAACCTGCACGTTTGTAAAAGGCATCCTTGTACATTAATCAGGCATACTTACTAAAATGTATGGTCTTTATTTTTTGAATGAAGCTTTAATACAAATAAATGAAGTATGCGTGTAATTATTATATGAAAAATATACTCATGATCTTAAAACTAGTTTCAATAGGCCGATAGAAAATTTTACAAAGTATTTTTTTGCTTTATTTTGAATATAAATTGAGTATTTTATGCATCATTGTTTGCATTTAATATAAGTAGGGTAAAAATTAGAGTATACTGAACGCCAAATTGGGCACAAACAAAACAAAAAATTCTGCAATTTTTTTCTGGATATTGCGAAGGTTAAACGCCGAAGCCTTGAAAATGCCACGTTTCTTACATTTCTAATGAATTTTTTAGTTGATCTGTTTTTCTCAAGCTTAACTTGGTCTAAAATTAACTTTCATGAATGAAATATTAAACATTTGATTGTTTTGCATATAAATCCGATCGTAGAGCACTAGATATTGATATGACAAGTTCTTTTTGGATAAAATTAAGGTTCGGTATTCCTCGCTAAGTGTTTGCATTGTCACCAAGTTGAGTTCAGTTTTGATGACTAATTTTGAAGCAAATGTTGGCGATCTTTTTCTTGGTGTCGCCGAGTTCACCAACATTTAGTGTCCCTTTTAGAAGCGTTTGTTGATTAATAGTGCGATCATATTATGACAGCTGATCGTCAATTGCGTTATATAGTACACTTTGAAGCAGTTATGTTCATATAGTAGTTGAGACCGGAGCACTTTTGGCCATAGAGGCACGTTTGCCCATACGCTTTATTTTAAAATCTATCTTTTACATATTACATCACTAGTGTATGTTACTTATTTTGCTAAGTGGTAATTTCTTGTACAAGTACCGTATAACAATTTAATTAACATCTACTCAGATTAAATCCCCGAATAATTTTAAACGATTGTAATTTACTATGTATATGATCTATATTTAAGGAATAAAACCAAAGTCAATGTTTTTGGGATACACTGTATATTTATGTGTGTATATGAATAGATGTATAAATTTATTTTTATGTGGATGCGGTCAGGAGAATAGTGCACTGAACTCTATTACAACTATTCAACATCGTTCACTCTTTCCTAAATTTGCACACCAATCACTGGTCGTCCTCCGAGAAAGAAATGCTTGTCACTCATTGAATATGTACACTTGTACACAAAACTACGCTTGCACTAGTCTCAATAAACACTCTTCCCTAAAATTGCACACCTGACTACTGATCATCTATTGAGAAAAATGTCTCTCACACTTTGAAGATGTATAAAAAACTCATGTGTATGCACGTTTCTCTCAACTAACACTCTTCCCCTACTCTTCTCACCATTTATCGTCCTCTGAGAAACAAATGTTTGTCACGCAATGAAGATGTACTCAAGCTCTTGTGTACGCATGTCAATCTCAGTTAACTTATTATGCATATTCATACACTGCTTCAGCGCATAATGTTCTTTCAGATCCCTTCACCAACTACGCACGGGCCGGGCGTCAAATTTTCCCACTCTTCTTTTTATTTTATTCTTAACCATCCCTATCAGGGAAAGTGAATGATTAAATGGTCTAGCCATAATCATTCTGTGGCCCCGAGGAAAGAACCAAGTCAGACCAGAAGTTCATCGAGATCTTATTGGATGAAAAACAATCAGCCCACGGGCTCAAATTCATTCTAAAAAGCAACTGAATGGGGCTTTTTCCGGCCTACAAGTGGTGAAGTAGCCTTGGAAAACTCCCACATTATGTCCTACGTAACGTCCTTGCTAAGTAGTTCGCGATCTCTGATGGGCAGAGATCATGTCATGAAAATTTATTCTTATTTTCCTGGCTATATTAAAAGAAGAAAAAAAAAACAACAAATGGGCAGGGATTTGCATAAGGTATTGCCTCCTTTTGTGAGGTTCGTAAATAAAGTATTTAAAATTTCAAAAGTTGCCTTGAAGCTAAGTTCGAGGTGAACGTCTTGTAATCTGTCAAGTGTAGGGCTGAAATATATGAAGTCGTTTACTCAATGAAAACAAAATCAGGAAATGGATATTTAAAATCTCTCAAAATATAGTAATTGATAATTCAGCTAATAGCGTAGTCGTAATATTACAAGAAAAAGCTATATTTAATAAGCAAATATTCAGAAAAATGGTTTATAAAATATTTCATAACAAGCTAATTAGTGATAGTGTATGCAGTACGTATAGGACAAGAACGTTATTAAAGTTAATATATATATATGTAACTGCAATTTTCTGTACATTATTGTTTTGTTATCGGAAAGTCTTCTCAGCTCTAAATTTCAAAGCTGTTACTACATTGAAAGTGAGGTCGAAAATCCATCTAACCCCTTTTGCGTAAGGTGCAAATTGAAGAACAGATCTATGATGCTGAATTTATGCTTAAAATACAGCATCCTTTAAAATTTTAGATGCTCGTTACACAATAATTAAATGAATTTTATCATAAACGATGTTAAACCTTAAAGAGAACTTTGCAAATGTATGTGATATATTCTAAAAGTGCAAGAATATAATTAAATATTTATGAATGCAACATTTTTAAGTAAATATGAGCGTTAAACAACGAACTAAACTCAAAAGAACTTCTGTTTAAACATAGTATTAAAACGTATATTTAAATACGTAACTATGTTGCGCAGTTTTGTTCGTCAGATCATTAACACATGAAAAGGGGGGGGGGGGAATACTATTTCCTTTTGATAGCTTAATAATGTTGTCAGTTTGAGATAATTATCCAAAATGCAAGCCAAACGGTTAAGAAGAATTTGAAAGGAAAGCGTGCCTCAAAAAGAGACATACGTACAGCCAACACATTTATTTAACTAACGAAGTAAATTCTGCTTTTGACATGCTTTGAATGCATAACATTTTTTCCCATTCTACTTCGCTTTTATCTATAACTAAGACATCAGATTCTCGTCCATAAATTAAATTTTGAGCTCCATAATCGTCTGTGCAGAAGTTTGATGTCTGTAATTACATTTTTATTATTAACAAAGATGGAGGATTGGATCTCGTTTCCTAATGAATTAACCAGATTCCAAAAATATTTCCTTTTTTGTGGAAGCGTAAAATTGTGAAAGCCCAAGAGATCAAGAAAGATGTTTCTAATTATAAGCAAAGAGAAACGAGATTTAGAAGAAGCTTTGAATGTTAATTTTTAACCAAAATCAGACTTAGTTAAAATTATCTAGTTACATAACATTCAATTTAGCTTTTAAAGCAGTCTGACTAGTACAAATATTCATTTCAAAGCCTTAACAACTTTAGATTAAAAGCTTTAATAAACACTAACATGAGTTTTGAAAAACTCTCCTCAACTTGTAGAAAAGCTTTAAACGTAATCTTTTTATTGCATGAATTAGTTCGAACTTTTTTTTTAATACTCTAACACAAAAGGAGAGACTGTGCGCTTCCTTAAAATTTCATCCAGTTTTAAGAGGACTGCATTTACTCTATATCCAATGGTGTAAAAAAATAATTCTAATAGTTTGGGAAGAGTTAATATCCACTTTATCAAGGTGCAAATTCCCCCAAGACTCACGATTTAAACTATTTTTAGACGATCTTATTTATACTATTTTAAAATTTATTTTGGAATTATAAGACTACCATTTTACTAGCTCTTAGGCCTTACAAATTTCGCTGTTCGTTTTCAAATGTAGAACTACTTGCAATCCAACTTTGCTAAATCTATATTCCAAATATACGCTGGGGATAAAACAAGAAACAAGCTGCTGTTTGTACGTTCAAATGGTACAAATATTAGTAAGCTCATTGTCATATATTATTTATTTAAAATCATTTGAGTCCATTATTTTAAATCGTTTGAGTGAACTTGAAATCAGTATTAATAGAGAATATATAAGTGTAATACAACCCGAATATTCTTATTAGGGTATAAATAAAATCTCAGAGATATGGCAATTCCGGCTTGTATCACTGCAAGAATTTTTACGGTTGTTAAGATTGCAGATCCATATCACTTCACCGATCAACTTGAAATTTTCTACCGATAAGTAAAAAAATATGGAGAAGGCTGTAGGCGAGTAAAAGAATTTGCAATATCCACCCGTTCAAATATTTAGCAATTTTCAGCTGTAGCAGAGAGTTTACTGAAAATTCGATATAGTATTATATTACCCGCTTTTAATAAATTTCAATTTAAATTAGTAAACTCTGGTGTAAAATTTTCCTCAAGGCAAATTAATGTTATAATTCTATGATTTCAGTTAGCTTGGAATTGTTCTTTGAAATAACCAAGATTGAAGTTTTTCAAGACACCGACTAATAAATTAAGTATTTCAACTGACCCTATTTTTAAAATGAAGATCTTAATTTTCAAACTGCGTTATCGCAGAACAGCAATTGCGCTTGCGTAGTAAAAATAACCCTCTCTTTCTTCGTGTTGTCGTACAAAGAAAGGAAGCAAGTGATTTTTAAAGTTTCAAGAGGTACCCGAATTTAAGCGATCCCATCGCCGATCATATCAACCAGTACAAGAACAATATTTGACCTAGACAAACCTCTGTTTATTTCATGCAAAAACAGGAGGACGGTGAATAACATTGTATGCGGCCCGCAAATCCTAACGTGTTGAACTTGCTGGTGTATGCAGCCAAACCCGGTTAATACTAGAATAGTCAAATTTACTCCAAAATTTATTCTAATAAGCGGGATATTCCATTATTTCTTTAACCAATATTCCGACTGAAAAATGAATCCTTATAAAACAAATGCGCAAAAAAAACTTTATGTAAAAGTTTGTTCTGAAAGGTGTTTTAATTAACACACTAAAGTGTTTTTTTTCTTTTTTATATCTCGCGTCTCTATGGTTATTTTTTATGAAACACTTATAAATTATGTTTAGTCCCTAGAAGCACAACTAGTTCAAAAAATGTTCAAAAGACGTTCAGAGAACGTTCAAAGACGTTCAAAGAAACGTTTGAACTAATTGTGCTACTGGGGTTCATACTCCCCGTTACTTTAAATTCACAAGAGGGAAAAGCAGAACATTCGCGCTTTGTCTTTCTTCGACCATTTATTCACTTTTCATCCTCTTTTTTATTATTCCTCGATAACGGAAGCGAAAAACACAGCACAATTTCCTAAGAGAACACGCAGCAAGTACTTATTTACCCGCTCTAGTATTTCGATTTCCTTGGTCCTTATTTCTTTCCAGTTCTCATTTTGAGCGGAGAGCATTCATCAACAAAAGTAAACTGACGCCCGAAGCGTGAAAGAATCTATCTATGAGCTTTGCGGCTACTGTTTTGTGCCTGTGAAGGAAATTTTCATTTTTTAGTGTCGGGGAACAAATAAAATATAAAGAGAGAACGAAGAACACAAACAGGAGCCGGGAGCTTGCCGTAGCTCATTCGGCCCACTACGTTTTCTGCTCGTCGCTGAGTACATATTGCCGTAGGGTTGGGCGATCCTCGTTTAAAGGGAACCCACTTTTTCATTTTGTTCATGGCTGTCAAATTTGGCGAAAAATCGCTGAAACGCGAAGAATCGATTTGTCGCAATAGCGCTGATCAGGATACAGAAAAATACTGCTTCTATTTTTTAATATGATTTTTTATATGCGGAGAAAACGAAATACCACTCTCATCTAGAAGGAATAGATGATTGTTTTCTGACTCCCAAAACTAGAAGAATAGATCGTCAAACTATGCGTTTAGGTGATAGACATAACTGGTGTAGCCGAAATGGTCAAGAATTTCTAGTCCGTAGTATTCTAGCGAATCACAGCAGAATGACTAGTTTTTGTAACAAGAAATTATCCTCCGATACACTCATGCACTAGTATTACCATCTGTAAGTCTACCCGTTAGCGTGCGCATTGATGTAGAGATTTGTTCATCTGCGTACAATCACGAGCTTATAGAAGAGAGATCTAAAAATTGGATAAGCGGGTTCAGAATTTTCTCGTTCTATGATCTAGTATTTATAGAGAGTACATAGACTCATGCATTCCAGTTTGAAGAATTATTTTCTAGATGTGTGTGGCATATTCCTTTCCGGTTTAACAAAAGTGTTCCAAAAGTTCCCGTACTCCAAATAAATAAACTCATTCCCCGCTGTTTGTTTAGTATTAAATTTTATCTTCTGTTTATCATTTCATCGAATTTTTAGTATTTTTTTAGTTCTCAAGATGTGCAAGAATAAAGTTTTTTGTTATTTTGTTCTTCAGAGAGAAATTAAGTAATCTTAAATTGAACTTATCCTCAATTCTCATTGTTTTTATTATCTGTCAGTTTATATTTTTACCTGTTACAATTTTTAAACAAATTTTCATTTCTCACAATTTTTTCCACTTTTTTCACTCCTTCTGTTTTTATTCGCTTTTTGTTCTTTCTACAGAATGGTAATATTCTTTTTCTTGACAGCTTTTTATTATTTGCTTTCTTCTACTTTCCAACTTATGAGAAGCTTAGAAAATGCTCCAAAACTTTACAAAGAGAGAAATTATGTAATTCTTAAAACGTACGCACCGACCTTATTTACAATTTCTGTGGATTTTTTTTCTTCCCTTTCTTTTCACAGCAAAATGGCACATCCTTTAATAATAAATATCCTGTAAATAATAAGGCAAGGCCTCTTGAACTGGCTACGGCTGCTGAGACGTTTAATTTACTTTAGTGTAGCTAAAATAATGGATGTGGACATTTTCCCATACCATAAACACTTTAGGTCGAAAGCCCGTAAACTAAAACTGATAAATTAAAAACAAGATGTTTTACTTTTATTAAACTTAAATAAGTAAAATGATACAAAATACTATGTATCATTTTATTGATATGATCTATATGACTTTGTAAACAATGTTGACTACAAAGACATGTGCCATTATTGCACATATCTTTGTGAATATAATATATATCAACATTCTTACTGAATTTAATTTTATAAGCATCAAATGATAGAAAATAATATCTGAAGAAGTAAAAAATAGTTGGAAGAAGAAATTCTTTTGGGTTTCTAAATTATACCATTCGACGAAGAAGGGATTGGACGAATTTGAGCGACGACGAATATACGATTTGACGAATAACAAAATAAATTGCTAAAAAATTAATAAATAAAATTTGCTGCTTTTCTTTTTTTCAACTTCTATTATGATTTATTAAACATCAATTATCAAATAGAAATAAGAAGTGCATTTTGAAAATTTTTCCCAAATATATATTTGCCTTCAATTAAAAAAAAATCACTCAGGTAAAAAAAACTGGTACTTATTTTTGTATTTTAATCAATCCATTTCCTTTATTTTAGAGAATGTCAGAACTCCAAGTCTCTTTTGATCCCAAATAAAATTTATTCGAATTTCACTTCTGAAAAATCTTTATGCAGATATTATTTTGTGCCGCCATTCAAACACACAAAAGATAATGTTATGCTTCTTCTAAAAATATTGAATGCGGCGTTTATTATTTCAGTTGAATTCCGTTAAAATCTTCGAAAAAAAAAGCTAATTCTCTTAAGAGTATTACAAAGTACGTTTTTCATGCTTTTGCATTTTACCTTAAGCAATTCTTTTATAATAAATTTAGAAGACAGCTTTAAGGTTATTCATATTAGATTCTGTTCTTCAGTAACATGTTATGCTCGTTATGCTCTAACTGTGATGAATTTTATGATTTCCACACTAATTTGAAAGTGTTTTTAAATTAGGTTTGAAAAAATTATCATATTCCATTTAAAATAGAATTCAAGAGAATATACCGAAATCCTTGACATTTTAATTTTGTTCAATATAAGCTTCAAACACCATAATTAAGTAAAAAATCTTACATCTATTTACTGAGTTTTATGTTTTAAAATTTCAAATAGCGCACTTTCAATGAACTACAAATACGAAAAAAAATATTAAATGCACTGAGGAAGTACTGTCCCATGATCAGATGGTGGGTTATGTGTTCCATCTGTGAAACAGCAACTTATAATGAGTACTAACGTTCAGATGTCTCGGTGAGAAATTAAGCTATGATAAGAAACTCATATTAGGGCATAGCTTTAAGCGATATGATATGTCAAACATGAGCATAAAAGAGATTTACATATTTCTCCTAGTAAGGTAGCTGGAGGATTTTTTAAACCTTTCGAAGACAGCGAATCTTGTAAATTTTTAATGAATTATTAAGGAATATAAGCTGTTCTGAAAATTCTAAAAACCTTTTGTACATATTAAAAGAGTATTTTTGGTATTTTAGCAAAATATCTGGAAGAAATATAGAGTTACAAATAGAAATTTATTCTAAAATCCAAACTTGAAATATTGAATACAAGAGAAAATATGATACTTTAAAGAAGAAAATTTATATTTAAAACAAAATACTACATTTTTTTTTAAATGTGACCCAGTGGGAAGGCAAAAAAATATTAGTGACAATAATGAGCAGAATTTCTCTCTTTTCCAAAGGTAAATAAACTACTATACATAATGCCAGTGGTAATTTCTAAATGCACTTTTCAAAAACTTACAGCCAGGCATTTCTAATTCTTATTTTCTTAAAACTTCACTAGATTTTCAAAACAGTCAGTAGATAAGTTCCTCTTATTTAGTGAGTTACATAAATAAAAAGCATTGCATCGTTACTACTTAAAAAAAAATATTTACTGTATTTCTTCACAATTTTAATTATGTGTTGCTATATGTCACCCTTGAGTGTTTTCATCAGATTTATAAACTTGAAAATAATAATAACAATAACAATAATAATAATTTAAAAATTCATAGAATTTTTTTCTTTGAACATTCATTATCTATCGCTGCAAAGTTTTGTTAATATTGGAATTCATTGACATACGCTATACTCAAAAAAAATCTAATCCCAACAGCAATATTTAAATAAATATTTTCTAATCAAACCTTCGTAAAAATATTTAGTATAGATAGTTGAACAAACAGTAAAAGTCACAAACTATTTCTAGACTTTTCGAAACTGTGTGTCAAAGTTTCTTCTGTGCTTCTTCAAATACATAAGCTGTCAGAATTTCCCTGGAAAATATGGGTGCTAGCAATGCTTCAAAATTTGTCAGGTGTATTTCTAAAAATCCAAAGTAATCTCTAAAATCAATAGTGTTCGGGGTAATTTTGATCATATTTTCTGACTTTTGGACAGGATTAATTCGAATTTAGTCCATTCGTGTTGAAATATCATATTTTAGTTGCAAATCCTTTATGTTAAATTCTCTGAGAGTCATTTGTTTTATTTAGAGTACGGAAATTGTATATAAAATGCTACAAATTAATTAAAACATTCTGAAATCGTGTCAAATCTCACTAAAAGCTTAAATCTCTAACTAATTTCAGTTCTCAATTTTGTTTTTAGACTTTGCGTTTATTCAAGTTTTTGTTTCATGTGTATGCTAAGGATTTCTCATAAAAATAAAAAAAAAAACACTAATTTTAGTCTAATTCTATCAAAAAAAGAAATTTTAGACTGCTTTTTTGTGTGTGAGTGTATTTCAAGTATAAAATTTGAATGATAATTACGGTTACGTTTATACAACATTTCGACGTTGTAACGCACGAGTCAATCAAAAAAATTCTTAAGAGTAATAAAAAAAATTATAGCTGACTGTAGCAAGTTTTCAACTAAAGTAAAGGCACTCTAGTCCTGAAAATATTCATCTTCAGCATACTGTAGCAAAAATAATTTCAGCATTAGCTCTGGGATGGACCTTAGAACGTGTATTGTGAGGATGCACTTAAGGCAGTTAACAATAACATCTCCTGAGCTTGCACAAATATCTGCCTACGACTATCAGATTACCGAAGCCACCTGGAAATTCCAGATCGAAGTGGAATTCACTGTTTATTTACACACCACGGTGGAAACTTTCAATTTGCATTGCTTATTTGAGGACAAGCAACAAGGACTGAAAGTAAATACTTACCTGTCTCGAGTAGACACAAGAATCTGACTACTGAAATAACGGCCAGGAGTATGAGCACTTCTTAAAGTAGAAGAAAAATATTTTACGTTTTTTCTTTTAATGTATTAAAATATCATTTTACTAGCCTAACATAAGAATACATAATTTTAGAATGCATGATAATTATGTAAGAAGCTATAAAATAAAACACATTTTAATTCTTTATTAATAAGTTCTACTTCTAGGAATATTTATTTTCATAATTCTTAAATTATGACTATCTTAAACGAATACTGTTTGGTATAAGGTAGGCAGTTTTACTTTTATGAAATATGCAGATGTATACATTTTTATGGCACGATATATCAGCATAGGCTTTTGTCTCCTTGGGCTTAAGTACGAAAGCGAAACTTTTGTTTTAAAAAAAAAATAAATAAAATAATCAATTTTTAAAAATCTGTTATGGTTAAAAAGGCATAAATACCCTTAAAACTGAACAAAGTCGTATCAAAAAAACGTCAACAATAATTTTACTACACCCGGTACCAGTAAATGATCACTCTACCATGGCCGAGTTTATCGGACACTGAACATGGTAGATGGCTGAAGTGTGAAGGTACGGGGCTGTCGCGCGTCTATCGATCTGAAAGGTCTGTTGTTTTAAGCGGTTTTCTCCAGATCTAATGTGGATACGCATTAAGATCCTTTAAAAAGTCCTCCACCCAAGTCATTTCCCGTAGGCAGATGCCCTTCTTGTAGGCTTCACATAGCACGAAACAAACTAATAAATGATCATCTTACAGAGTTTAAAATACGCTGGAAAACTAACAATAAAATTTTGTTTATCTTTTATTTATGTGCAAAAAACAATCTCTGGAAAGTTTTTTTTTTTTTTTTGATTACGGCCGATGACCTACGTTAGGTATCTAGGCCTACGGGATGGGGGTTTTCCTCCGTGGGAGACTTTCTAAGGTGTCATAACCAGACTTCGTGCGATTACACCATCATCTGTAATCGATTACAAGAAATGATATAGATTACGATTACGATTACAAACAATTTCCAAAAATATTATGACTGATGAATGTTAATTTAGTAAAATAACAGTAATCTTGATGTTAAAGAAATCAAATATGAAAAGAATTCTATAATAATGCAATTTATCATAGCATTTTTAAAAATAATTTTTTAGTCATCGATTACAGTCGATTGTAATCGGCACGAAGTTTGGTCATAACACGTATCTCTGAAAAGAAACCGTATAAAAGAAGTGAATACAAAATTCAAAAAAGTACTTTTATAAATATAACTGCAAAATATATTTTCAGATGATAAAACATTTTGCTAACGTAATATATATGTTACAATTAAAACCCGAAATCAGTCAAAAACCGAATTAACTAGGCAAAACATGTTCTGACTGACAGCACTCGGGAAAACCCGTTTTCCCAAGTGGATTCCGGAATGTTAATGCTTTATGCACTAAAAATTGAATCTTGCTCACCCCTCGAAAATATGCTAACGCTGGCTCTTTGCGAGACCCAAGAAAAACATCAGGGGGTCCCGCCATCGTTTTAGGGGTCCATCGAAAATGTGCTAACGCTGGCCCTTTGCGAGACCCAAAAAAACATCACTGGGTCCGGCCACCGCTGTAAGGAGCTCAATCGAAAATATGCTATCACTGGCCCTTTGCGAGACCCGAAAAACATCAGTGAGGCCGGCCATTGCTTTAAGGGGCCCCCTGGAAAATATGCTTCCGCTGTAGGAGTCCCCCGAAAACGTGCTACCGCTACCCCTCGAGAATAAAACGGGTTTTCCCTAGTTAATTCGGGTTTTGCCTAACGCTCTAACGTTAGAACCCGTTTTCCCTAATAATTCGGGTTTTGACTGATATCGGGTTTTCACTATAACATATACATTTACTAATAAAAATTAAGAAAATTGGAGTTCACTTAGCGAAAGCCCCACGTTTGGAACCCCACCTCACGGCCTAGGTCCCCCGAGCAGATAATTGGCCGTAATCCCACAACAACAACAACGACAACATCACTGAGTGAAAACACGTTTCAGCCAACAGTTAGACTTATTAAATACTATTTAGGCACGAAACAAGGCTCATGATGTTGAATTAATTATGAAATGGCTCTGAGTTCAATATCAAGCTGTGGAAGAACACACATGAAAGGCGCATATAAAACTATATGCATCTTTCGGCCGACAAATTTTCTGTCTCCAGCAGAAATCCACACACAGTGTCGTAGAAGCGTGGGGACATCCCCATTCATCTACAAAGAACGCTTTAAGCAAGTGGCGGACGTGTACGTCACAGTACCACATCAACAAAAACCCACTGTGCCCTCTTTAGCTACTGGAAGGAAGCGAAAGAATTTTGATAAAGACTCAACGGATTTGAATGTTACATTAGAAATGATGATATGTCTTCATTAGAGTTATGGAGCAAAATAATATAAAGTACATACTTTTCATTAATGCCATGAACCGTAAAATGCATATCTACATAATTACTATAAATGCCCTTTAGATGTTTTAGGAAACGATCTATGTAAGAGAATAGATTTTGTACCGATGCGAAAAATGACATAAGAAAAGGGCTAAAATTTGAAAATGCTAGAGGTTTGGGATGCCACAGAGATGATGAGATTTGCGACAATATGAATTAGCCCCGATGAATTCCAGGCTTGATGCCTATTTCGTAGTTATGCGTTCATGTGTTATTTTAGAAGAAATTTACGTACAAATAAAACTAAATAAAAACTAGTTTCGGAAGTTATCTGTGTTTAGATGTGACCCGTATGTAGAATAAGTGAAAAATCTGCATAAACAAAATTCCTGAAAAATTTCTGTTTGGAGAAAGATAAAAGTACATATAAAAGACATTTTATCCATAGTTTTTCTCTAAATTTGTAATAGATTCATATCCTTCATCCTATTCTGTTGCATATATTAAATTAATGTTGTGAAATATTCATGAGTAACCTGTTTCGTAGAGATTAAAAAGTCTAGGAAATGTTTCTACATTCTTCGCATTTTAAGGTACATTAAGTATTAAAATAGAAAAAAAATATGAAATAAAGTCAGCTTTTCAAACCTTGTTTTTCCCAATAAATAAAACAAGATCAGTTTGAGATCAAACAATTATTTCTAAAAATTAAAGATGATACGCAGTTTTGTTGTCTAGTGTACTCTCTCAGTATAATTTTACTATAAATGCTGAAATGTTAAATGACAGCACCTACTTTACTGAAACTTTTTTTGTAAATTCATTTGTTAAATACGTTACATAAGGGGAATTTAGTTACTAAATAATAAAACAATTTTATACTAATTAGTTGCTAGCTCGCTGTAAGTTATAACAACTTTCTTATCACTACTTTCCCTGAACTTTCTACGTAAAAATAGTTAACGTTTACAAGTAGGTTTCCATTAATTGAACCATGAGGTCAATATTTCTCTTTAATCGATTATCCTATCAGTCACTCAAGGAATAAAAGTTCATTCAGACAGGTTCCGATAAACAACTAACTAGTAGCAGGTAATAAATATTCAGAAATGCCTTTTGATCAGTTGGGAAAAAGTAAAGAAATGATTATTAAAGTGCAGATCATGTTTGGAGTGACAGAAATTCTGCAGTAAATATCAGAGATCAATGTTTTTTATGTGAATTACATTCACTAAATGCGACATGTGACAACGATTGAATAGCAGTAGACGAAGATATGAATAGCGTCTACAGCAAAAATGAAAGGATCATTTAGTGCTCAGCTTTGAAGGAAAATTATTCATTAAGTCCTGATATAAACATACACATAATAATGCAAAAAAAAATATTTCTAAGTGAATTTTTTTTTATGAATCTTTAAATCTCATCTTTAGACGATTTTTTGTGAGGCGAGAATAGATTTACAATTTTTTTTTGTGAAATAAGACAAACATTTTTAACTTTACAATATAGGAATTTTGCGAGACGAGACAAAGCTTTTTCGGCTGCTTCGCGAGGCGAGACAGTCCTTTTTTCCTTCTCGCGTCCATTCCCACTCATTTTAATCAAACATTTACAGTTTATAATTTTCTTAAAATCATACTGTTTTAAGATTCTTATTTTTGTTCATCAGTTTTCTCTCAATTTTTTTTTAAATGACTGACACAGACAGGTTGCCAAAACAGTTTCTGGATGGGACCAAAGGATGGAAAATGTAAAATAGTTTACAATCAAGCTTCATTATTGACATACAATTAGGAAAATTATTATTTTGGAGACTGAATTATACACCTTTGCCATGTCTCTGAATGACTACTGAACAATTAATATGTTTCAACACACTACCATACAATCTCAACATAGTATCACAGTATGATGAGATTGTACACTCAATCCAATCTTCGCATTCTTATCCGTATCCGATTTTCTAAAAACATAAAATACCCATCAGTACTAGTATCTGACGAAAAAAAGAGGAATGTGCATAAGCCGTTGTTGATTTTTAACCCCTTAAGCGGTTTGCCCGTACAGTGTACGTGCTACCCAAAATTAACCTCAACTGGTTTGCCCGTATAGCGTACGGGCATCGATATTTTCTCCTTTCCTTCTCTGATTTGCCCGTATATTTCATTATTTTAAAGAGACTATTTAGTATCAATATTTTTCAATAGATGGCGTGGCTTGTCAATGTAACTGAAATGTTTTTCATCCTAGTGAGAGAGCGGGAATATTTCATCATATGCCTTTCAAAATATGCCTTTTTTGGAAGCATTTCGGTAAAAAAATTGACCGCGTAAAGGGTTAAAGGTCAGGCGTTCAACAGAAAAAAAAAGAAAAAAAGGAAAAGGAAAAGCCCTCATATATCCGTAAACAAAATAAACATGCCCTAGGTAAATATTAGACAAATATAAAGTGCGTTTCATATGAAATACATCAAGAAGGTCACACAACATTTTAAACCTTAATTTAAATTTAAGAAAGGAAAAATATACATTAGTTTTGGTGTCATTTTCTATTCTTTTCAGTGTGAGTGGGGAAGGATTATGTATTAATGTTTACTTTAGAAAAATACCAGTATCGTATGTTCTGTGACATCGGATCAACATTCTGTTCCAACTATAGACTTTCATAAGAATGGGCTAGTGGGCTGGCTACAGACATATTGGCGTTATAGGAATGAATATTGGCTTTGTTGATGATGTTTTTGTGGGATTACGGCCAATAATCTATACATGGAATCTAATACGACCAATAATCTATACATACTGAGGGGTTGTGGTGCCCTCCTTGGGGATCTTTCTAAGAGGCCTAGCCCGTATTTACGCTACGTTTAGGCGGAAACCACGAAAAACACTGAAGGGTTAGGTCAGCAGACGCGACCTGGTTTTGAACCATGCACCTTCCTTCTCCCAGTTCAGTGTGCTTATAAGTAATGCATTGCTTCGTGCCGTTATCACACTGACTATTGTTACCCATCTCCAGTTTAATTCGTAAGCACACAGCAGTGTAATTTATGATTAAAAGTATGTTTCTATGGTTTGATTTTTCCCAAAATTACTGAATGGTAACCATTTTTCCAGCTATTCAGGTTAGCCACGGACTTGAATATGGGACGATCATTGGCTAGCAGCAGGCGGGCGAAATAGCGTCAGCCTCTCAAAATACTCTGTCCCTTATAATGATTAGCTACACAAGCGCCCTCTAGTGGCGAATCACGATGCAAAACTACCGATAACACACGCATGCGCGCAGCATATACTTAATGATTTTGACTCGCCCTGCCATCTTACAGGCAAATTTCGTTAAATTCTTTAAGAATGCATCCATGATCCTCCTATATCTAAGTCCGTGAACTTAAATTAAGAAATTTTTAACTACTTATATTTCTTAAAATGAGACATTTTACTGAAAGAGAAATACGCTAGATAGCATGTCTGCTGCTTTGCCAGTACTGTACATTAAAAAGCAATTGAAATAATCCAGGATATAGTTGAAATGCGTAGTAATGTAACAGAATTTTTAAAAATATGCCATACCACATGATAATTTGACTAGGAAAAAATAAATATTTATGAAATTTATATTTAAAAAATCAATTTCCTTTTAACCATGCTCTTAGAAAAATATATTCCACTAATAATATCCTTCTAAAGAATCGTCCATTTATGCTGCATTTATTTTTGAGTAGATATACTCAACAATATGTTTCGCATAGGAATCTCCATTAGACTGAAATCAGACAATCGTTAAAGCTATTGAAGTTCTTTAGATTTGTTTTACTACGGCTCAATTATTCTAGCACAGATTAGATGAATGGAAAAGGTGACCTTCAAATGTTTCAAAAGTTCAGTAAGTTTTTAATTAATTATATCGAAAGTAAAGAGCTTATTTCCTCAATACATTAATATCCAATATTTTTATTTTATCAATAATGAAAAATACAGGCTATGTTATAAGCCCGCGAACAATATATGCAATGATGAATGATAAATCGCACAGTAGTTTGTAGAACCAGTACTAATGATTCTACTGCTAGTGGGAATTCAATTTTTTCTAAAATTAATATAAAATGTGTGGTAAGAAATGTATTTTTTGCATCAACAAATAATATTTCTAATACAAGTCCTTATTCAGTACACTTTCCAGTACTAATATATTTTGTCTGAAAGAAATACATCTCATATGTAGAATTATTTATAAACATACAAATGCATATGTTATCAGAAAGTAAAATGCACTAGATTTCATTTGTGTTCTCTTTTAGAATGGTCGTATTAGTGTTCAAATAAAAAACATATTGATATGTGTAATATTAATACCTACTTGAGTTCATTTTACAAGCAAAGTGTTAGTTAGTAAAATCGTAAATTTAAATGATAAGTATTTTATTAATGAAATATTAAATATATTATACAAATTTGTTTCTTGTGACATAAGAAAATATAGGTATATTGGAAGATTTAATCTTCCATTAAGATTAGAAATCCTAATTTTATAACAAATGTGATACTTTTTAGATTTACCTAAAAATTTCACAAAACTTTTGTTACGAGCATTACCATTCTTTAATACAATATTGTGTGATTTCTGTTCTTCATGTTTGCCATTCTTTAATACAATATTGTGTGATTTCTGTTCTTCATGTTTACTTTATTTTATGTTGTTAGTAATTTATGTTATCGTTATTACGATGAACAGCCTTATTTTATTGTTACTATGGTTGGCTTACATAAACTGTTGTGTTTACGTAGCGTAGTGTAATCCATGTATTATCGTGTGTGACATAATGTTGCTGTAATTTCCCCCCTACAGTGGCGTAGGCAAGGGGGGGGTATAGGGGAGTCACAACCACCCATGAGGAATTTTCTGTCATACAAAATGTCTATTCTTCACTCCCTTTTCAAACACACGTATAAATAGATGTGAGTTACAGCAGTCGTAACCCCCCTCCATAAAAATTTCCGGCTACGCCATTGCCCCCCCCACCAATAGCATGAGTAACATGGCGGCTAGGAAATAGAGCGTGTTCTCCGAAAGATTAAAACTGGCATCGTGTACAACTTCATTCGTCATATTTCAGACATAATTATTCTTCAAGGTCCTAATTAAAATAATACTACCAAATATTACACTAGAATTCGGCATTGGAGAGAACATAATGTAAATCAGCCCCTGTCCAAATGAAATACACGAAATGCCCAACTAAGCAAACCTGGTATGAGACTTCAAAAGCGCCGCTCTATAAAAGTGAATTAAACCTAATTAATCACACTTAGATCACCACACGAAAATCTTGTGTATCTTGCTAAGATTAGTTTCGCATCAATCGTTCATTTGGCGACATTCTGACGAGGAAAAGAGCTGTAATTGATGCAACCCTAGACAGGAAGGGGGTGTGGCGTCAAGCTATCGGTGACAACCTCACACCCACGGGTGTCTTGAATCTCCTGCTATCAAGCATGGCAACCAGATCAGTCGTGTACAGAATTAACAAATTTCCAAATCGTTCGCTTATTGCTTCCTCACGGGAATTCCATATTCATAGCCCAATTCATTTGGCTATGAACTGTCCCTGTATTGATTTTGATTGACCATATTTCCATGAGTGAGTACCTGGAATAGGGCCTAAATAACGGTGTCTCGGGGACATGTCTTATCAGAAGGATTGATGGTCTTTTTTATAGCAGAGAATTAAAAGCTTCTGGATCCTGTTTGTTTTATGCATTTAGCTTCTGCGGTTTTTGTTCTTTTATTTGTTAATTGGTAGCCAACAGTAATACAGAGATTAATGAGGTCGAAATGCATTTGATCATGATTTCTGAAAGTAAGATGTCTTTGAGGAAGCATGTTTGATTTTGTAGCAGTGTTATGGACTACGCATCGTATGCCAAGTACATAAATTTGTGTTTTCATAATTCTCCTGCCTAAAATTTTACACTGTAACATCATTTAAATTTCAATCAAGAATTAAATATTTTTCTCTTCACCGAAGCCGACATAATCGATATGTACTAATAGGTGTTGATTACGAGAATAAAAAAGGGATAAACTGCAATGATGCGTTTAGCACCAAGCTTAATTTAGTTGTTTCTTTTCCTCAAGTATCGTAAATAATCAAGGAGACAAACAGGTTGGTTATAGTTAAATTTCCCCTGTATATTGGGCTGGCAACAAAGTAATTGCGTTTTCTTGTATAAAATTCAAGCAAATAAGTTTTCAACAAGTTTTTAATCACAGGTAAGCTGTGCCTGAACACACGATTCATATTTGTTACATTTTAAAGTAAGAATTTCGCTGGCAGTATTTTTTTTCGTCCATAAAAGATGGCCACCCTCCCCCCTTTTTTCACTTCTATCCTCCTTAGAGGACAATATTAAAAATGTCCTGAAATTAATTTTTAGGTATTCGTGACTGCTGTATATTACAGAAAGAATTTCACGGATATCTCTATTTTTATTTGAGATCACGCGGGATATGTGAAAAGAACTTTTTGGCCCCTTACCCCCCCCTAAGATTACGAATTTTGGAAAATGCTCTCTGATCTAGCACCTATGTTGAAGAACTCATGTACGTGCCAAATTTCGCATAATTAACTTCAGTAATTTTGGCCAGGCAAAATATTGACATACGGAAAAACGCAATTACTTTGTTGCCAACCCAATATAATTTTCTGCACCTAAAACGGGGGTGAGTCGATTGACTAAATATTTGGAATACGGACCGGACCGCACATGAGATGCACTTAAGAACGATTTTTTAAAAGTTTAGTTCAAAAAATGTCCAGTAGGTGTGGCGCTTTGCATATTGAATTCAGCTCAAGAAATGACTAACATTAACAAAATGCTCAAAAACTACTGTATAAAGTTTGGAAATGTGTATGTTTCGAATTAGCCAGTTCCACTGTTGGGTTTGCTGCTGCTGTTAAGTTTTTCATGCAAAGGCACACCTAGTGGATATTTTTTGATTTTTTTCAAAATTCATTGAGCACATCTCACGTATAGCCTATATGTAAAATTTGTTTACAATCCGTTCACCCGTTTTAGCTGTAGAACTCTGTTTATAGAAGTACTTTAATTATAACCACCCTGTACATTAAATTATTTCCTTAGTACATGTATTCACATTTCAATTTTTTAAATGTTGAAATAGTTGTTAATTCACTTCAAACAAAAACCATTAAATCTTAACTTCCCAGTACGCTAATGTATCTTTGATTTAAAAAAAATCTTGCTATAATGAAAATTACAATAAAAGTTGGACTAAACCTATCCCCTAGTAGCACAACTATAGTTCAAAAGACCTTCAAAAGGCTTCAAAAACGTCTTTTAAGTGCCTTTTGAACTATTGTGTGACTAGTGACATATCGTCTTCAGTTATTTATGTTTAAATATTTTATTTAGATTTTCATAGCTCCTTTAAAAGGAAAACAGTGAGTGATGAATTTTTATTAAAACAATTTATAGCTTCCTCACATGGACACTTAGATTAATCAAATTATTGATTTAAAATTTCCCTTACATATTTTTTTCAGTTCTAAATTGATTTTTTTAGGTATTTTTATCTTATCTTTAAATAGTTGAGAATTATTGCAAGCTAATTGGAATGCTGAATACTCATAATTAAAAAATCTTTAAAATTCCTGGCTAGGTGTTTCCTAATACAAATTTTGCATTCAGCGGTCGGAATTATTCAAAAGTTATGGAAATTTACGACAAAATGAAAAAAAAAAGATTTTTCGTTTGTTTATTTGTTTCAATGGATACCTTTTTACTTTCTTTTTCGTATTCTTTTAAAACTCTAGTGCCATTCAGATCCTCAAACTTTTTTCAAATTTAAAGAAATGCATTAAATAATGGCGTATTGTGGCAGTTAAAGGCTGTACCTGCTGATTGTCAACTTATCTGGATTTACGAATTGTATTTTCGTACTAGAAGCAACGCACACACACATGCACGAAAAAAATGAAATAACAATCTTCCGTTTAAGAATAGAAGGTGTCCTAATCGCTCCTCCATTCATTTATAAGCCGATATATTTTACCCAAAATTTTCTGAGTTTCGTAAAGAATAGAGACATATAGCTGTTACATAAAAAGCATTGTTGTTAATATCTTCCTAAATTCACACAAGTGTCCTTGCACCACTGGATCTGAAGAGAGCTGAGGCGATTTGCAAACTTTTTAAAATAAATTTACAAACTTAGTATCACATTTAAGAATCAAAAGTGCGAATCAAGCTAAATTTGCCGGCGTTTGCGATTTCTGATCACCCATTCTCAAATTCTTGGGCTAAGAAAGTAAATGACATCCCCTTGAGAGAACCAATTAGTGAATGGGTAACGCCCGTTGCGCCTAGCTGCAAGTTGAGAAACTAGGGGGTATGTAGGTCAGGAGCGAGAAATTTGCGAGGATTTTCTATATTGTAACTGCCAAATTAACACGCAACAAGAGCGTCGGTCTGTCGCCTGTCCTTCTCCAACCAAATATGAAAAATAATAAAGAGCCTGATTAACCTCAACCAGCCACGACTGCCATTCTTTCGAAAAAGACGAAGTTATTGCAAAGAGAGTGCCCGAAATCCGTGACATATATGTCAGCAGGATCAGAGGGCTGTTACATAAAAAACAGTATCAAGATCGAAAACTGTATGAAGATCGAAAATGTATTACATATATATATATATATATATATATAAGTTTACTTAATTACTCTTTTCGGTTTTTGTGTTTTTATTAATAGTTAAATCTAATCTCTAATAACTTGCTTTACCTACGTAAATACCTAAGCAAGCTTTTCTTACTGTGAAAATTCAAACCTCATGAAGAAGCTAAAAAACAGCTTATATTGAAGAAACATTGAAATATAATTCAAAGTGTTATTTTATTGATGTTGTTACCAAGTGTATTATTAATAAAAAAATTAATAAGCAAAGAAAAAAGTTAAAATTATGAAATTATTTTTCAAAGGGAATTTTCCAAATAGCTTCAATTGGTATCTACTATCAACATTTCCAAAATGCATTTATGTGTGTATATATATATATATATTCAAGTATTTTTTTATATGTTTACTACCTTTATGTGTAAGTTGTAATAATGCAAACTACAAAACATGGAATATAAAATATGCAATCATATATTACACAAGAAAATATACTTGGTGTACCTGCATACACAAATTCCATCACATCCTCAGTAAAATATGTTACATATGCAGTTCAAAATATCAACTATAGTTTCTAGAATTCGCCCTGCTTATCTCTGGATGTTTCTATGATTAATGGCGTAGTCTGACTGTATCTGTTGAAACACGATATTTCGGAAGTTGATTCAGTTACCTATCAACGTGACAAAAGTTCTCTAGATTAAAATAGAACATTTCTATTCAGAGCCATTGTAAATGAATTAACTTTTGAACTATAGCATCTCAAGAGTGTATATGCTATTATGAATTGTCCGCAGAAATTTTATTGCTTCACAAAATGCATTTTTAGTTTAAATATCGTCACTGTAATACCATTTTGCAATATTTTTTAACATTTCAATAGAAAACATGAAAGTATTTTTCAGAATACTATTATTTGCATGTATATGCCTGAGACTAAAAGAGAAATATCCATATTACTCTTATCGAGTACAGTCATTTATAGTTCTATTATTGCATTAGTATAATAGTCCATCAATATAACAGACTATGCTGTGCAGTTTTTCTTTCATTATTGAAACCGCCTAAATATATATGCTAACTAAATATAAACATTTTGAAGATATTTCCAATTACAATATTTAAGATTGGGAAAAAACAACTAATTGTACTTGAAAAAAGGCGGCAATTTCCATTCTACTCGAGTTTACTGGACGCTATAGCCAGGGATTGACAAAAGTTATAAAATCTTAAGAGACAGTAAAAATTTTTAGTAGGCACATTATGTATTGCAATTAATGAAAAATAAAAATGCTAGTCGACAAGGGATGCATTTTAGTCGTCTGAGTGACTGGGTTTTGCCGATACCTAGTTGTAGCCACGCTCTTTTTATTATTACTTTTTGTATTATTAAAGCAATAAGCGCAAGTTATATGTTTAATATTGACCTCTAATAATAGGCCTATAATCTAGGCTTCAGTGATTTATGTTGAAGGGTTTCTATGATTGTGTAAGAGCAAATAGTTAATCCCATATTTAGTTTTACTGTTAGAAACCATTTTATTTATTTACTGCGAAGTTTGCAGTTGTAATACTTTATTTAATGAGAATAACGTTCACACTGTTTAATTTATTTCGTTCTTTAAATGAATTTAATTCTTATATCAATTATTATATTCTAAAGACATTTCCTCTAATACTGAAGAAAATTTTCAGCAATATTCAGCTTTTGTATTGAATTAAAATAAACAAATAAACAAAATAAGATAAAATAAAAAGGGCAGTAACTTTGAGTTTTCTCGAAAATAATGCATATTTATTTATTTATCAGGAAAATTATTTAGTTTAGATATGACGTTCCTCTTCTAAAACAGAAGCGAATTATTTGTCATTTTGTCGTTTTGAAATTATATTTTCTGTATTAAATTGTCTGCATTTATCATAATACTGCACTGCTGATACAACACAGCATAACAATGTTACACATGCAAAAAAGAAATTACATTTCGCGCACATTCAGCGTACACAGTATTTTTTCCTCCCTATTCCACCTTTCAAGTAACAGTACGGTATTGGAAAAGTTTAAAATTTAATCAAAGTTAGAATTTATAGATAAATCAGATATATATATATATTTATTTATTTATAGCAACAGCTTTTGTTTTATTTACACAACTGAATTTGATCGAATACTTCGATTTCAGAAATTGAAAGGAATGAATTCACTGTGCAAACAGTGTTCTTTTATTCTCTGCTTCAGTTTAAAAAAAAAAAAAAACTATTTTGTGAACCAAGAGTTGTTGGTTACGTAACACAAATTTTGATTGGAAAAAAATTTTCGTTTTATACAGGAAAAATAAAACTGCCGAATCCCAGAGGCGAAAACTTGAGCATTTTATTTCGAAAAAATATAGTGATGCTTAAAAAACTCCAATGAATAAAATTATTAAACTCTTCTATTTTTTAAACTGACTTGTGTATCATTGTGTATTGTACTTGGCTGAGTTTAAATCAACTTTTGATTGTACAATTTTTAACCCTTTCAATACATAAAAGTAAGACACACCCAAAAGTTTGGAGAAAAAATATTTTTAATGGATTTTTATTGAAACTTTTTTTTATTTTTATTCTTATTTATCTTATGCCAATTGAAATCAATTCGACTCTGTTACTTGTATACATAATACATTCAGCTGTATTGCGAGTAATGAACATAAAAATCAATCTGATAGCTAAGACTTGTTATAAATTAGATTCATCTCTTTTAATTTTAACAGTTTAATGATATTTCCTTGTATTCTTATCATTTATTTATGTAATCTGGATTTATTTTTCTTATCTGAACATTTCGTTAGAATAACATGAGGTGTAACCTATTTGATTGCTACAACCATTAATTGATTGCATTTATTCAATGCTGTCCTCAAAGGCATGTATCGATTCAGCTCTTATCATATACATACTTAATGTTTTTAAATTACATATGAGAATTTCTTGAAATTTGGTTCAAGAATAAACATTTAAAAACATATTTTTGTAGCAAACAGCAAGGTCAGAATTCAAAATTACTTTATCTTCTGTATATTACGTTTTCAAAATACATAAATAAGATACATTAATTAGTTGAAATGACCCGAATTTAAATTAAACAAATAAAAAGACCAAATTACTGTTCTAAGAATGGCAATAATTTTACTCATGACTCAAGTAACCATTTCAAAAACACACTCACACAAATAAAGTAAAACTTTTTTTATGTTCACTGAAAATAAGGCGTCACATTTATACGCACATTGTGCTTAGTTAATACTAGCTAGGTGCGAGGGTAAATTGTAGATTAGAGATGGCCAATGATTCGATGAGTCGAATCAGTGATTCGAATCTTGGTGCTGAGTGGCTCAGTCTTTACACTCACTCTCTACTGATTCGAATCTCAAGCCCTCAAGGGAAATACATTCCAAGTGCGAAGGGAAGAAAAACTTATTTTCCCTTTGCCGTTCCCAGAGATTTTCCCTTACTCTTTCAACTCTTTTCGACTCTTTACGACTCTTTCGACTCTTTTCGACTCTGAGTTGATAGATGATTTGAAACAGTAAATGAGTGGGTGTGGGTGAGTTGGTCACTGAGTTGGTGCAGCAACGAATCTTTACTGATTCAGTGTTTCGCTCTGTTTCGGTGATTGTATACTATCGTTGAGATTCGTTAGTTTTTCAAATCTTCTATCGACTCAGAGTCGAAAGGAGCCGAAAAGAGTTGAAAGGATGTTTCATTTAATTGGAGGGGTTTTTTCGAATCTTCTATCGACTCAGAGTCGAAAGGAGTCGAAAAGAGTTGAAAGGATGTTTCATTTAATTGAAATTTTTTTTTCGAATCTTTGGTGTTTCATTTCTTGGTTGGTGGTCGGATTTAAAGTTTTATCTGTCTGTGGGTGTGGAGTGGGTCGAACATCGTTTGCTTTTGGCGGGGGGCATAGGCGTTACTTCCTAAGGGCAAGAGGGGTCAATCTCTCCCCCGAAAAAAAAAAATTAAGAAAATCCCTCCTTCCAACTTGTCTGTCTGATTTAATATTTGTTTAAAATTTAATGAAACATCCCTTTTCTACTTTTAACTTCAATATATGTCCCCCTGCCCCCACCCTTAAAAAAAATAGAATGAAATAAAGTTAGGATTGTGCTTGTCACTTTTAATGAAGGATACAGGGGCGGTATTAAGCGCTCTCACAAAAGGACTTTGTAGTAAGCAAAATAACATTTCGCTTTATTGCAGCAGATTTCGTTTTTTTTTTTTTTTTTTTTACCTTGTTTTTCGTTTAAGGGGAATGATTTTATTTTCTTTCGTAATTCAGAGAAATACAAAATAGGGTCTAAAGCAGTGGCGTAGTTAGTGTTATTGACAGTGGCGTAGCCAGGATTTTATTTCGGGTGGGCTGGGTATCAAATTTAAAGATAAAGTTCAATTGTAAGCTAAGTAAAGGGTCCCATTTTTTTGGGGGGGGGCAGCAGCCCCTCAGTAGGACTGGGCCAAAAATCGACATATCGGTTTTATTTCAACATCAAATATCCGATATTCCCATTTTCATTTCAGTGAAATCTCGAATTCGATAAAGGGCAAAAATACAGGCCGGCCAGGGGCGTAGACAGAAATTTTTCATGGGGGGGGGTTATGACTACTGCAACTCATATATATGTATACGTGTGTATGATAATGTAGTGAAGAATATACATTTTGTATGGAAAAAAATTCCTCATGGGGGTTATGACCCCCCTAACCCCCCCCCTTGGCTACGCCTCTGAGGCCGGCGATAAGAAAATCCTGAGATCAATACCAGCTTGTGATGCTTTTGCTACTGCTTTCTCTCGGAAAGCTTCTTCTTCTCTCATCGCAGAAAAAACAGCTCCATGGTTTATTAGTCTAATTACCATAATTAATTAACGTATATCTCGGAACCTATCCACCGGAGCACGTTTTTATTGATTCTCGACCCCCCCTAGACTCAACACCCCACCGATACTTAAAATTTCGAATGCTTTGACACCAAACTTAACCTTTTAATCTTACAGGCCCAGGGGGTCATACGAAGCTCCCTATATTTTCAATTTGGGCATTTTAAACACTAGCCTCCTCCGACGGCATCTCCAAAGTCTGGAAACCATCCCAGAGCCAATTTCTACATGTTTGCAATCCTTTTAAGCCTCAATCATGGTTAATTAGTCTAATTACCATAATTAATTAATGTATATCTCGGAAACTATCCATCGGAGCGCGTTTTTATTGATTCTCGACCCCCCGTAGACGTAAACCCCCATCGATACATAAAATTTCGAATACTTTGACACCAAACTTAACCTTTTAATCTTACAGGCCCAGGGGGTCATACGAAGCTCCCCTGTATTTTCATTTCGGGCAGTTTAAACACTAGTTTTACTGGAGCAAGGAGAGAGAGATGCTAACTGCCCGAGAACTCAGCGGAGAAGAAACCCGATGAATGGGTGAAGGGTGTTTAAATAGTACGGCTTTCGGCGCAGAGAGAGGGAAAATTTCTTTAGTTGTTTTATTGATTCAAGATTCGAATCACTGATTCGATTCATCGAAGTAGTGAGTGAGTCGAGATTCGAATCAGTAAAATGAGTCGAACCGCCCATCTCTATTGTAGATTATTGGGCTGTAGTTAGAAGTAGTTATAGCTGGATAAAAGCAAAGCAATTTTTCTCAGAGTTTTTTTTTTTTTTTAGGGTGATGGGCCAAAAGGTTTCTCCGTTGTTTTAGAACTAATATCCCACACACATTCACAGATTCACGGAGGGTAAATGAACCAAATATGAACCACTTTTTGCTGATGTCAGCTCATTATTTTTGATGTTGTTTTTCCACCAAAAATCACCAGTTACAAACGCATTTACACTTTACTATTTTCTGGATCCAGCTTGTTCAAAAATTAATGCGATAGTCTGTAGCAAAAACTATGCAGCCGAATTGCATGAAAATGGGCTAATGGTATACAGAAATGATCGGAGTTTTATACAGGAGAAAAAAAAAAACTATGAGTTTCAAAAACCACCCCTACGTGGCGTATCATAGCTTTATTGAGAACATATAAATAATCTACAAAAGTTTACTAAACATGCTCGATATAATGTCCACCATTGGCTGCTAGCATCTGGAAGCGTAAAATTGCGAATTCGACTGTTGAAATCAGCATGAACTGGGAAATGTTACGCACATAGCGTTCTATGCTTTCTTTAAGGTCGGAAGGAGATGTGATGGGATCACTGTAGACCAAGGCCTTGAGGTATCCCCACAGCCAAAAGTCGCAAGGATTCATGTCCGGGGTACTAGGAGGCCAAGCTGTAGGAAATTGCCGGCTGATGATTGTGTCGTCAGAGAAATGGCGGCGGGGCACTTGTTTGACGCAACGGGCGATGTGTGGAGGAGCACAGTCGAACATGCGATTATACGCTTCCAGATGGTGGGCATTATAATGAACCTGTTTTTTAAACTTTTGTAGATTATTTATATGTTCTCAATAAATATATGATACGTCACCTAGAGGTGGCGTTTGAAATTCTTTGTTTCTTTATTTCTTCTCTGTAAAATTCCCATTATTTCATTCGGCCTTTTTTATACTTTTATATTAAGTTTGATGCATACACAACTTTGCCAAAATTAGACATTTTTACTACTTATTGAAATTGTTGCAAGCCAAAATACAGCTGCAATTTTGCGCATTTTGTCTTTGCGATTTACATGTGTCATGCATCTTCACATCGCATATATTTTGAGTAATAGCTATTGCGAATTGTGTTCATTCCTTGCTGGATCGTTTTCTGTTATCTTGTCTATTCGTAAATTTTGTAGTTTAATTGTTTCCCTAAATCAAAACATTTATCATTCCATGGATATTTAGAATTTTGTGTCTCCTAAGTGTATGCTACATTGATTCGTAAGTTAAGCCTTTTTACTATATTAATGACTATGTCATTTTATCTCTCACCCCCTTTATTGAAAATTGTCCCAAAAATGTGTCCCAAAAATACGACATAAAAATGTGACATAAAAGTTTGCGAATATATATATTGAGTATTTTACATATATTTAAATACTATTAGTTCACAACAGCTTTAATCTATTGTTACAATATTTCGTAAGCTGTAGAATATGCATCAAATGTATTTTCTATAAATAGTCTATAAATAGTAATTTTCTATATTATATATATATATATATTATATATAATATATATATATATATGTATATGTATACTTAACTGCAACTGTGCTCACGCACGCATTCTTTTTACTTCTTCTATACTTTTTTCGTTCTTAATATTACCTTGTTAGATGTGCCTGTTTCTTCCGTTCTAATTTAATAAAGTAAATGTTATGTTAAAATTCTACGCTTACTATGTTTGTGCCATAACTCTGCTAATATTTCTAAAAGGTTATGGACACCAGATGGATTAATTTATTTATTTTCCGATTTTTAACGTTTGTTTCAAGGCTGCATTATTCATTCTCAAAATGGTGACTGGAACTTGGCGAATTGAAACAACTGAATAAAGATAATTAAGAAACATGGAAACATAAAGCATGGATTCATAAAATTAAGGATGCATCAAGAATAACTTGTAAAAGCTGTAAACGCATCGGGCACTGGGCTAGTATGTGAAAGTGGAAAAAAAGAATAATTTTAAACATAAGCCTAACAGCCTGGGATTCTTATCCACTCTGGATGACTCTCCAATAGGGTTACTAGGCGGAATACAGCAACCCTACTCGCCTACAGCTCTCTCAACAATATCAAATAACGAAAAGCAATATTTTTGGTGTTTTAAGATACAAATGTGAACATTATGAATAGGACAGAATAAGCAAACAAAACTTTAGATTTCAATTCATTTAGATTCATTGAGCAACAAGGTTTTCTTTTTAATTTTTTGAATATTTATTTTATGATTCTTTGCATGAAGATAATTAATGCGAACTTTAGCGAAGAGTTTGTTTCCTGTGACAAAATTCAGATTGAAATAGGTGAATTCCAATTAGCTTGATGCTAATTAAATACTAATAAACTTCAAAAATTTTCTACTACGATGAGTAGGGGGGAAATTGCGTAGCTTCAAGGAATTTGGAAATACAAAACTCTTCTATCAACAGTTTTTTAATAAATTACAAGCCTGGAGTACATTTTATAAAATCTAAAATACATCCATATAAAAAATGAATATTCCGTTCTGGAGGCAATAAAATAGTTGCATTGCATTTGAGATACAGCCGTCCAGTTAGATAAATTCGCGAAGATTCTTACAGATACAATGTATACCCAAAAGAATTTATATGGCATTTTTATGCAGATTTAAAACACGTATTAGGTTAAAACTCTTTCATGCATAACAAAATATATACTTTTCGAATATTTGTTTCCGATATTTAGTTTTTTTTTTTTTTTTCTAGTTTTCACGTAACACAGCATTTAATTTTAGAGGATTGTAATATTTATTCTCTACTCAATGTTTTACTTTTTTATATATCTTTTCGCTGAAGAATTACATTTCCGATTCAATTTAAAGTATCTAAAGTAGCCTACTATTTCAGTGCTAAAATTTCTGCCCAGGGATTTCTTTTTTTCTCAACATGCAAAAAGAATTAAAAACATGCATAAAAAAAGTTAGATTTAAGACACTAACTGAAGTGACGTAATGACATTTTGGGTATCAGTGAAAGATTTAGAAGGAAAATAAAGCGATTTTTAGTTTAAATACCACTTCCAGTCTGGGGATTATACTACCTCGTGCACACAATATGTGATACATTTTCGAAATATTTTTAACAATTAGTTGTATTTAACACTTCTTTTAATATATGCATTATTCATTTCCAGGATGCCATGTAGTTTTCTTTCAAACAGAACTTTTGAATCAATATATTTTTGTACCAGCATTTAAAAACATACAAAGATTTACATAAATTTTTATTACACTTTTTTCTACATTATTATGAAACAGGCTTATCATTTTTTCAATTCCCAATCGAAATTAAAAAATTAGTGTCACGTTGTAAATATGATAGTTTGAATGGGAACAAATTTTAAGGAATAAAAAGGCATTCACTGAACTGAAATTTATAGCACATAGAGCCCATTCAATTTCATCGACACCAGTCAAAGCCTCTGACAAACTCGAACGGAACGTGACCTCTTTGTTCAATGATCTCACCATACAACCGTCCCGGCCTGTTACACTTTACCCCCAACTTGCCACGTACCATTTGTATAAAAGCAACAGCAAATTAAAACTGAATCCTTTCCTATGACCACATGCGGTGTCTATTAAATAAACCAGCTATTGCATCCGATCGTTAGAAATAAAAATAAAAAGAAGACAGAACCCAGCAGAACGAAGGGAACCTATCAATCTTCTATTAAAAACCAATCGCTTCCTATCAGGTCAGCAACGGGCAGCCTCGAGTAGAAGTCCCCAAGACCTTTCCGCGCCAGTGTCATTTTCTACCTTGATAAATTAGTTTCCGAAGAATCCAGTTGCGAAAATGAGAGGGACACGTCAACTTAGACTGATGCCCGGTACCTTGAAGTCTGAAGCGGTCACACCCAACACTTAATTTCCTCGCTAGATCCGCAATGGCGTTGACTATGTGATTGACAGATGGCCCGGCGCGGGCTTATCTGAGCAACACCGTTGATCTGGAACGCTGCTGTGTAATTATTGATCAGCCTTCGATGTCTTTGCCGAGTAATTAGAGATTGTTTTTTGGTGGAGGGGATGAACGTGCCGTGGTAATCGGGACTTGCCTAAATAGGTGGAACTGAATAATTTGTGCCAATCGTTTGATGTAAATAGGCAATTAACTACGGCCACTTTCGGTGGGAGAGGACAGCTTGAAATGCGAGTGAGAAGAGTGTTCCGAAGATCCGTGGGAGAAACAAAAGCCACGAGAAGACCATCTAGCTTTGGAAGCACAACTTACAAAAGACGTTGGATAAAAATTGGTTTTAAAGAAAAGCTGAAATCCAATCTACATAAATCTATAAATAACCTAATTAGTAAAGTGCATTACTGTGTTTAGTCTTTTAAAAGTCGCACTTGTTTGTGAATTTTTCATTGTGAAAGTCTAGGTCCGACTATTATCTACTACACAACATTGTACACTCGAATGCTAAAATATCACTCATATGAAAAATACATTAAAATAAAATTAGTAAATTACCAAATTCTTCCAGATCTTGTTCAGTTTATTAAATTGTCTTGTTGCACACAAAAGAGAGATTTTTTCTATTGATGGTAATACTTTTAAGGACATAAAATTCACAAATAATCTTAGTGAAAATCTTGACAAAAAAAAAAAATGTTGTAATAGCACAATACACCATTCATAATACACTCATGTCCATAAATTAAGGATAATGAAGTTCAGGCAAAGAAAGAGAAAGAAGCAAAACAAATTTGACTTATTTGTAAAGTCTATTTATTAAACAAAAAGTAAAGAGCAAAAAAGATGTTATATGTTTGACATAATTAATAAAAATTGCAAGTTTTACTCCCTTGACCAAATTTCAAAAAAGAACCTATTTACAAAAAACAGTATAACATGGTTAGTAGGATGGTTAATACGGAGTATGTCTCCCGGACGATGCAATACAGGCCTGACAACGCCTAGGCATGCTGAGTATCAAATGATCAATCTGATCTTGGGGAATATTACACCACTCATCAAGCAATGCACTCCGAAGTTCCGGTAGACAGGTGGGAGGGGGTTGACGGGCTGCAATTCGTCGGCCAAGCATATCCCACACATGTTCTATTGGATTCAAGTCCAGTGAGTATGCTGGCCAATGCATACGGGTGATATCCTCCGAATGAAAGCATTCGTCTACAATGTTTGCACGGTGAGGAAGGGCGTTGTCATCCATAAACACAAATTCAGCACCCATGGCACCCCAAAACAAACGTACATGTTGTTCCAGAATGACATCCCGATAGATGTGGCCTGTCATCGTTACACTCTGAACATGCAGGTCAGTTCTGGAACCAAGAATAATTCCTCCCCAAACGAGCCATCCTGCACCACCGTAACGGTGTCTTTCAAGTGTGTTCTCATGGTGGTAACGGGTACCTGGCGCTCTCCAGATGAATGTCCGGCGAGAATCAGACTCCAAACTAAACCTGGACTCGTCGGAAAACATCACACAAGACCACTGTTGCGGTGTCCACAATGCATGCTCTCTACTCCAGGTTAATCGCAGGCGACAGTGAGTTGCGGTAAGTGGAACACATCTGACAGGCCTACGAGCATATAGACCAATGTGCCCTAAGCGTCTGTACACGGTCTGCCTTGAAACTGTCGTACCGGTAGCTGAAGAGAGCTGACGAGACAGGTCTGATGCTGTACTCCGTCTGTTTCTTTTGGCAGTAACTGCCAAATAGCGGTCCTCATTCGGCGTTGTAACTCGGGGGCGACCTGTGCTGTAACGTCTACTCACATTACCATCATCTTGGAATCGTTGCCAAAGCCTGGAGATGACACTCTGGGCGATTCCAAGTTCCTCGGATACTTCCAGCTGGGTACGTCCACATTCCAGTCGTCCGATAATTCTGCCACGTAAAACATCATCCAAATGCCTCCTTTGTGCCATAACTATGCGGTTTTTGCACTGAAAGGCTTTCACAGCGCTTGTGAACAATTTTACTTCTTTGCCATCATTCCTTATATACCCCTCTCTTACACTCTCGTCATTGTGACGTACCATCCACGCCATCTGGTGGTTTCCTGTAATTTGCATATTCTTCTTCAAGATGTGTGTGATCATTCCACAGGTGAAATTTTTATTTTAGAGATCAATTTCTGTGTGATTCTGAATTATCCCTAATTTATGGACATGAGTGTAAACCACTTTCAACAAAGATGCCAGTATCACTGTTGCAGTGAACGATATCATTCCATAAAATGCCATATTCTTTTCCATCCAAAGCGTAGGAAATACCTGTCTTCTTAAAACTTTTTGAAATTATATTGCTTGTTATTGAAGTACAACTTTGTAATATACACTTTAGTTGCAGGGATGGATGTTTTACTTTTCGAAGTTGTTCCTTTCTTCCCAATGTCAATGGGAGCAATAGAGTACTGCCCACCGTAAAAATTCACCGTAAAGGAGCTGGAGGAATCTGTCCAAAGGGTTTTATTCAACGATTCAAAATTTACAATACACTTTTTACAATTCTTGGATAATTTTTACTTTTCAATTGTAATATAAAAATTATGGGAGCGGCAGAACAGTTGAAGGTTCCAGATGAAGGTAAAGTACGCGACTGCGACTTTTATATGCTAGGGAAACTATTTTCACAATTTTTACGGCTCTAAGGGTGCGACTATTACGCGATTAAACACGGTATTTCATTTCTTGTTGGATACATGTGCTAACTCGTCAAAGTATATCGTCTGAAGCAAACTATGAATGTCGTTGTAAAAAGAAATTAAGAACAAATGAATAACTTATAAATGGGAGGAAATTAATAGATTACTTTCCAAATACCGTGCGAATACGTTTTAAATCTGTCTGAAATCGTCAACTATATGAAAAGTTCTTTGTAAATAACATCGAATTGTATGAGAATATTTTTCCGTCTCCACGCTCTTACTTTGATAAACATCGCTTAGGTCAAGTTACTCAAAGACTATAGTTTTCTAGCCCTGAAAATAATCTCAATATCTTAAAAACGCTTAAAAGTATAGTTTTCATTGACTTGGAACAAACTTTCCCGTAATCTTACGAAAATGATGGTATTAAATGTGTTGATTCTGAGCATACTGCAGCAACTGACCTTTGAATGAAATTGGCAGGGCGCGAATTGAACATTTTCTCCAACGGGGGAAATTTGAAAGAAAACATTCTCCAGGAGGGCACATTTGAAAAAGAAAAAAAAAAAGAAGGAAAAGCGTAAAATGTTCCACTCACATAATATATTAGGTATTACATGACAAATGCAGTTGGCAACATGTCTGGGAAGGGACTTAAATTCAAATAAAACACGACCACCGATTTTCTATGCACAGAGATTCTCGTCTACCCTCAAATTCGGCTCGCCGCAGAGCAGCGCTTGTTCGATCATTTCGCAGTCTTAATCTGAAACCTGACCCCAGTTTCAGAATGAGAAGTGGCATCAGGCATGTTTAATTCAAAGGGATGTTTGAAACTTGCTCCTTTGTCTAGTAAACAAAAAGAATTTCGATTCTCAATACTTAAAATCGTTAGGGACTGAATTTGTAAGGGCAGGGACTAATTTTAACATTTCTCCAGCAGGGATAAATAGTATCTCTGAATATTTCTCTAGCCAGAGATATTACATTCTTCAGCCGGGGACAATCCCCGGCATCCCCCCCCCCGTCAATTCGCACCCTAGGAATTGGACACCAAAATATTGGGTTTGTGTCGTAAATAATATTTTCTCGAGCTATTAAGGTTTTTCAGTTTTCTCATTGATTATCTTTAAAAATATCTCAAGTTTTATATTTTAGCTTAAAAACAGTTTCTATCATTGTAGTATAAGCAGTATACACACAAAAATACTGTAGGTAAAATCGAAAAATATCCTGTCTGAAATCGTATTAGCAAAGTAAATTAATGTGAAATATATATACTGTTGGATTTGTCTTAGTAACATAATCAAGACAATTTAGGGATAAAGTCAAAATTTTATATCTTTATGTACCTACCATAGAATTTGATGTAATTACACTTCGTTATTACTGCATACTTGAATTAATAGCATAATATTTAGAATCAATAAGCATTTTTTTTAAAGTGCTGGACTTAATATTAGGTTGCTTGCAAAGAGACACAAGTCTAGTGGTTTCAAAAAAATATTTTGAGGGCAATTTTAGTCATGGTTTATATTGAGTATGCATGTGAAGAAATCTGCGAAAACCATGCAGCTGATCTTCAATGGGGATTTCGCAATTCTAATCGTTTTCAGAAACATAAAAATTTTTGTAAACGTGTAACCAAACATTCGCATTGAAAAGGGCTTTTTTCTTAGGAGGGAAAGAGTAATAATGGTGTGAACTGTTTGTTTAAACATTAGACTTATATAGATTGAATATATTAGCTTTGTTTTTTAATGTTATCAAAATACTTTTCAACGGTGTTAGTTTTAGTTAGGCATGGTGAGGGAAAATGAGAGTAGTACAAAAGCACCTGTATATTTTTAATAAAAATCATATTAATGCTGCAAATGAAAGAAAAGACACTCTATTCAATGTATTACTAATATACTGCACAGAATAAAGATGCACAGAAAATGATTATTTTCCAAAATATTTAGCTAAAAAAAAATAATGTCCACGATTATCAAATTCAGGTTCACTTTGCATATTGCAGATGTTACATGGTTTCACACAGGGGTGTATGCAGGGAATGGTTGATGGGGCTGTAGCCATTCCTGAAATAAGTGAACATAAGATATGAAAATATTGCGTATTAGTAGGACTTGCACTAGACGGTGTATTGCGCTAGACTTTGTATTTTTGTGATATGTGCCAGATATTTTAAACTGAAAGAATTGAAATATATAAATCAATTCTAGCTTAAAATTATTCTAATTTTTTTCGTGAAATTCTCAAACAAAAACATCTTGCAAAACTAAATTTTAACAGAATCTATTAAATTCAGTTTTTTAATATGTGATTATTCTACTACTCTGAAATAAAATTTTAAATTCAAATGAGAAATGGAAAGAAAACACCAATCTTTATGCATCGCAAAAATAACACTGTTTCTAATCACATATATTAAAAATATAGAATCTACTGAATGCAATTAAATATATTTTCTGTATTCTGAAAAAATTATTTTTTAAACATAGGAGTTGAATTAGCTGTGAGTAAATATGAGCATCTTTCTCTACTTTCTAATTTCTAAAATTATTAAATAAAAAAAATATGAACGAATTAGAGTCATCTTCTAATCACATATAAATAAAATAACTTTGTTTCCAAAGTAATTGAATTGTAGTGCCTAATAGCCGAAAGAAAACATGGAGTGGGATTTTTACGCCAGAAATAATTCAAAGTTCAAGTCGATATGGCTTATCTTTTTTCCGCATCATGAAAGTAACAAGAGAGAATCTGAAGAAAGTTTCCTAGGAAATAGGATTCCAAAATGTCTTCGGCTGAATCTTCTTTTCTAGATCTGCAGTAACACATTTCTTGCACAACTGAAATGAAGGTGTAGATTTCACATTTACATTTTTGCAGTTCTATTTTTTGGTTCATTTCTCGTAGTTTATAACTTATATCATTATGAAGTATTATATTTTAAATGCGATTTTTAGATTGCTGTAAATTAGCTCTGCATTTATTTAAAAACGTAAAATCTTCATACTTTTGGATTTTTGTGAAGTTTCACTTATCCCTATAAAAACCTTCTTTTTGCGTATAGAGCAAGCAATTTCTTTTTTAATTTTTTTCATAGCTGCCTGCAAACATGTGATATGTTTTTTTTCAATAGATTTATTATAATACTTAAAAATGTGCAGCAGAATTCAACAGAAATCACTGAAACCCTATAATATGCGATAGGTTTTTTATGTTGACAAGGTCTGAGATCTAGTAGTAACGAAAAAAAGCTATTGATAATTTATAGTCTTCATTGTTGAAAGGTAGACTTTCATTAGTTATAGTGCATTTGGAGAACATTTACATTGACTATGAGCAGTGTAATGTATCGAAAGTACCGTAGCCATTCCAATATAAAAATATTGTCTCTACGGTTGGCACGCGCCAGTTATAACATAGTATAATTTCGATATCTGGAAGAGACACTGTAAAAAATCGAGATATCGAGATTCTGATATTACGATGTGAATTAAAAAAAAGGGGTAGGGGTAGTTTCTAAGGTGGATTACATTATTTCAATATATCAAGATTTTTGAGACATCAAAGTTTGAGATATCGAGGTTATCCTTGTGATCTCGTACTATCTGGTTACTTCACAGTAGGCAAGAGTAAGATGTAGTATCAAGAAACTGGTAATTAAATATGTCGTGACACTTTTAGTAGAATCCATTGTTACGGAATGTACCACAGCCTTAAAATATCACCATGGTACAACTGGGGAAAAAAAAGAATGTTTTCGTTGAATGCAGCAACACGTTTGTTGATACTTGGATGAATTAATGAATTTTGTTTTGTTGAATTCACCAAATAGTTAAGTGATCCAAAAAAATTATTTTGTTTTAAAAAAATGCCAATTAAATATTTTTTGAATTGAATAAAATATTTTTTCCACAAAATATCTATCAAAAATAGATAACTATTTCTCTGATGTAATCTTAATAAATCTGATGCAATCAATAAAATCTGACTTTGATAAAATATTCAAGTTTTTATTATTTATTTTATTATAAGATATGTTATTCAGTGCATAAAATACAGGATTATATTCTCCCTACTGGTATACCACTGTGCAAATTTGTATTTTTTTCAAGTTTCAAGGAACGTTTTACACTAAAACATTTCAATCCACTTGCCTCATTTTTTTTTAAGTTTCGAATTAAGAATAGACTATGCATTTTTCACCGTGAGCAGGTCAACAAACTACTTTTGAAAAAAAATTGTTTGGAAGCTAAAGTTTTACATGAACAATCACGTATCTTGCAGCTAAATTTAATTTAGTTCTTTCCAGGTGTTTTCATCTGATGGACAAATAAAAAGTGCCATGGACACAGAGACGTACATGCAGACAGACCTTTTTTATTGTAAGTTATTCTGACTACCTTATTGTTTTAAGGTAGTCAGAAATAAACATATTATTTTTCAAAAATTAAGCATTACTCTTCAAAAATTAAACACTACTTTTCAAAAATTCTAAGTTTCCTGACAATATTTTGAAAAACAATGCATGTGTATACTTAAAACGACAATTTATACAGTCAGTGCATCGTAGCTGTCTTTTTTTCATGCTTTAACACTGTAGTAAACCTATAGCAGTTTTCTTGAACAGACAGTATTTGCCATATGGTGTTTGTACAACTTCATACGTTTTATCATCCCCCCCCCCCCCAGTAATGGCTACAGTTAATAATTCTTATGTTTTTGTTCTAAGTTTTTTCCTCCTTGGTTATCCATAGCAACTAGCTATATGAACCACTTTCGACCTTTGGTAACTATACAAAATTTCCTAAAAAAAATTATATAAGTGGGAGAACTAATTCTTAAGCTTTGGCAACCGTAAAAGTGTTTCCTCTGATCTCCAGCTTTCACTGCAATACCTTCTTTTTTCTTTAAAACTAAACTGCATGCAACATAAATTGTTTTTCAACAAGTTTTGGGAAAAACATATTTAATTCAATTTCTCTTAAATGTAGGCGATTTAAAAAAAATTATATTTCCATAGCAATAAATTTTCTAAACTTAGTCGCAGGCACAGAAATTTTTAAGGCGAAGTTCTTCGTTTTCCATTTTAAAATATTGGAACCTAGTTTAATATAATCACTGTTCAAAGGAACAACGGTTACAAGTTTTATTTCTATACCCAGAGTTGTTTTCCAGCACAGATTTTTGAATGCCGAATAAGTGAATAAAAGTGTCCCGACGGGCATTCAAAGACTCTTGTCTGGAAGCAACGTTGGACACAAAAAGGAAATTTACCATAGCGTCTTTGCCAGGGTGGAAGTGAACAGGTTAATTCTGAGAGGGTGGGAGTCTGGACTTGATAACCCCCCCCCCTCATCTCATACTCAACTTGATGTAGATGAAAAAAATTAAATTATTTCAACGTTCTGAGTTTGAATTCGGGAGATGACGCTGTCATATATATATTATACTACTCGTATTTGATTTCGTGCTATTAAGCTTGTAAAACGCGTATTTATAAGCATATAATGAGGTTTTTCAATGAAATTTTTTGAAGTAAAACTTCTTTAGGCGCAACTAGGGGGTAACTCAGATTGTTTTTCTGACGGAAGTAACGCTCAGTAAAGGAAGTGGTGTATCTTATATAATAAAATCCGAGAGTAAACATTGTATGTAGCTATGTAGGTAGGTAGGTTTGTGGCCACCAATGTTCTTGCGCGCGTGTCTCGATCGCATTGCGCCGAGACGGTTGGTCGCAGACCTACCGAATTTTGCATACGGCTTCACTGGGACAGATCCTAAGACGCCTCGGAGTGATTTTTCCGAAATTCGAATTAGAAATTCGAATTATTAAAACTGTTGCATCTTTCTGTCTATGTCATAACTTTTTTATATTTCGGCAAAAGACGGAGCATATATTTCGCCCACTTTTAAAAGAAGAACGGAGGGAAAATATAAATTAGGAGATTTTTTACGAATTTTTATGTAAAGAAAGATTTTGAATTCAATAAAAGCTGTTTCAAGATTTCGGTATGATATCTTCCGCTATGGTTGTCTGGGAAACAGTAGCAATGAATAAAATTGCCATTTGAAAAACATAAATAAAATGACTTTAAAATAACTAAGTTTCCACATGTGAAATCTACGTCATTTTGATCTAACGAGATTAAAACCTCTTTCGAAACTCAATCAAAATAACGGGCTCACAAACAAAACATACGCCACGCACGAAATTATTCCCTATTTTATAATACGTTGCCAAAAAATGAATTGAATGCTTTTTTTTCAACGATGAATTATCCAGCATTATTTTCGATATAATTTTTAAACGGGACACGTTTTCGAATCGCAGGAAATATTTACGTGCCAAATACGCCAATCTGACAAGAATTATACATAAAAATGTATGGAGAGCTGTTTTAATGGCAGCCAGAAAGTGAAATGATGGTATACTAATGCGATTACTATACTAATGCGCATATACTAATGCGTAAATTGCAAAGAATCACCAAAGAATAAAAAACTACATTAGTGTCAAATATCTAAACCATTTCTTTAAATTAAACATTAAAGATGGAAAAACGAAAATATAATCGTATCAATAAAGGATACTATAAGTAATAGTTATTAGATATGCTAGGGCAATATTGATCAAAGCACAATATACCGCGTTAATAAATATTTCGTGAAACTATTCGTTTCTTTTCGTTTTTCAAGAGCCATCTTACATCACAGATAACAAAATATTAAATAATTCTACGTCGCGTTAATATATCCCGCGGTAATTTCAACAGAAAATTCTGTACCTGAACTTCTTTTTTCTTGGAGATTCTGTTTTGTCACAAGTAGTTATGATCACATTTTAGGAAAATGTTCTCTTCTTGCCCTGCGAAGAGCGGGTACATACAACTATTTAATTATTAAAAAAAACGGTTCTTCACATCATGTAGTATCTAAGGTATTAATGGTATAACTTAAATCTAAAAAAGAGTATGATGTAGAAATGAGACATTTTGAAAGTTAGATATTTTTAGGAACGGTCACGTTTTTCTTTTTCTGATCGCCAATGACACCGACACAGTTTTTTGTTTCATAATATTAACAGTGTTCTCAGATCAGTATTTATACTAACTTTACGAATAACTAATGAATAACTTTACGCCAAGAGTCAAATCATTTTGTTTACTTTTAGATTCCACATTACTGGAATCGATTCGAATTATACATGTAAGAAAAAGTTTTGTTCCCTACCGTGCGGAGAACGGGTACGCAGCTAGTATGTCATATACTCCACGCTGACCCTGAAAAAGAAGAACCACAGTAAAACCTACCTTTTCGACCGCTCTGCTGCTTTCGACGACTTCATTCTGTAAAAGTACGCAGAACCTGTTAGGGAAAGAAACGGCGATAAAAGCAGTCAAGTGCCGTATCTTTCAGACATCAATCTTTATTTTACATATCAGTAAGCGTTGCAAAGGTACATCCAACACATGTAATCCCAACCTCACAGGAGGTTCTCGATAATCCTTATTTTTAGATGAATAATATACATGGTTTTGGAAAAGTACAAAGAAACGGACCCTGGCTACAATCAATCCCAAACAATAGACAGAACCTGCAGTTTAAAAACATGGATACAGAATAATAATTCAAAACCTACCTGCAGACGAAATCAACGCTTAAGAACACTGTGATAGAAAAACACAAAAAAAAGTTTACACTACCTGCATTCGAACCCAACAAACAGAGGAAAACATCTGTAAAAGAACACAGTTAAAGTATAATACTAGACTATGGACATTCCCCCCATTCAATCGCAACCTCCAGACGGAACAATGGTATAAGAAAACAGTTAAAGAATAATACTACAACATGGGCACTTCCTGGATTCTAAGTAATTATCATGAATTACCAATGATTCTTACTGGAGAGTTTAATGTTAATTTTCGCTCTCAAGAATCTCAGTCGTTAGTTGATTTTTTAAAAGGAAAATTGGATCTAACTATAAATACTTCTCGACTTCAATCAACAACACGTTTCGGTACAACGATAGATGCTGTATTTTCAAGAAAATTAGCAAATTTAGAGAGTAAAATTTATGTTTCACATTATAGTTCCCACAAACCTATAATTTCATATATATAAAATTCAAGTGACATTCAACAATCTATTTCCAATGAATAATATGAATATATTATTTATATAATCTTTGTAAAGTACATGAATAATAAATATAATTAAATTATAATATGATATTTATTTTGTTAAAGTTTAATCATTTCAGTGGTGATATGTGTCGTAAACGTCATAGAAATTTTACTTCAGTACCGCGTAAAGATTTCACGCACACACTTTTTTTCTTACAAAAATAATTCAGCATTAGTACAGTTTAGGGATATTTTTTGTTGGGAAATTTTCTATGGGATGTCCTTCAACAGAACTCATTCAAGACCAGACATTCAAACTAATTTTTTTATCTAAAAAAAAATATTTATGTAGAAACAGCATTATTTCAAAGTATTTTAATGGGATACTTCCAAAATTTGAAAGAAGTAAAAAAGTACAAGTATTTATTAAAAAAGTTCCAACCGATAACATTAATGTTTTTAATCAGAAAACTATACAAAACTTCAGGTATACTGAGTTTTCAAATTCAAGCAACGAAACCTAAGTGTATAAAACGACGCAGAGCATACTGGTTTAAAAATTTTTGTCAAAGAGTACGGCTTTTTTTTTGTGAAAAATATAGACACTTTGGAACTTTTCTTCTGCTCTTCTTGCTATTGATGATGTGAAACCAGAAATTGTTTAAAATACCCTTGTAAACTCTTATAATAGCAAAAAAGTTGTACACAAAATGATAAATCTACTAAATAACACAAATATTAATTAGGAAATACTGTAAAATAAAAACGACTAGGAAAATATGTGGAAAAAATATCACACAATTTCTTCAGAATTGGCCATTATATGGTGACTTTTCGCAATCTTAGTGTGAGAAACCACGTAATATAAACGTCCAATACTCTGTTAACCTTTGCAAATTGGCAATTTATGAAATACGCAAAACCTTAAATATAAATATCATAAATTCAACCTTAAGTTTTTATTACCTTAAATTTAAGTTTTTGAAACACATTTTACGTTTACTTAAAGAGAAATCCACAGATACATTTCAATCAATTTTTACGAATTTTAGTAAATCCGGATATTTTTGCTTCACACGAAAAACCTATTTCTGCATGTGGATTTAAAAATTTTATCGGCTATGACGAAAATTTACTTGGTTAAAGATTATCTCCCATTCACTAATTTTAAGAGATTTTAACCAGGGCTATTCAAGGGTAGCAATCAGGGGTTATTCAAGTGTAGCAATCAGGAATATTACTAGTCCGTGTTACAGTAAACATTTTTATATATCCATACTACAGATAAAGTTCCGTTCTTCATAAGAATTTCTGGAGCTTGTGGATTATAGAAGCCATCTCCAAGATATACTCTTAATTAAAGTAATTAACATTTCAGCATAAAAGTGTGCTGAATTAGCTGCAACCTTTCTATGGAGAAATGCTGAATCATGATTTTGAGTTTAAACTGATCAGTGGAACCAAATCATGTGAAACGTTTCGCCTTATAAAAGATGAAGCTAAGCTCCATTATATGGTGAAACGTTGAACTACTTCTATTAACGGTGTACTGAGATATTTCATGGTGGTGAAATGTCATGAAAATATTATATTCCGATTGTCGTTTGCAGTCTTAGAGACGTTTGTATAGTTTTAGTGCGTAGCTGCGATCTTGACATAAAACTATTATTTCAATGTACCCAATAAGAATACTCATAGAATCTGGCGTTTAAAGGTAAAAATTAACAAGGAGCTTTGATAAGAAAGATATAAAAAGTAGAGAGGACAGCTTGCGTTCTCTTACTTCCTGGCTGTATGGAAAGTAGGACTTTTTACAGCTGACAAAGAGCTGGCTTCTTGTCCCACCCGAAACAATTTTATTTTACTATTTTTTATTATGTGTAGTATTTACAAAATTTGTATTAATCGTACACCGTTAATAGAAATACTTCAGCGTTTCGCTATGGGATGAAGCTAAATTAGCAGCATCTTTTCTATAAAGAAACATTTCTCCATGGTTTGGTTACAATTATCAGTTTAAGCACCAAATCACGGTTCAAAGTTTCTTTATAGAAAGGACGCACTTAATTCAGAAACATCTTATCTTGAAGTGTTAATTACTTTCAGTAACAGTGCAACTGCAAGTATAATATTCCTTTGGTGGCCACGACCTCTGTTCCAGCTCAAATTATGCTTAAGTTTCTACTTTACATACTTTCGGAAATAATTGGAGTACCGCGCAAAAAGTTTCGAGTGAAAATAAATTATTTTCAGTACTCACAAATACATCGAAAGTAATGCGCAATTAGAGTGATAGCAGTAGAGCATCTGCATATATGCAGCCTAATTACACGATAAAAATTCACGACAATCCAGCAAAAGCAGAGCTAAAGTTATTCCAACTGTAACGATCGGGTAAAAACAGCTAAGAACATTCCGACTAGTATGTGAGAATTGCGTTTGGTATTAGAAGGTGTTACTAGCTATAGAACAATTGCGTCTATGCAGCCTTATTTCATGATAAAAAGCAGAGTCAAATTAATTATTAGCTGCCTTTGGTGTTAGGTGTTACTTCTGAAGTTGTTTCTTACTTTTTTGAAGCAGAATTGAAGGGTTAGCTGCAAAAAAGAGGTAGCTCCATTCTATGGGAGCTTGCAGTTGCATGTACTATCTTGCAATAAAAGAAATATCTTTCATTTGGTTCCAGAAAGATACAGTTCCTATCATTAGTTCTTGTGATAGTCAAGGGATGAAACTGCCCATCTCGTTAGTTTGTTTTGAATCCCCAAACGTTCTTTGCATTTTTTCGCAGACTTGAATAATTGGAGTTACCTCCCTTTTGCAGCATACCCTTCAATTATAGATACAGTTACTGTTTAAGAAACTATGAATTTAGCAACTGAAAACTTTCCTATGTTACACATAAACTTCTTTATCAAGTCGTGTTAACAATAACAGAACCATCTATTTTTCTCATACTATTAGACATTATTTTTCTTGAAACCTTAAATTTGTTTCTTTTTCAAATTTATTGACATTATTTTTAATCGATCTCTATATATAAGGCTATGAATAACACAATCGTACATTAATAGAGTGGGTTGAGGTCCAGTTGATTCATATGTCATAATCATCGTAGTAATGTTATAAAATTGTCATTAAATGATATTAATCACAAATAAGTCCATGTACTTTTAAATTGCAACATCAATTAACTTAAAATTTCTATCAAAATTTGTTGTACTTATAAAGACCGTAATCCCATCATATTGCACATATACTTCAAAATGTTTCAGTAAAAATTATTCATGTAGGTTAATTTAAATTACACCTTAACGACAAATTACCATTACGAAATCATAAATCAATGAACATAAATAAATACCTTTGACAAAATAATTTGTGCCTATTACATTTTGATAAATTACAATCAGATACCCGTCAGTTAAACATAAAATTTATTCGAGCTTTTAGCATACGTCAGCTTGAAAACTTCTGCATTTTATTTTGCAAAATACCTGCAGGTTATTTTTCAGACTGTGTGTAAAAAGTGAAGAGTCAAGTGGGACGTAAACTAATGTTTGCTGTAGGAAAAATAAATTTTCTGCTATGATTCACCGTTCGAAGGTTTTTTTTCACTTTATTAAAAAAAAAAAGACTTACAGAGATAGTGGTGAGTTATTGTGTTGAAGCCCAGAAGTGTGATTAAAGAAATGAAAGTGTTCCGAGCTATTTTTACTTTTTTTTCCTACTTCATTTTTTTACTGATATTTCAATAGATATTACTTTAGTTTGAAGCTAAAGAAATTTATATGATTCAATTATTATTATTTCCCTTACTTTAGTAGTTTTCGAAACTACCACACATTTTATATATCTTTGAGACAGTTAATACGGATTCAAAAAATGAAATGTTCAGATCTGCGTAAAAATATTTGTTACGCCTTTTTAAAACGAGCGTGCGCGCTGTAAACATTTAAAATTAAACTTATTACCCTTTGATTCATGTGAGATGTAAGAGTGATTTAGTTTTGTTCAAATTTTTACTACATGTTAAGGTATCTCTGACGTTACTCTAATTGTTTAAGTAAATAAAATAACTTGATTTGTTTTCACCTACTAACAAAAAAGTTACAGATATTAACATCTCAACCACTCAAAAGTTTAAAACACACACATTTTAATACCCTAGGTCATCATGCGTCTAAAGTGCAATTATTAAAGGAACAGCCTACAAAAAAACTTCAAAATATTTACAGGCAAAATAGCTAGCTGTCATTCAGCTCTTTATAAATTTGCCATTTAATGTGAACAGTGTCGTAGCCAGAAATTTTTCAGGGGGGGGGTGGGGTGTTACGACTTCTGCAACTCACATATATGGATACGTGTGTGTGATAAAAGAGTGAAGAATATATATTTTGTATAGCAAATCCCTCATAGGGATTGTGACCCCCTTATCTCCCCCCCCCCTTCCCCCTTGGCTAAGCCACTGAATGTGATGCTTGTATAGTATTTGTAGAACTTGGAGTTCGAATTCATGCACCCAGAAATTACTACAACCAAACAACATCCTTTTCCAAGAGTACTTCATTTTCACACATTAGCATGACTCCTTCAATTAAATTTCCAAGATTTTAAAGTCTCTGTGGACTGTTTGCTGCAATCGTCCATTATGTTCATATGGTAATGAACTTCACATGGCTTCCTTCTAAATAGATTGCCGCTTTAGCTAATGAGTTTTCCTGCATAATCAATCTAAAAGAGACTGACGGAAAACATCTTCGTATGTTAGAATCCTTTGCTTATTATATTAGCATGTATTTTAAACAAAATACCCTTGAAAAATTCTGTTGATAATAGTACAATCAGGAATACTTCTTTAAAAATAAAAACTGGATAACATTTTATGGTATTTCTTTTTAGTTACGAAAAATAAAGCTGCGTTACAGAGAAAACTGGAGTCCAATCAAAGGTTCGTTTGATATAAGAGACAAATATTCAGAACAACTCAACATATTTAAAACTAAAGTATAGATACCTTTCATAAATGTTAGTAAATAAAATGTGCAAGCTTTTGAAAAAATTACGGTACTTGCAATACTTTTTCCAGAATGATTCATTTTCACATATTAGCGTGACTACTTTAATTTCATTTCCGAATCTATAAAGCATGTGCTGACTGTTTGCAACTAAGTGTCTTCATCCATTATGTTCGTAATGTAATGAACTTCATCTGGTTACCTTCTAAATAGATTAGTCGCTTTTAATGGCTTTTGATACATAATCAATCTAAAAGGGATAAATGGATATCCTCTTAGTAGCTCAGAATCATTTGCTTATTATATTAACGTCTAGTCTGATAGACAGCGTTATGGTATCTGTGTCTCTTCCTGCCCTGTCTAGGTATTATTTATAAGTGGATTTAGTTAAAAAAGCTAACATAAAAGTTAAATTAAAAGCTTATGCGTGACAAATAAAATTAATTTAGGATGATTCTTCAAAATCTCTGCTATGACCTTTTATCAATAATAAACCTATATGGCTCACGTAATTTTCATAAGAATCTTCTCGAGTAATCACATCCTATAATTGGCTCAGATGTTATCCATTTAGCAAAGTATCGCCAAACAATTAATAGATAAACATTTTCCGAAACCTCTCATAACTTTCATGTACTTACCTTTTTAAACAATATGTATTACAACTTGCGAAGAAGCTTATTTTTGGGACTATTGCCTAATAATTTCTTTTTAATGATACTACTACAGGATAACGCGCTATAGTAATAAGATACGCAATGGCATAGTAAAAAATAATCTACGGCACATGCTGCAGACAAAAATAACGTAATTTTTTGGTGCAACTTCATTACTAACTTAATTGTTTGACACAGAGCAAAACAAACCTAAGCAACGTCAATTTTGACAGTTTAAAAACTGAAATTACAACAACCTTATTAAAAATATTGGATTGGACAAAAGTTTGTTCGTGTGACTAGTGTAAGCGATTTCCAACATTTAATTTGAATATATAAAACGATTGGTTGATTGTTTTCAGTTAGTCCGATGATTTATACTTCCTTCAATTAGAGAATTGTCATAAAAAAGTCTGTCCTCGCCACTAAAAAATTTTCATTGCAGAACTTCACAATGCGCGTCTAACAAGTTTGAGACATAATAGTACAATTTATCCATACCTTCACAAATTTATTATTAGTTTCAGTTCATCTTTTAGTTTCTTGAAATGAAAAACGTATATTCTGAAATTTTTGCTTCTGGTTGTCCATCTATACCATTAAAATAGCGATGCAAATATCAAAAGATTTTGCGTAATTTACATCGAACAAAAGCTAATGTGCCTGTTGCCAATATGCATTTCATTTATATTTTAATTCCAAAGTCGTCTTCTTGCTTTAATTTCTATCTGACAACAAGAAAAAACGAAATTTTTGGTCAACCCAACACCAACATTACAAATATTTTAACGACTTATTCGATTCCTATAATCTACTTTCTTATTTAACCACATGACTGGCTCATTAGAAGTCTTTTTAGGGCTAAGAGCTAGACAATTTAACGCCAGGCTCTCAAGATAAAACAGAAATCACTTTGATACATAAACCTCTATCTGTACTTACATCACCATGACAGACAGCTACCACCTAGTTTTCCACGGAAGTTCTGCTCTTCAAAAATAAAAATTAATTCCCACTGAAAGATAAAATAAAGTAAGAGAGAGGTAACAACTTACCTCCCACGAGTCAAGTTTTATTTGATTTCTACCAAGTTTTATTTTTGTTGCTTTATTTCCGTCTCATCTTGGAAGTAAGGTAGGTCCAGTCTTCCTGGCGACTTATAATGCTGACGAAGTCTTAAATTTTGCAAATGAAAAAAACATTAAAAAAACGTCTTGCGATGTTTTTAATGTTTTAAGAGGCGCAGAATAAGCGATTAAAAATGATAGTATATTTTTGTTGAAGAAATTACGTCTTAAATATTGCTTTATAAATCAAAAAGTTTTTTAATTTTGCTAGATTGAAGGTTGTTTGCAACTAGCAACTTGTAATTTGTAAAATTTTGCTTCAAATTTTTTGGAAACTTTATCAGTATTACAAACTGCTACATTTTTGAATAGATGTAAGCATTTAAAGTCATATTCAATCCGAATATTAGTTTGTCTGCCATATAAAGGAAGCAGGTTATTTATGTTGCTGTAATATTCTGTAGGCATAGATGAGCGTCACATAAAATTTTGATGCCATAAGCGATTTTTCATTAAAATAGATTTTAACTGTATTTGTAATTTTCAAAATCTGCTGCGTAATTTTATTTATTTATTTATTTTGCATTAGCTCAATTATCTTTTTTAAATATCACTAATCGGTATCTATAAAATAAAAACTTTATTCTTTCTTTCAGTTATAAAACGCATGTTTCCTAAAACCTCCTTTACTCATGATGTTTTTAGAGTTAATGATGAGTTTCCGTGCATTTGTCACATTATCTTGCGAATTAACCTTACGATCATTGTAGAACTGTACTCCCAAATTTTTGCATATATTTCCGTTAAAAATGATACTCGAATTTTTTTTTTTTTTTCTGTATAACTTTATAACTATTTTTTGGAATGACACTAACAGCCGGTTTATTTTCCATGAAGCTAAAAATGTGCATGCAACTTTGTTAAATTATGAAAATTTCTAACGACGAAATATACAAGTCTTGGTTTTTATCATGAACAGCTACACTCTGTATACAATGCAATTTCTTTGTTATTTTCGTTATATGGAAACTCATTCACAAAAAAATTATCTTGGTAAATGTAATTACTGAATGCATAGTTGAATTCTCACTGGATTGTTCATATAAATCCCGCAATACCAAAATTATTTTCTATTTGTCTTGATAAAAAACCTTGCTTTTGTTATTAAAATCTCGCATACTCTCATACATTCTTAAGTAAAACATCATACATTCTTATCTACAATCCAAGTCGACATTTCATCTGCAGCAGTAAATACAACAAAAATGACTTCGCCACTTCTGTCTTAGTGCGGTCACATCCTCAACACGCACCTTAAATCGATATTTCATCTTTTTTTCTATTAATTACAATTCAATCGATTGTTATCATTCTCGATTTATATCACCGGCACATCGAAGCCTATCGCCCTTCCCGTTAAGCCATGCGCTTGTTTTGTTATTTTTTTATATCAACCAAAAAACCTGTCATCCCCAGTCGAAAATTGACCTTTTTTTTTCTCTTCCCTTACCTTCCCTGCACCAGAGACTGCATTCCTATCTAAACCTTAACACCGACACCGCCCTGTGCCTCAGAGGCGCATCGCGGTTCCCACCCAGCGTAACCCCTGGAAAAAAAACTGTTGTAACAGCTTCTTGACTTGGTGCCCCCGAGGTGGCAAGAGAAATTTAGCCGTGATTCCGATGTCTGTAACCGTAATCTGATACATGTATTGGAATTGCTTGTGATCTTCGATACTCTGGGTTTCTCAATTTGGGGTTTTTTCGCTTCGTATCTTGATGGAGTTGGCATGAGAATGGAAAAAAAAAAGTGTAATATTCCGGGCGATATCATCTTTTTGGTAATGAGATTGCCTTTCATAGATACAGGGCATGTACGTATTGGGTATCACATCCAATTTTTGTTGGCACTTCCTTTGCTATTGATCTTTGCCGGCTGCATGGCATTAAGTATCTTAATGCACAGAACTAATGCGACACATTTCAGAAGTTGATAGAACAAATTAAAGAGGCAGAAAGTTTCCATGACGTTAAGTATCTTAATAGACAGAACTAATGCGACAAATTTCACAACGCGATAGAACAAATTAAACAGATATAAAGTTTGCATGACGTTAAGTATCTTAATACATAAAACTAATGTGACAAATTTCAGAACGTGATAGAACAAATTAAAAAAAAACAGAAAGTTACTGCTGCGAGAAGAAAGGTCACAAACACTATTTTCATACACCACTTAAAGATCACTGCAAAGAAGTGATGAATTGTCGGAAATATTTTCTAACGCTCCAACTAGCTAGATTCATTAACAAACGCTTTATTATCAGAGAATTCCTTAAAAAATGCAAGATTCATAACTATCATTTACAGTTTGTGTTTAAGTGGTCAGAAATTAGATTATCAAAGAAATGAACATATATGTATGGGAAATGTGTTATTTTCACTGATTTCTAACAATCACTAAAGTTTTTTAAATTAATTTAGAAACGGCTAGTATAATTTGCCTTTTATTTAAGGGATTTCTTACTGCCGTGGTCATAAATGTTAACCTAAAGAAATTCGATTTTCGTAAAAGTTTACAAAATTCATGTTTATGAAAAACAATGTTTGAATATACCAAAGCAAGCATCCTGTGTGAAAGTAACAATCTATTTAGTTTTCATGACAAAATAAAGATAGTTAATGTCATCCAGATAAGATTATCATGAAAAAAAAGTAAATGCAAGAGCTAATAAAGGCAGACAGACATCGGGACACTTTCCTTATAGGCCGGCAAATATGTAGGAAAGCTTGTGCACATAAAATTCTTCAAAATAACATAAAAATGGTTGCAATCTCCAACCACTCTTTGTCAAATTTTAATTTTTTTCTTTAAAAAATACTGAATTTAAATTGATCATTATTAATTGCATTACATTTTGAATACAGTAGTTGTAAGATAACAACCATTTCACATAAATCTAAATAAATTTATATTAAGTCAAACCTATGCAAGGGATATCTGCGTAAAAGAGAAGGGAGGTGAGTTGGACGGAGGTCTTTTTAAGGGATTCAAAAGCTCAATTACGTTATATCTGCAGAAAACCGCCCCAAAATCCAGATCGTTAGATCGACAGCCGCGCGTTAGGCCAAATCCCTGGACCTTCACACTGCAACCATGTTCAGTGTCTTTTCCACTCGGTTAACTAATATTCAAACACCTTGCGAGGAGTGATTATTAACTGGTGTGTGAAAATGACGACTTTGACACCACATTGCTGTATGATTTCTAATGTGCCGTAACTCCCCTAAAAGCTTGCCATTTTATTTTAGTGACACCTTATAGAATACTTCTATTAATTTTACAGACAATAGACAGTAGTGAAAGATGGTCTAAAATGATTCCTTTAATGGTAAAACTTGTATAAAATAACATAAATGTTTAAATGAAACTTTGATCCCTTGCTATCATGCTTTACACTAATTTTCCAATATCCTTAAAGTATTTTCCATCATAAACAAACTGTAAAAATATTTTCGAAGAACATTGAGTAATGAAAAAAAATGATGTTTTGAGAATGTCCAAAAGATTATTGTACCCCCAACTAAAGGGAAAAATGATCCTTCATTTGAAAATGATTTAAATTGTTTTTTATTGGCAAAATAAACGATGCAAAAGTAATTATGACTATATCAAATAAAATGAGTTTACAATAATACAGTATGTATGCTTAATTTTATGAAAATTTTAAACTAAAACAGTGTCACAAACAATAAAATGGATTATTTCAAAATTATAATTCAACAGCTATAATTAGCTCACAATAAACTTAAAAAATTAAATAATGTAATGGGGATTCACGCATTTTGAGAACGGTTGAAGGGCTGTAATTATGACTACTAACCGGTACTGGAGTTTCTTCAGTCGATGGATTCTTTTACCCGGCAATATAGCTGCCCATTTTATGTCACACTACTGGAAGACGGTAATTTCCGTCTAAAAACGTACTCCATTCAGTAAACCGAGTTTTTCTGTACATGAAAGACTGTATATCTAAACAAGCAGGAAAGTTAATTCTTACCTTATAACAGATGTTATAAAACCTAGTTTTTTGAAGAATTTTAATTAGAATACTGTGACCCCTTGAATACTGCCATTGCTTCTTCTTCACTTGGCACAATTAGTTTATGTCACGCGTTAGATAGCGCTACCTGCATCTAAGAAAATATATGTGGATCGTTTTGCCCGCTAGGACTATTTTGGACCACCCTCCCCGATATTTGAATAAGGATTATTCATAATTTGAAACGATCGCAAATTTTAATAACCTTTAACAAATTAGAAAACAATTTTGAATATTTTATACTTTACAGTTTCGTAAAAAAATGAACTCAGTGAAATCAACACTCTAAGGGCATATTTAATATTTTGATTATTGTATATGTTATCAGAATATAAAAATCCCTGATTCAGCAACCATAACAAGATGAAAGCAAATAACACTCCACTGATGAAATACATTCTGGCAAATATAATAACTTTTCAAACATGCTGGATAACGTATATTATTATTCTGCCATGTTATGCTATGAACGAATGCATGTTTTATTAAATACAATCTAATTGAAACTTGCTGATCCGTTACACTTCATAAAGGCAAAATGAAAGCTCGGTGGAAAATGCAATATTGACTCTGTGTCAACAATTACATCACTGGGCTGCCTAGAAAAGGGTAACGATATTGCTGTGAAATATACATTTTACTAGGCAGTTTTCATTTACTTTTTAATTGGTACAGCTTAAAGATACAGGATTTTCTGGAAAAATACTAATATATGTTTCGCACTGTATCATTTAGTTTAAAAATAATAAGAAAATTAAGTCATAGTAAGTTTAACATATAGTTTGATGGTATTTTGCAATGTTTTCAGCAGATTAAGTCTAGTAAAAGTTAAATAAAACTATTAGACGTGAACGTTAGATGAAAAAGTAATCTCGTGAAAATGAACATCAGTGCGACTGTCATAATATACTAAATGTTTTATTTCGTGTTATAATTCGTTTAAAAACTACTTTCTTTCGCTTTATCTCGTTTCTCTCTAGGAAAAAAAAGAAACATCCTACTGTTTCAGTACACAATGTTCAGTACACAATGCAAAAGCAAGAAGAATTTCGGAGCTTACTACATGTTATAATAAGAGCTTAGCCTTTTGTAAATATGACACTTTTATCGAGTATAACAAATGACACATAACAGCTATCGCTTTTAGATCTAGACAAAATAATTTTAAACAGCTTTTGCTTCACCACCATTTTTTTTTATTACAATTCAAATGCCATTTTATGTTTGAAATATTTGAATTATAAAGTACAAATACTTTTAAATTCCGAGACTATCATGTGGGATTAAGAAAGAATGTCAAATTCCTAATAAATGAACTATATTATCAATGAGTCGGAAAAGTAATTACAAAACAAAGTTAATTTTAGCTTAAAAGCTATAAATCATAAAAACATTTTCCTTTAAATAAAATTTTTGTGTTTCTATTATTCGTATAGTTACGATTATTTCTATATATTTATTAATAAAATTTATATTAGATATTTTTATCAAAATAAACTGAAACATTATTACCTATTAAATTTATATATTTTTAAAATAAAATTCATCTATCTTCTTTATTTCTGTAATTATGAATTTTTCTAAAAGATTTATCGATAGAAATAACATTAGATAGTATTCCTTTCAATAAATTAAAACAATGCAATCTTTTGAATTTGCAAATCGTAAATGTTTATTGAAAAACATAAAAAGTAATTAATTACTTCTACAATTCATGAAACATGAAAAACAAATAAAATGGATCATGAAAAATAAATCAAAGGGGGTAGTTCTTTGTCTTTTGAAAAATAATAAACGACTTCTCTGTACTTTAAATTTTATTCTGAAGTGGCTCTAAATTAAGAAAATAGCTATTTTTCATAAATAGACAGTTAAAAAAAGGAGAGAGAGAACAGAAATTAGACTATAAAACATAGAAATTAAGAGGAAATTCATTTCCTTTTTATGATGGGTGAGAATAAATGTGTAAAAAGGAGTAAGCTTTTTACAAGTATGTAAGGAACAGCTCCTGTTTGTGGTTTTTATATTTCGCTATTACTCAACTAACAAGCCGCACACATGCATAAATGCATTCAATCCAAAAACATACCATCATAAACCATAAAACAAGTAATACAGTGTACAAGCTACAAGCATTTAATTTCATCCATCAATTCATGCACCGTCAGTACTCATCAACTTTGAAGAACGTAACCAGCTTGATCACCTCATACCTTTGCAACCGAATTCAACATCTTTCATTCCCCGTAATTATCTTCCAGCGCCCCCCTTCCTCCTTCATTCACGTGACACAAGGTATCTTGTACGTTCGAATCCCCTATTCCTCAGCAGAAGCGGTCCATTAAAAATAAGTTCTTTTTTTCCTCTAAGTGCAGCTGTAAAGACCTCTTATTTTCTTGTTACGGTTACTAAATGGTACGAATTTAGATAATTACGCCCAGTGGTGGTCCTCAATACAAGTTATGTCTTCATTTACTCTGAAGATGATATGGAACTCGCTGGTATCTCTTAAAGTCCTCTTTAAGATTCAAAAGTATTTTATTGCAATTTGAGACAGAGATACTTCTTGGAAAAAAAAATAGTAATGTTATTGATAATGCATTTCGATGTCCGTTTGTTTTTCTAAAAGCATTTCCTTATTTATAAAGACGTTTAGAAAACTCAATTACGAAACCAGTTTTCTTTCAGCGATTTTTTTAAGATCTAATCGAAATTAAGAATTCCTTTTAAGAAAAAGGTTTACTATTTTAATGGATCTAAGCTACTTTAAAGGACGACAAAAGGAAAGTATGGTTAATTTTATGTTCTTGTATCAAAAGGAACTAAATATAATGGCTTTTTACATGAAAGCAGCATAGTTATGTTCACTAAGATAATATCAATGGAATCCTTTGAATTTTAACCTTTTCAGATAAGATTTTTTTTTTCATTTTAATTAATTTTCATCTTTGTCGAAAAGACATAATTCAACTAACCGTTTTCAAAAGACTGAAAAAGAAAACAATTTATTTCTACCCGATTATGGGCAACAGAAACAGGAGTTTTGCTACGTATGCAGTGCCACTGAATGATCAAGTATGACATGTTGGATGTACGAAATCGCTGGTACTATTTCTAGTATCTCATAATTGTTCTTTGAGAACGATGTTTTTATGAGTGCTTATTTTAGCAAGCTACCTATATTGTCTGTTCAGATTAAATTTCTTTATGCAGTTGATAAAAATACATATCGATATTTGTACAATTTCATTCTCTGTACTTGATGATACATATCAGATCTGGAAACAAAAATGGTTATAGTTCTCTTGGCACTGCCTTTTTATTTTGACAGTCAGGTGTTATTCATGGAAGCTCCTTCACTTGATTACGTTTTGCTTAATGTTTTAAATTTTAGATAAACATTATAAATTTCTGATATGATTTATTCTGATTATGATCTTGTTCAAAAGTACCGGAATTTTTTATTTGCTCTTTCGAATAAAACATAGCATATGTAGTTGATCCTTAAAATCGATAAATGTAAGGCATCTCACCCACTTTGAAACCTGAAGAGCGTTGAAAATGATGATATCAATAAAAACATTTGGCATACGTTAGAAAAAATCGATACCAAGTACAAATGATTTCGTTTACTGCATTTTGAATTTTTAAGCAAGTAATACACTGCTTAAAACAATTAAAGGATATTGCGGTTTTAGGTGGATCTTGTGGCTGGGAAACTTTTTAGCTGATTGATACATGGTCGACAGACGTAGTAGGTTATATGAGAATAAATTACTGATGTTTGGCAGAAAAAAATGCATTTTATTGCGCATTTGTGTAGAAAAGGAAAAAAACACAATTTGTGCATATGAGAAAAAAGAATAAGAGAAAAGGTGTTTTCTTGAAAGGAAATCATTTTCAGTAGGGGTATGTTTTCCACGGACGGCCAGCAACGTTGAACACTTTTGAGGCATGGAGTCAATGAGGCTATCAATCACGAGTTGGGGTATTCTGTCCCACTCTTCCAGAAGAGCTCTTTCCAGTTCTTGGAGAGTTTGTGGGGGTGGTTGGCGGCCAGCAACTCGTCTTCCTAGAGCGTCCCAAACGTGCTCTATTGGATTCATGTCTGGAGAACACGCTGGCCATTCCATTCGTACGATTCCTTCCTCGAAAAGGAAATCCTCCACCAGGTTAGCACGATGTGGCCTGCAGTTATCGTCCATTAAAATGAAGTCATCTCCGATTGCTGCAGCGTAAGGGACTACAATAGGTCTGAGGATCTCATCCCTATATCGGCGACCAGTCAGAGGTCCATCTCGAATGATGTAGAGGTCTGTGCGCCCGTCAATGGAGATGCCACCATACACCAACACTCCCCACCGCCAAAGCTGACACTTTCGTGCACGAACGCAGGATTATTCCTACTGCCACGGTCTCTCCAGATGAAAATACGCCTATTATCAGGATGAACTGAAAAACGGGACTCGTCAGAAAAAAGAACATTGCTCCATTCATTTCTCCTCCAGTTCACATGCTCTGTTGCCCACTCCCTGCGGTCGCGACGATGCCTTGATGGTAGTCTAACACATACCATCGGTCGGCGAGCATACAGACCTACACCATGGAGCCGGTTTCTGACAGTCTGAGTTGAAACCGCGGAGTGTGTTGTTGGAGAAGAGTAGCGTTCATATTCCGGTGTCTCCGAGCCGTTAACACTAAATAACGATCTTCATTGGGCGTTGTTGCCCGTCTACGACCTTGCCCTGGTCTTCGGCCTGCACTTCCAGTCGCCAAAAACCGGTTCCAGATCCTGGAAATCACACTTTGTGACACTCCAATGGCTTGCGCTACTTCGGCTTGAGTTTGGCCCCTTTCTAACCTACCGACAACTCTCCAAACTTCTGAATCGGTTAAATGACTTCGCTGAGACATCGTACTCATCGAAACAAAGCAGTCACTGAATGCCGATCATCCTTGTCTTCATTGTCTTTTATTCAGTTGAAAGTCCAATTTCATTCGCTGCCGCTGAAGCGACGTTTTTGACGTCGAACTCAAAATTAGCATACTCCACAGTTTGAAAATCAGAAAAATTTGCATTTGTGATTCTCTTCTTCCATTTTCGGTAAAAAAATGTTGCTTATATCTTTATTTTATATAAAACTTACGATATCCTTTAATTGCTTTGAGCAGTGTATTTAATCCGTTTTTTTAACAAAAACGTTTAGATAGACACTGTGTACATGCATTTTTCTTAATTCTATGCACTGTCTAATACATTTTCCCCTTTTATTGATCAATTTACTGAATGGTAATCTCTCTATTCTAAAAAAAAGTAAAGGCCGCTGTCGCCGCCGCTGTCAAAAGCTTGTCAGCGTATCTCTGCCTAAACCGTGGGGATTTGAGTTTCGACGAATGCCCACAGATTCGAAAAATTCCGAGGAACCTGCTAAGCTGATTTAAATTTCGAAAATCGAATTATTTTAGAAGAAATTAATAAAAAACTGAAAAAATAAACCGAATGGTTGCCAGATTTGGCATAAAATCATTCATTCCTTTGCAACAAAGCGTTTCCAAGTATCTAGAATCGCGTGAAATTTACAAACATGAGTTAGAATTACGCCCATTTTACGCCAAAATAAAAACTATATGAAATAAGTAACTCAAAATGTGTTACACAAAGTTGACAATTTTCAAATAGTAAGTTCGCTTAGACAACAGGAGTTTAGAATTACCGATTATTCGTTTTTCCAAAACAGAATAACTAATATCTTGAAAATGAAAAATAATTAAAATGCAGATTATTTTAAAGTCGGTTCTCGTCCAGCTGGATTATTTGCTACTAGTAAAAATATTTTGCAGCTTTAACTATGCCATTATAGCAGTTACAGTACACTTTGGATATTTGTTAGCGCGACGAGATGGTATAATTCATGGTGCTAAGTACGCCAATCTGCAAAGGATTATGTAAATGAAAATATGGATAACGGTTTTCCGGTAACCTTACATGAACAGTAATTATAGGTTGTGAGCATTGTGTAAATTGCCAAATAATAAAAAGTCGCCATTGGTGGCAAGCTATCCTATCTGTTCCGTAGCTTTTATTAACTTTACATGTACGCAGGTCGCCAAATAATGAAAAATCGCCATGGGTGGCAAATTCGCAAGGTGTCCAACAGGTTTTACATTATTAAAAATACAGCTGAAACAGATGTTCTGATTTTATTATGCTTTAGCTCCTAATTAATATAACTTTTGAATGGCAGCATTGAAAATCATTGTGTTTCTGAAGAGTGCAAATAATTTTTCCAGCGATTATAAGCGGAGTCCGCACTCCAGGTGTAGTATAGCTCAGGACCCGTACAACACGGATTTCCATAACAAAATATCTTCCGTGTTATGAGGTGGAGGGGGTCTACTGTAGTGTGAAGTTTAAATTTTTATGTGCCAATGAACATGCAAGGACCAAGCAATGCGTAGCTCAGTAACATTCTATCTGATCCAATCTTCGGGTTTTGCCTGTTGAAATTATGTCATTTTTACGAATAAGCCTGATTAGGGGCCGAATGCCTCATACGAAAAGCGAGCGTAGCGAATCTGGGGGCCTTGGCCCCTAGTTTAAAAAAAAATCTGTCGTTATATTTTTTAGACCCCCCTCCTGAAAATATTAATCTGATTAAATTATTAAGAAATATATTTCATTTAACTTGTTTGTAAGCATGGTGACGGTATCTCTTCATTAATTACTATTGTCGGTATAACATAAGTGTGATGAGTTTCTATCATCTTATTTTTAGTTGAAATAAAACATCATCTATTCAACCTTTATTTTAATCTTTAATATTTTCATATACATTTGGCATTTTTATATAAACGCGTTGTATACGGAAGCGAAAGGGTCGATTTTTACGTAATTTCAAAAAGCACACTTAAACGTACACACGAAAGAAAATAGAAGATTTTTATGAAATTCCATTCTGTTCTTCTAGTAGATACACGTCTAGTAAATATTGTTGTTCTCACAAATTCCTAAGAAAAATCTCATATTTTTATTGTTCTTCTTCTTATTAAAACGATAAAGTAATTAGTAATTTTCTAAGAAAAATGTTGTTTTCAGTCAATATTCGGATGACTTTCCTAAACAAACAAACAAACAAAAAGCTAGTTCTAATGATATTACTCTCAAGAAGATTGCTATAGCGATTTCACTCTTCAGAGACAGCTTTTTACAAAGCCACCTTTTGTAGCCTCATCAATGTGTTTTGTCGTAGACTTCTTTAATAATATTTTGAGACTGGAGAAATCTGTAAAGTGAAAGAACGCCGAAAACCTTTTTAACTATAAGGATATTATCGCATCTTTTCTGAAAGTGAGTTATTTTACCAAGTCTTATTTTTTTAGTCTTATTTTACTAGTCTTTAAAAGTGTAGTGGAACTAAAGTTTATTTGCTCTATTTTTGTTCTTTCATTGCATTTTAAAGGGTGAAAACTATTTTAAGCGTTTATGAGAACCATATTTAATATCCTTAGAACTAATAGATGTTTTTTTTTTCCCATAAAAATTTTAAACAGTAAAGTTTTATGATTTTAAATGTAAATTTAAAAAAAAGTTTTAATTTATCCCCGAATTTCTTTTAAGTGTAGAGAAAAATGAGAGACATTGTCTCACGAGTAGGTTATCATACGTATTTTTAGCAATAAACATTGATAAATATTGTTTGAAGTCGACGGTATTGATTCAATGCAATCGAAATATTTATCTTAGTATAAAAGTGGCGAATCTGCTATTACAGAAGTAGGCGATATTTTTAATTGGAATTATTTAATTTAAAATTTTTGATTTTTAATTTCATCATTCTTTAGTAATATTTAATGCTTTGAGTAATATTTAATGCTTCTAGAACACGAATGAATATATTGCGATTATTATTATTTTTTCTTTTTAAGTTTGATATGTAACGAATATTACGTTGTTTTCTAGGATCACATGCAGTGCGTGATTGTTAACCCTTTAACGCGCAGTGTTCCCTCTCTGAGAACACCAAACTCTGACGTTTTGACTGTTGCCAGTCACGAAGAATAGATTTGATTTCTATAAAAATAGTTTCGGGTGACATAGGTCCACTAGAATCCTTTACTTTTTAGCACGTTATTTCCCGTAAAAAATTGTCACGATTCTTTTTAACAGCACTGACATCTACTGAAAAATGGAATAATGCGAAAACAGCTGGATAGATTGTCCAATGCTGAAAAAAGGGCAGGGCACAGCCAGCTTTCGTCAAAAAAGGGTCTCTAGATCTGGGGCACGCGATGAACGTTTCGATCGTCCGCCATATTGCTGGTAGTTACGTTGAGCGATGGCAACGGCTGCCCTTTTTTCAGCATTGGGAAAGGGTTGCGCATCAAAGGGTTAAATAATCAGTTTTTAAATATTCTAATGTCTTCGTCTTCCATTGCAACCTAGTGTTCGTAAATACAATTAATTTGTCACAACGCTAGTTAATAATTTTAATATTGTCCTAAACAATCACTCTGTTACATATATTGAATGAAAACAGAACTATACTTTAGAATGCCTGACTTTAATTGAATTAATTTAAGAAACAGAAAGTAAATGAGAATTAATAATTAATATGTGATCTATAGCACTGAATGGTTTATAATCATATGAAAAGTGAAAAAACCTATACCACATCTTCCCCTGGAACATATCAGAATATTCACCAAAATAAATTACCATGCTAGAATGTTTAAGCAGTACAATAGATTTAAAAATTTATGTTATCAAATGTTTCAAGAGTTATCTAGAATTTATTTTTTCACTATAAAAAATTCCTTTCTTTATATGTTCACTGAATCTTGTATTCATATAACTCCATTCGAATTTCCTTTAAAATCCAAATGCGTATACAATTAATCATACATGCACATTCAAGTAGTGTTATTCGTTTGCAATACTGACTTACACAAAAATAAAGTATTCGTGCATAAAATTATAAAATACTTACGAAAGAGCTTAAAATAAGTTCATTAGTTTTAAAAATATCATCCTTTTAAAGTATTTTTGTGTGAAAAACAATTTCCAAATTTAAGTCATTTTATAATTTCGTTTAAAAGATGTTTTTGTGCTTTTGAAATCAAAAGAAAAATGCTTTAACATTTTCCTAAATATTTATTAAACAACCTTTATCATTTTACAAAATACATTTATCTCTTTTTTCATACACAAAAAGTCTTTTATCTAGTCTATTTGTTCTCAAATTACTTTTAAGCGCCACCATCATTTTCATATCTCCCATCTTACGTTGAAAATATTCGATTCATCAAAATTATTAACTTGTTTATTTTGATTATATACTACGAAAAATATTTAATTAAAGGTGTATTTGCTTCAAATAGTAATTTAAAACTTAAAAAATAAAAATCAGTCAGTTTACAAACAGTTTACAATAAAATTTCATTTAAGCATTTTCAGAGCTGATAAAAAATACAGTACAGTAAAATACAAATTTATAGCTTTGTTCCCTTTAAACCATTTATTTAGATCAACTTCGTAGTTTTCTGCTATTGTAATATGGATATTTGTTCCTCAAATTTAAAAAAATGGAACTTTGTGAGAATTATGGCATTTTTTAGATAAATACAAAAATGATTATTATTTTTTCTTTTTAAAATATTGTAATAATTTAATGCCGTAGCACGCAAAGATTGGGGGATGTTGGATTCATAACTGGAGGGTTTCAAGTTTAATTTTTAACCGATGGTCGATGTACGCTCTACATCACTGTATGCTTAGAGAACCAGTTTCTGTTGTACGCTTGGAGCACGAACACTTATCCCTTTGAGGCGCAACCTTTTACCAATGATGAAAAAAGGGCAGCCGGTGCCATCGCTCGACTTAACTACCAGCAAGATGGCGGACGATCGAAACGTTCATCGCGTGCCACAGATCTAGAGACCCTTTTTTAACGACAGCTGGCTGTGCGATGAAGGTTTCGATCGTCCGCCATCTTGCTGGTAATTAAGTCGAGCGATAGCAACGGCTGCCCTTTTTTCAGCATTGGGCAATCTATCCAGCTGTTCTCGCATTCTTCCCTTTTTCAGCAGATGTCAGTGCTGTTAAAAATAATCGTGACCATTTTTACGGGAAGCTATGTCACCCGCAACGATTTTTATAGAAATCAAATCTATTCTTCGTGACTAGCAGTCAAAACGTCAGAGCTTGGTGTTCCCAGAGCGGGAACACTGCTCGTTAAAGGGTTAAAGCACGTAATCACATGAAGACACCTTTTTAGATTGGGGTGTACGAGCAGGCTACATCCTTGCTACCAAAATTCCTCCCTCCAATAGTAAGCAATTTTTAAAGAGTGTGTAAATTCAGGGTTTTTTTCCTACTTTTCTTATGGTGGTATATCCTTTACAGATTTTTTCCATAGGTTATATGGAAAAGACATTTAAAGGCACAAGAATCTCCGAATCTTAAGACAATTTTTTTCAAAAAATAAAAATAAAAAACAGCGTTTACAGCTGAAAGTAGTCATTAGTAAATGTATGTGATAAATATCTTTGTAAGCATTTACTACGTGTTTGACTCTTTCTGTTATTGTAGAAGAATTACTATTCTATACGAATTACACAGAAAAAAATTGCATTATATTGATAAAACAAAAATTCCATTCACGCTTTTACTAAGAAATTTAGTTGAATTAGCCTTTTTATTTCCAGTTCACGATGTATTTATTTAATCAACACAAATTATTAAACTAAAATTTTATAGTCAAATTTTTGTTGTATTAAAAAAAAAATGTTCTTTACCTTCTATCAATGTAAAGTGTTTAGCATCGACAACATGTGTATTTACTCTTCAAGAAAAACATTTCTTTTTCTCCTTCCATGCATATATTTTACATATTTTTTTTTCCTTGTGATAATATTCGTCACAATTTGTAGATTGTAAAAGAAGAGTTATAAAACAAAGTAAATATTTAACAGGAAGCAAAGTTTTGCTTTTATTATCTTAGACACAGAAAACTGCGTCGAATACTTCTAAACACAAACCAAAAAATATGATAATGACAACAGCCTTTATTACACCGCCGACTGCGACCAAAACGAGCTTGACCGAACTGGGGGGTCTATTATCATGTTTTATGGACTTTCCTCGTTATTCAGCCTTCTTTAACAGCGTATAAGTATTCTCAAAAAGAGTAATTTCTGATTCATTTTTCAGCCATTGCTCAATCCGCTTCTTGCAGCCGAGCTTTGGGTAGACATTTAAAAGTTCCGTAAAAAGATAAAATTGCAATTACTGTATGTTTCTTACTTTCATATCTTACTTTTAAGTAGCTTGATGATTCACGATTTACCTCATAAAATTAATACAATGGTTTCCACAAATTTAGGAAAAATCTTAAAAATAGCAATAACGCGCTGAGAAGTTAGCCAATCTGTATGAAATATGTTGCCTAATAAAAGTTTCTGATAAAAGCTGCAACATGCAAATTAGTAGCGTCGCAACTAGAATAAGTAATTTTCTAGGAGTAGATCCGTATCCCATGGGGTGCATTTGAAGGCGGTGCCGCCAGCCCAGCGAAAATTCGACTCCCTAAAAGAATACAGGTGTGTCCCCAAATTTACAGAAAAGGCGGAATAATGATTTAAAAAACAAACATGTTGAATTAAAAATCGATTTCTTAATAAATGATATCCAGTGTATCTAATTTTAAACTTTCTACTGACACTTGGTTTATATCGTAAAAAAAATAATATAAAAATAAAGAAATTAACTATAGGGGACTTTTTTTAAAATTAGTACTGATGATTTGCATTTACTTTTGATTTCCTTTAAAAACGAAATTTTCAATGTAAGTAATCTTTAATGTATCATTACTCTGAGAAAAAAGTAATATTTATTAATTTTTCATATAAACTGGCCAACCACGTCGTTGCCGTTGAGCTTTCAGTCTAAATTTAATAAAGGAATTTATTACTGAATATTTTTTCAAGTTATCCTAAAGTTAATAATTAAGCATTAATTAGTTCAGTGTAAGGCTACTGGGACCTGAGCTGGCTTATTCCAGCATTGCTTGTTTCCCAGCGAAACGAAACGGGCGAACCAAAAGTGCCAAAGAAACTACGAGAGTAGTTCCTTTTCTGTTTTTTATCCATGTTTGTCTCTTTTTCTTACTAGAATGGAAATTGAAACCTTTCTTTTTTGAATGATTTGAGTTATTCTGAAGCCACACGCAACCATTCATTGTCATGGTAGATTAAAACTACCGTTCTTTGAAAGCTACTGGATTGAACTGGGAATGTGGGGATGGAAACAAATGGGAGGAAATGGGAAACAAATAGCAGGTGTTGAAGACAGCAATTAACGCGCTACTTTCTTGCCCAGTTGGATATGGTATTGTGATTAAAGCAAAGCTACACCAGGTCTGTCTATCTACATGGAGATGCCAAGCGTATGCACGTTACATGTGGAGAAAAATCACCGAAAAATCACCCAGACCATTAGATCGACGACTGCGCGGTAGACCAGAACCCTAACCCTAGACCTTCACACTTCAGCTATGTACCAATTTTCCGTGTCTTATTCACCCAGCCTTTGGTCAGCCTTGTTGGGTTGGAAGGTTACAGTTCATCATCAGTTTTTGATAGAATACTGTAACCGTAGCATTACATCAGGTGTACCCTGTTTGTATTGTGACGTAGTTAATTACGATTGGTTCCTGAGATTCCTAAAAGAACTCTCTTTCAGGTTCTTTTAAGGCTGTAGTTCGAAGGAAAAGAAAAACTCTTTTTGGTCTTGGTACACAAATTAAAGTAAACTAATAGTACCAGGGACACCAGATAAATCTTCTATAAGCCAAAAAAAAAGTACAGCTGCGAAAAAAAAGTCCCACTTGCTCTTTATTTTGCCATCGTTCTTCGTACAGTAAAGTTATATATACCATTCGTTTGCAAGTAACGCGTACTTTAATTTACTATTAATTTAATTTGCATCAGGGGCCGTCTTCATATTTAATTCTCTATCAACTTCGTTTTTCTCAATGGCAACCCCATATTTTGACTTTATTAAACGAAAGAAATCCTTCAAATTACCCTAAATACAAATGTTCACCAATTTTCTACGATACTTTCCGGAGATATTGCGAATTCATTTTTGCGAGATTTTAAGGGACTTTCTGCAAATTGAAAAACGCTATTTGTAGGTTCCGAACTTTTCGCCTTTCATTAATTTCGCTCGCAAGAGTTAAAAGAAATTAATATTATTTACAAGGAAACTATTTTTCAATCTCTCTTAAATCTTTTTGTACTGAGAATATCAAGGGTAGACTAGAATATTTAGTCTGTGGTCCAAATGACCCGTGAGTTCATAACTTCCTTGGTTCGTACACATAATTTAAGGGAAAAATGCAAAATGTCTGCTCACAATTTTGAAAATCTTTAAAATTTTGAAATTGTTATTGAGTATTTCCGTTGATGGTTCTCTTAGACAGGTGAAATGTTGGCAGGAGTTAGAGGCTGCTCTCTGCTCTTCTGACTACAAGCTTGAATATTACTCAGCTATGGTCGAACTTGAAGAATGATTTCCTGATAGAAAATTTATTTGTTTGAATTTCATGTAAAAACGCAATTACTTTTCTGCCGACCCAATATTATCACTGTGTTTGTTATTTCACTTTCTTCATTTAATGCTATCGTCTGCAATGGGCAATATTCTTAAGACTTTTGGAGGTATTTTAATTTATAGTTAGATAAAAATTTAGACAGAAAAACGTGATTTTGAATGTCTGATAAAGTATGGGGAAGTCCAAAGACCTAATGTTTCCGATATTAAAAAAAGATCACATTCACGCCTGGAAAGTTGAGGATTTCAGAAATAGGACGTTGTATTAGAAGACATATATCTACTGCATCTAATTCTATAGCTGGAAAATATTTTATTTGGGGGAATATGGTAGCGGACGCAACAATACACGATTTATAGAATCCCCATCAAACTGTAAAAACCTCTGATTTATGTGTTTCAAAATTTGATATTTTTAATACTGGTATCTTTTACTGTGTTTTTGCACAAAATAAATCTAATTTACGTTTATTTTATGCAATTTTCAAAAAATTTTCGCTTAATAAATTTATATATTGTCCCTTAACTCATGAAAATAACACATTTTAGTCAATATAAATTAAACTACAGAACGTAAAAATTTGAAATTTTGCACAGCCATGTAATATTACTTTCTGCACCTATTTCCATCGAAATTTGGCTAGGTCGCTATTCATAATTTTTTTAATATTAATAATTCATGATTCATATTAATAATTTATTAAAAATCATAATAACATGAAATTATGTTTAGGTCGTTTAGTTCTAATAGTACGAATAAAAATCAGCTTCTTATTATCAATATTATATGAGATATGAATTGATGTATGAAAAAATATTTTAACATAGGGGGAGGGGGATTTTGGGTGCTCATAACTCACTCATTTTCTGTCCAAATTTATTGAAAATTGGTGTCCGAGGTTAAAATGAGCTAAATTTTTGAAATATGAAGTGAAATATAGGGGTTGCTATTGAGAAAAAAAAAGTTGGTGCGAATTTTAATATGTAGATGGCCCTTTATGCAATTTTTATGCATAGCAAATTAAAGTGTACGTCAATCTTAAACTATTGGTATCTGTAACTTTGCTGTACGACGAACGACGGCCGAAAAAAGTACAAGTGGGACTTTTTTCCGCAGCTGTACCTTTCGTGAAACTTTCGGAAAATTTTCTTAGAATAGGAATTAAACTGCACAATTTTTCTGAGTGACACGTTTTTAAAAATTTTTTATTTTTATAACTTTTCCTAAAAGTTTTGTAACTGATACAGGTTTGTCGAATATTTGAAGTATGTATGGTACAGCTTGTAAGGAGACAGTCTCAAAAGTTTGAAGTGCCTGACATAATTAGTTTACACTTGTGTAACAAAATCGCATGATTTTTTTTAATTACACCCTTAACCTAATAGAGTTGTTTTATTATTAGTTGTAGTCTACTTTATGATTTTTTGGTATGAAAATCTTGCATTGTGATATGCTGCTATGCTGGTATGAAAATCTTACATTGTGATATGCTGCTAAGCCGATTCATTTTGTCACTAAATACTTAATTTTTCAATCAAGCATTTGTATATATTTTTGTCATATCATAGTTATTGAAGCTACATTTACATATGCTAATTGTAAACGTCAAGATATAGCCTTAGTATGAAATTTTTTAAATCGCAAACTGCAGTTGTTCTGAAAGCGTCAAACGCCACAACTAGAGAAAAAAAATCTGATGTGTCCAACACATGACTTCCTTGCACGTCCATTAGATCAAAAATATTTTCGACGGACTTCCTCTAAATTTATTTGTTTGAAAGAGATAAAATATCAATAATAGAAAGGTTTAGCGATTTCTAGCCAAATATTTCGATATCGCCAAGCTGAGTTCAATTCGAAAGATTTCCTTCTGACACTTTATTTGGCGATATTTCACCAAAAGCCGACAAACTTGAGATAGTCAGCGAGATTTTGGGGATAGCCAAAGTAGTCATTGACCACAGACTTTCAATGAATTGAATGCATCTATACACCTCAATGTATTCAAAGTCATTTGGCTCACCATGTAAATAAATTCTCAGTCGATTGCTGTCAAAAAAGATATTGAAAACAGTTAGGTATTACAATAGTTCTAAATATAAAGTTAAAAAATCTACGGGTTAAAGTTTTAGAGTTATACAAAATAGGAAATAATTTTTGGCGCCAAATTTGGCGATATTTCGGCGAAACTCGTCAATGTCGACGACATTTGGCGAGATTTTAAGCATGAACCAAACAATGACAGATTATCGCCAAATTTGGCGACATTTCGCCAAAACTCGCCAAGAACGATGACAAATGGCGATACTTTGGGCATGGACCAAATGACTGACTATCGCCAAATTTGGCGATATTTCGCTAAAACTCGCCAAGGTCGAGGACAGACGGCGAGATTTTGGGCATGTACCAAACAATGACTGTCTACAGTTGTATTATATTGAAGATGTCCATAGACATTAAGGTACTGAAATTCTTTTCGGTGGTCCTGTAAATAAACTCTCCAGTAGATTGGAACCAAAAATCGGGATGCACCACTAGATGTTACAACATTCTTATATATGAAATTTCATAATAGTTTTTGAGATTTGAGAGTTAAATATGCACACACATACGCCAAAAGTCGCCAAGCTTGGCGACTTTTGGCATAGTTCTTGAGGGAGGCACGTGACCGTGGTCGGACCATTACCTAACTTATGTGGTAGGACGGTATTGTGCTTGAAATGGATGAATGCCCCTAAAATTGCTATTGACCGTAATGTATTGGAAATCTTTTGAGTGTTCCTGTAGCAGAACTATAAATGAAAAAGACACTTTTATTAATGGAGAAATTCATTTTCTAACTCTTTACAGCATATATCACTTCTGAGTCGTTTGAAATAGCCCAGTACCTCTAAAAAACGCTTTGATGAATTTCGGCCCATAGAGCGTAATGTATTTCGAATCTTTTGGGCGGTCCTGTAGATAAACTATTCAGTCGAATGGAACCGAAAGGGGAGGTGCACAACTAGATGTTACAACAATCCTAAATATAAAGTTTGAACATTCAACGCCTAACAGTTTTTGAGATATGCGAGTTTAATGAATTTCGGCCCATTGAGTGTAATGTATTTCGAATGTTTTGGGCAGTCCTGTAGATAAACTATCTAGTCGAATGGAACCAAAAGGGGAGGTGCACAACTAGATGTTACGGGGGGGGGGGAAAGAAAAAGAAAACTAAATTTGTTCCGAAAGAACTAAATATGTTCCGAACGATTTAAAAGTGGGGAGAACGAATTTAATTTTTTTAAGCGTGCTATCTCAAAATTTAATTTACGATCGTTAATTTACAACTTTTTCTATCAGCTATTAGAAGGGAAAATGAATTAATTTGAAGACATATTTGGTCAGTGTTTATCATTTAGTGATATTAAAGTTTCGATCATTTAGTGTTAAATTAAAAAGAAAAGTTTCTTAAAACACTCTTGTGAATCAAAGGATGCACGTGCCTCACCATAACTGAGTGGTTATGTCACTCGAAATGGTAGATGGATGGTGCCTGGTTCAAAATCAGGTCGCGTCCACCGACTTAACCGTTTGGTGTTTTCCGTGTTTTTTCTCCGAAACTTGCGTAAATGCGGGTTAGTACCCCTTAGAAAGACCCTCCATGCAGGGCATCCCTCCCCCCCTTTGTGTTGTCCTGACGTGGATTTATAAGCGGATTCCAAGACAGACACACGAATCCGGAATAAATGCTACACAAACAAACAAACAAAAAAAGGAAGTACATAAATGAAACTTAATATTTCTACTTGTCAACGGAATAAAGCTTTAAAGTATGAGCCTACCTTAGGACAATATTTTTGGGTAATTTTTTATGGAAGATACATATATTTAATTAAAATGGAGTATAAATCTAAAACTTTAGATTAAGTTTTAGTGAAATGTAATCTAAACTTTGAAATATTGGGAAAAAATTTATATGAAATTTTGGTAAAAAATTGTTTTTCCGCGACACTTCTTGTAAAGAATTCTATTAAATATTTTTTAATAATACTTATACAGTACACAACTAACATATTTATCCGTGTTATGAACGAAAAAATTTGAAATGTTCTAATAGTTATAAGTTATTTCAATTTTTATACGAAAACTTAGTATTTACTAAACAAAATTTTTTAAAGTAAAAAATGGACATAAAATCATTAAGTAAACACAGAAATACTATATTTTGCTTCATAACACAGCTAGTAATGATCAAAATGTCCTGTCAAAATTTCAAGCTAATATCCTAAATTTCAATATCCTAAACACGTTATGACAAATGACATTTATCGCAAAGAAAATTTTGGAAAAACGCACTTCTTCAGGAAACGCGCTTAAAGATTTTAATACTGTACAAAACACTATCCGTTTAGCTCATTATTTCTTGTATAACTTAGCTTAGAGTTATCGAAGAAACAAAAGTAAAACGATTTTGGAATCCTTAATCGTGTGACGTAAAAATATTGAAAAATTGCTTTTTTTTTCACAAAACAAGGATTTTTTTCGGTAGTTTCATACTTTATTTCTTTTCTGTATGTGCGTGCATGAGTAAAGAGTGTTCAATGCATTTAACGGAGTAGTGAATCATGTGAACCTTGGTTTAAGGAGAAAAAAAAGAAATAAATCAAATAATACTTTTTTAATGCGTCATTCTTGATAAAAACTTAAATTTTTCTTTTCCACTGAAAATCTGAAACGCAACCCTTTCTCGTAATCCATTTTAAAAGTCATTCCACGTTCCATTCTTCAAAAGTGATGAAAACACTAGGGAATATATCATGTACTCAATTGTACTTATATCCTCTTTTGAGCCGAATTTACGTTAAAAGTTTTATCCTTTAAACCACTTACATAAATTTTCAGCACCCTATGACAAGTTAGTTAAAAACTGAAATACCTAAAGTTAAAAAATTGATTCCTAGAGTAGCAGATGCCTACCTTCGAGGCTTGAACTTCAAAGTTAATTCATCCTGAGAAATCATTTTAGAAATTTTACTTGCTCGAAATGTTATAAAAAAAAAAAATCATCTTAACCCTTTTTATTCGTATACAGGAACATTTTTTTTATATAAAGTCAGAAATTATAAAATGAAAGCTGTACAAATTTTTATTTAGTATGCTTAAATTATTTAATTTTTAATGATTGAAAAGTGCTTGAAACTACTCTTTATCTATTTTTTTACCTCCAAGAGTAGTTAATTCTTTATTCTTGAATACTAGCGTAAGCCATCTTGAATTCTATCGTATTTTTGAAAATTCTTGTAGAATATTTGACTTACAGGCAGTCAGTGAAACGAAGGGAAAGATTGATTAAAATAAAATTCATTGTAATTGTATGAGGAGTCATACAACACATAATTTGGATACATTACTATTCCGTTGTTTAGTATGAATTTCCTTGTCAGACTTTTAACAATGCGTTTTTGCTTTCTGAAGCGTACATTGATTAAGATTTGTGTAATGATATAGACATAATTTATTGTTAGTATATTAAGTAGTTTCACAGTCTACGTTCTATTGTGTGTTCTTCAAAGAACATCAGTAGTTACACTGGACATTTGATGTATATTTTTAACGTCTCTATGTAATTAATATGGTTAGTTTTTCAAGCTTATAAATTTGCTACTAAATATAGCACAAAGACTTAAAGATCTGACAAAAGAAAATATTTCAGAAAACAGAAGAAAAGCTTTAACATTACAACTTTTGTAGCCTATTAGTAATTCTTTGCTGAAAAAAAAAACTTTTCAAAGAATACTTTGCTTTTTAATCCAATTAAGCGTTTTATTCAGATTAAAATACAACGCTCTTTCATTTTCAAATCAGTTTAAGTTTTTGCGTGGGATTTTGAATAGCCCATAATAATCTATGAACATGGTTTGAAAAATTATAAGTAGATTAATTTTTAAGCAGTTACTATAAATTATTATTTCTTGCAATTAAAAAGGTATTAATATGCCTATATAATATATGAAGATTCTTCAAAATAAGAAGTTGCAGAATATATCAAAAATAACTCTTTAAATAGTTACAGCAATTTCTTGAGCATTGCTTTTAAACTAGTACGTTTATAAATTTTCAAAAGAAAAAAAAACAGATACGGGAAGGTGGCCCAAAATGATCCTAGAGGGCAAAATGATCCACATATGTTTCCTTCCAGACAGGCAGCGCTATCATCTAGGTAACACAAAAACCAGTTGTGCGAAGTCAAGAAGAAGAAATGGCGATATTTAAGCGATCGGTGAATTACATGTCTGAGTAGAATTCTTCAAAAATTTGAATTTTATAATATCTCTTTTAAGATGGGCACTAACTTTCCTATTTATTTAGCAATAGAATCTTTAATGTACAGAAATATGACTTGCTTTATTAAATTTTGGGTTTAAAATATTATTAAAATATGTTTAAGATGCAAAATATAGTATAAAATGTTGTGGTTAAAGGGGCAAAGTTCTGTTTAACATTTATGTTATTTTTTGCAAGTTTTCCCCTTAAGGGAATCATTTAGGCCCACCTTCCCCTATATCTGCTTTGAAAACAGTAGAAACACAATACATAACCTAAGCATTTTTTTAATAAGCACATTTTAAAAAAAAGATGAGGTTACATTTATAGAGCAATCCTACCCAAGAGATAATGAATTCTAAATCTTAGGTGTATCGGGCAAGATAAGTCACTTCTGAAATGACTGTAACTGACAACTATCAAATGGCCATCAGACTTTGAAATCTAAACGGCATTTTTATCGGTTTCATCAGGCTAACGCTTACAGACAGGTCCAAAAGCTAGTCCTAAAAGCTTTCGCGCCGTTGATACTATCTAAATCTCTACCTGTCAGATCAGCCTATAGTTCCATAAGCATAAACTGTGGTAAGGAAAATAAATAAAAAAAGCAGGAAATTTGACGGCTCCGATATTTTCCCTGAAAGACCCTAGCAATTACTTCAATGTACACCCATCAGTTTAGAAATCAACCTTGGAAGTAATATGGAAGAGGAGAGATAGATAGTGCTTTAAAGGGAAATTACTCCCAGTCACTTTATTAGTATCCCATTTTATAAACAAACACATCATCAAAGTTAAATGGGGAATGAAAAGGTTGCCTGTTTGGCTGTGGAGCCATTTTGTTTCCCAAGAAAATGAAAAACGGGAATATGGGTGTAATGCACAGACGATAACGGACGGGATATAGGATGATGCACTGTTTTTAAAAAGCGCTAAATTCTGATTGTTCTTTAAAGTCTGTTTCTTGAACTGGCTACACTTTGAATGTTCAAACAAGTATTAGTGTCATTACTGCACCGTTTAAAAATCTGCAAGAAAAACTTTCTTCTTTCAAAGAAAGATAAATTCAAAATGGTATGGTGATTCAAAATGGGTAGTGGGTAAAATCGTTAAATACTCCTTTTTGAAAAAAAAAATAATAATAATAATGATATTTCATTTTTAGTCTATTTTTTCAGACATTAATTGGGAAGATTTATATTCATCGAAAAGTTTATTAATTGCTTTCGGAAACATAATATTGGTTCTAATTTGCTTAAATTCATGCTATTTTTTCGTTTCTCCAAGAACTTTCAAGAAACTAATACATTCAATAAAAATTCGAGAAACTTTGTTATTACTTTCAATTTACAAGAGATCGAAAAATCTTATCTTAGCAGTATTATAGTAAGCAGTAATGAAAATGTTCTTACAATTTATCTTTTGGTTTGGTGGGATAAAATTGATGGGCAGTTAGGCTTAGTTAATTTTATATTTCCATATGCTGCTGCTGCTAAAGATGTAATGGGTATAAATGTTGCCCACTAATGTCTGAAAATATTGGCTAAAAAAGACAATTGTTTAAATGCAAAATATTTATATTTTTTATCAAAAAGATCATTTTACCCACCATAACCTGCAGCGTGAGATGTTGGAATACAATGTTTATCTGGAATCAAAATGTTAACAGACCTGACCCTATAATATAGTATTTAAATTTGAATCTTTTTTAAGTCTTCGTAGGAAATAAGTAAAATATCGTAAACTGTATTTTTTGGCCTTTTTTTAATATATTCCCATTTTACTCTACCTTCAAGGAAAAGTTATACAAATTACGAAATAATTTTTGGCGCCAAATTTGGCGATATTTCGGCGAAACTCGTCAATGTCGACGACATTTGGCGAGATATTAAGCATGGACCAACAATGACAGATTATCGCCAAATTTGGCGATATTTCGCCAAAACTCGCCAAGAACGATGACAAATGGCGATACTTTGGGCATGGACGAAATGACTGACTATCGCCAAATTTGGCGACATTTCGGCAAAACTCGCCAAAGTCCAGGACAGTCGGCGAGATTTTGGGCATGTACCAAACAATCACTGTCTGCAATTGTATTATATTGAAGATGTCCATAGACATTAAAGTACTGAAATTCTTTTCGGTGGTCCTGTAAATAAACTCTCCAGTAGATTGGAACCAAAAATCGAGATGCACAACTAGATGTTACAACAATCTTATATATAAAATTTCATAATAGTTTTTGAGGTTTGAGAGTTAAATATACACACACGTCACTAAAAGTCGCCAAGCTTGGCGACTTTTGGCACAGTTCTTGAGGGAGGCACGTGACCGTGGTCGGACCATTACCTAACTTATGTGGTAAGACGGTATTGTGCTTGAAATGGATGAATGCCCCTAAAATTGCCATTGACCGTAATGTATTGGAAATCTTTTGAGTGTTCCTGTAGCAGAACTGTAAATGATAAAGACACCTTTTTTAATGGAGAAATTCATTTTCTAACTCTTTTCAGCATATATCACTTCTGAGTCGTTTGAAATAGCCCAATACCTCTAAAAAACGCTTTGATGAATTTCGGCCCATAGAGCGTAATGTATTTCGAATCTTTTAGGCGGTTCTGTAGATAAACTATCCAGTCGAATGGAACCGAAAGGGGAAGTGAACAACTAGATGTTACAACAATCCTAAATATAAAGTTTCAACATTCTACGCCTAATAGTTTTTGAGATATGCGAGTTTAATGAATTTCGGCCCATTGAGCGTAATGTATTTCGAATGTTTTGGGCGGTCCTATAGATAAACTATCCAGTCGAATGGAACCAAAAGGGGAAGTGCACAACTAGATGTTACAACTATCCAAAATATGAAGTTTCGAAATTCTACGCCTAATAGTTTTTGAGTTAGGCGAGTTTAATGAATTTCGGCCCATAGAGCGTAATGTATTTCGAATCTTTTGGGCGGTCCTGTACATAAACTATACATTCGATTGCAACCAAAAGGGGAGGTGCACAACTAGATCATAGAACAATCCTAAATATCAAATCTCAACATTCTACGACCAATAGTTTTTGAGATATGCGAGTTACATACATACGTATGTACGTACGTACGTACGTACAGACGGCATGGAAAAACTGACCACAATAGACCGGCCGCTGGTCAAAATGAGTTGCAGACGCGTTTATATGATCGTGCATGCTAGCCTACGATGAGATGCATCGAAAAAATTCTTAAAATTAAATTTAGAGGTAGTCAAAATCGGTTTTTTAGTCGAAATTTGGCCCCCAAAATTTTTCGGGATCACATTACTTCCTTATACTACGTACAAGGAAGTAATAAGTGTGAATAAAATTTAATATTTTTCCATATAAAACTAATATAACTATGTAATATTTTTTCTAGGTGTGAAGGGAATGAATGCACTGCATAAAGTAACACAAAGAAGTTAAATGTTTAACATTATAAGTTACTGAAAACCGCTCTTGGATACAAAAATGCCCTTTTATACACACATTTTACCCCCCCCCTCCGTCAGTATCCTTTCGGTTGTATATGTGTGATACTTAAAGGAGGTATGGGCTTTTATTGATTACTATAACCTCCAAGGAGTGTTCAAATAAGGTAATTAGGGAGAAGGTGCAAGATAGGAGAAGACGCTAGTTGTTGCTAGTACTTTTGTTTCTCCGTAGTTATTTTTAATTCACAGATAATGCTCCAATGCCTGTCTTATTTTTCTTATTTACTGGAATGTTGTATCTTACCTCATAACCGGTGACATCTTCCTCATTTGTATAGGGGGAAATGCTACGATTACACGAGTTTATTTCACATTAAACTTATCATTCGTGTACATACTTGTAAAGTGCATTTACCAATTATAGAATTAAGAACATATTGTACATTTATCATTATCTTATTTCTAGTCTTGAGTCTACTAAGCTAAACATCCTTCTATAATGGCTACTTCCCCTGAATTAACTTATACCAAATGCTTCATCATTTTTAGCACATCATGTATACTTATGTTCGTGCAAATCAATCTCTTTTATTAATTTTTATTTTTTCACATACTTACATAGGTAATAGTCATTTGCACATATGTAACATAACTGTTGAATTTTCGTATAAATATCATCATTAGGATTTGCAGGCATCTGTGACAAGATATATGCACTCTGTAATTTGAAAATACGTATCTCGTTATTTTTCTCGAAAAATTCACGACCACAGCACAGTCATAATTAAGAAATATATACTCTAATATAGTGCTGAAATTACAAAAGAGATCCCGGATCCCATTTTTATTAATTACTTCTTCCTAATGATCAATTAAGACACAAGGTGTTAACCCCTACTTTCTTCCACCCTCTAATTGGAGATGGTTGCGGAATTTATTCCGTAGCTTGATCTTCCAGGAATTTTTAATTGTAGTTTGTTCGTTATTCCCTCAAACCAAGAATTTCTGACTCGGGGTTATTAAGGGGGGCATGAGGAAGTCCATGAGAAATTTCCATCACGATTTTATACGGTTATTAGGATCTGACGAAGCGAGTATTTTGAGGTTTTTATTAGAGGGTTGCAAGAAAATATGATTAATGCTACAGAAGGTTTTTCGTAGCTATGTTGCGTTTTTTTATATATTGAAACTGTAATTAGATTATAAAATATAACAATCGTTATTCAATGAAATGGTATTCCTTTAATTTACAGAACCAATCTATACAGGATCCTTCTAAATTCATGCGAGAGAATTCAAGGAAGGATAGGGACGACAAATAACCACGTGAAAAATGAGTTCTCAAACATTGTGCGACTGTGTATCATTACAGTCAATAAATGTTTTCAGAGACGATTTTCAAATTAAAATTATGAAACATTTTGAAACACCGAAAGTAAGAATGATTCATATTCCGGGAAAGATATTTTTAACTAACAAGCTTGATATACATATTAAAAGTCTATACGTTTAATATGTATATCAAGCATCTGATGAATGAAAATTACTTTCAGGAATTACTTTCTTCACATTACTATATGTATTCTTCTTCTTTCTAATCTCTCTGATCTGGATCAGATCAGATCCATACATTTGTTCATCTTCATGATCTCTAACACCGAAGTAGGACTCCTCAGCAGATCTTCACGCACCAAGTCAACACCAGTAAACAGATGTTGTGCAGTGGCCTCATGGATATTACACTTGGTGCAAATTCGGAAAGTTTCAGTTCCATGAGAAAATATGACGGTCTTTAAAAGTCCAGAAATCAAGCGAATTAGGGCTGGTTGATCCTTACTCTCACCACTGAAACCGTTTGCAGTCCCTGTACCTGCACTTCGAAACCAAGAATGCAATGGAAGTTTACTTTAAGAAGTGTAGCCTTTTTTTCTCAATAATTATTATACAACATAGGATAAGGGTTCAGCATAAACCTGAGGAATGGACGTACCCTCCTTTGCTAGTGTATAAACTATATCATTAACGGCCGTATTCACCAAGTATTTGACACCCGTGTTAACCCACCAAATCGAGCGTCAGATGTCGATTGGATGTAATTGGATGCCGATTTAACGTCTGAGGAGGTTAACACGGGAGTCAAGGTCTTGGTGAATACAGCCGTATGTGTGTCAGAGTTAAGTTAAGCACTTACTCTTTAAAGTTATAGTCAGTTTAGAATTGCAGTTCATAGTGTAAAGAATGATTACTCATTCAATAAAATATCATGATAAATTTGTTGAGTTTTTCAGGATTCTCTCTATAATTAATAAAGTTGTACCTAGACTTCCACGGCTTCATTTATGCTGGTATTAAAAAAAATATATTTTTAATGATTTGTGCCAAAATCTTCATATATCTATAATAAACCTGTACGTAATATGTGCTAAAATATAAACATTTCTGATTCTTTTACAAGGTAAATAAGTAGATTAAAAACATTTTAAAAAGAAGAAGAATCAGATAGGCTTACTTATCACCTCGCCCCCCTCCTTAAATTTGCGAGGATAGTGGGATCTTACGTTATTTTAATTTTAATTTGAAAATATAAAAAAAAATGCACTAAATAAATGATTTAAAATTAGTCATGAGTTTGTAATCCTTATAATTCAAAATTATTATACAGCAAAATTTTTTCTTGTTTGTATGTAAATTAAAAGTACGTAGAGTATTTGTGTTAATTGTTTTTAAATAAGGCATACAGAGCTTGTTTACACAGAATCAGAATTATAATCGCTTGAGTATTATATTTTATTGTTTTATCAAGGTAATCTAGAAAACGGATCTTTTCTAATAACTTTCATTATTGAAGAGATGCGTGTTCAGTGTTCAGATTAGATTTCTCTCATTTAAGCGTTATTCTCTATTTCAATGGTAAGTTTTACTAGAAATGCTTTCATCTTCTGATAAAAGTACCATAAGTTCGAAATCAAACGATAAAAAAGGATGAGTTTATTTTTAAATGCTAACTCAAGAGTTTTGTGTAATTCTCCCTAATGTGTTTCGATTTTCTAAAGCAACTTTAACTATACATTTCGTTTACGAAATGCTAATATGAACAAAGCTTTTTAGTTTGAATGATGTTGCATGAAAATATAATAGATCAGTGCAGAAAAATTTATATCACGGATCGTTCATTCGCCTCCAGGGACTTACTGGCTCTTATGCCCGCTCCCTCAAAAAATATCAAAAACTTAACTGAGGGAATTTTTCCGTTTGAATAGAATATTTAGAAGGTGGGTTATTTCGTAACTCTCGTTTAAAGTGCTTGTTGCGTAAAGTGAACTTGAATTTTTTAAAGCATGTAAATATTTAAATAACGTCATGTCGTGTAGCGCTTAAATGTGCAATATATATAACGCAGATCAACAACTAACAAATAAAGTTATAATTTTTTTTTCCATTGCTGAGTAAAATATATGGAGAATATTCTACTTAAATTTTTTAATGCTTTGATTTTTTTTAATTTTAAAAATTTAGATTTGAGCATATCAAATATACAGAAATTGGGAAATTATTTTTTTTCTTTTGCTTATATAAAATTCAATTTATAAATCAATGAACTTCCAGTATTTTTTTTTCAACTGTATAGGCAAATAAATCAATGATATTTCTTTTGGTAGTCTTTTTGATCAGTTTTATTAAACATATTCTTTTATCTGAAAAAACTTTAAGGATTGAATTTAAGCAAATCAATTTGATTAAATAATATCCATGATAATCTGGAATTAAAACCTCTCACTTGTTTCATATACATTTATGTATAACCTTTTTAGATTTTATGTATTGGCATCATCTATGAGCTTTTTACTCCATGGTTCATTACCACGTTTGTTTTTTCTACATTAGCTATGGTCGTGCCCCTTGGTTGATTTTAATAACTCTTTTTGTCGTGCAAACTACAGAAACCTAGATATTTTGATTTTTTTTTAAACTAGATTAATTCAAGTGATGACGCCTGATGATAGAACTTGATTAATCTAGTTTCCTTTTCCCTCCACTTTTTTATGGATCTTGTAGTTAGGCTTAGGCCCACGAGATTTCACATGGTAATTATTTCCATTGCAACATAGGTTTGTGTACAACATTTAAGGCCTATGTCTCCATTATTAATCTCTGCTCAGGATTTTTTATGATTTTTTTTGTTGTTTTGGGCATACTCTCGCCCGATAGATTAATGGGATATTCATAATACGCAAGTTTGTCTGTTTTATATTACACACACACACACACACACACACATATATATATATATATAGAGAGAGAGAGAGAGAAATATATCAGAAAATGCAGAAAAGTATATTTAGAAAATAATATCCCTCATAAAGCGCAAAAAGGAAAATCACTTGCTATATTTTAATGTAAAAAGTGTGACTATAATATCAAAATAAAATAATGAACATAGACCACCGCACTACGCGACAATTACGTGTTCATAGACTAGCGCAGTCCATTTATCTAAATTTAAACGCAATGACATTTCGTAGCCATATTATTCTAACTGTTGTAGCAAACCCCTTTGAGGAACTGATTTACAACCTACCCACTCCGAATGCCCAATCAGCCGAATGAATATATTACCAAGATCGTTCAAGCTGCACGCGCGTGGATGATCAGACAACAGACCGCGAAACGTGCACCACGTCCGGCATCGTGTTACACCGCCAAAATCCATTACACAACGCCGTGTTAGAAACATATCGTGACAAGTAATTTTTCGGGACTACAAAAGAACGCTGAGATCATCTGACAAGCAGCAACCCGAGAGAAGCGGGGAACAAGAGAACAACATTAACAAAAAAAAGTTTAATGTTTTTATTCGGGATAATTTTTTCAACAACTCCTTTTCACCTTCAGAAGAGAGTGGAGTGGTACCTCTTCTTCTCTCGCTATTCTTTTTTTTTTCACCTGACGCTGTAAATACAAATCGTGATGCTGAGAAACTCACCCCACCTCCACGCACACTCTACTCCAGGTAAGTGGAGACGCGAGCCGCGGGGGCAGAAAGGCCAAAAGGAGCAATTGCCCCTTGTGTGGCCCCGTAGATTTGCTGCGAGTGATTAATAAGTCTGCGGCCCGGCGACTAGAGAGATGAAAGAATCGGGGCTCTTTTTCCGTAGACCTCCAAAATCCATAATTACACTGGAAATGTGAAATACTATACTTGTTAACCCTTTGAGGCGCAACCCTAATGCTGAAAAAAGGGCAGCCGTAGCCATCGCTCGACCTAACAATCGCGTCAAAATAGGGTCTCTAGATCTGTGGCACGCGATGAACGTTTCGATCGTCCGCCATCTTGCTGGTAGTTAAGTCGAGCGATGGCAACGGCTGCCCTTTTTTCAGCATTGGGCAATCTATGCAGCTGTTCTCGCATTCTTCCATTTTTCAGCAGATGTCAGTGCTGTTAAAAATAATCGTGACCAATTTTTTCACGGGAAATGACGTGCTAAATGTAAAGGATTCTTGCGGAGCTATGTCACCCGCAACTATTTTTATAGAAATCAAATCTATTCTTCCTGACTGGCAACAGTCAAAACGTCAGAGTTTGGTGTTCCCAGTGCGGGAACACTGCGCGTTGAAAGATTAACGAATTCTGTAGTTTTGTATTCACCTATAATGTACCCTGTGATGTCGTTTTCTTCCGAGGTAATACGGTTTGTTTAATTCTTAGTAACCAATTTTTATTTCACGCAACAAATACTTTTATGCTAGTTTTGTACTTTATCGTACATGGCACTATATACGAATTTCTTATTTCGAACATGCAGATAAATACATTTTTGTCATTATGAAGGTTACATATATGGGATTGCCCTGTAATACCATAGCCAGTAACTATACGGGATTTAATGATATATTTTATCTTTAATTTATAATATCAATTTTTATTTTTTAAGAAAAATGACATATATTGTAGTTTAAAAAAAATTTCGATTCCATTACAATGCATGTTTTATTATAGTGAAGAATATTTTCAGAGATACAAAATAACTGAAGCTAAAGACAATGTGTATTTTTCGCACTGTTTTCTTTTCTCGTTATGTCGACCTGGCTACATACTTTAGGTAATTTTAAAATCATGACTCAAAATTGCCTTAAGATCTGAAGGGAATAATTCGGACGAGAGCTTTAAGAACATAGGACCTTAAAAATGCTATCTTTAGGCGTTATATAATTGGACAAAAGTATGTGGTCGGTTTCCATGGTGTAGCTTGCGTCATCTGCATCAATCTGTCAAAAGCTGGCGAGAAAAAGATGAGCCACGCATAAGCCACTGCCTACGTAACCAAAAAGGTCCGATAAACGAAACAAATATAAAATATTTGAAATTAACTGTTTACAAGCATATCGCAAAGGAAGAAGTGCCAGAATTCGAGTAATGACAATACAAAAGCCCAGCAACCCTGTAAATCCAGTCAGAATTAGCCAGGCTGGCACCTAGAATTTACATTGAATATGCTAAATCGATAATTAATTTAGAATGGGAATGACCCGAAATTGCAGACACACCGACCGGAGGCTGGTAAATACGTGATGTCAGCATGTGAGTCCACAACGGCAGGATGTCGGCTGTTGTTCTTGCAGTGGTTAAGGCAAACTACACTACATGTGTCTGCCTAAGGGGGGGGGATGACATGGGCAGAGGACTTTTTATAAGAGGTTCTAACGCGTATTCACGCTACATATGGAGTAAAACACCCAAAACTCCAGATCATTGAAACGATAGCCACAGAGAGACCAGAACACTGGACTCCACCCTCTTCAGCCTTTTACCAATGTTCATCCACTCGGCCATCGGTCAGGCTGACTTTTTGTCGGATGCCACTTTTTTAGGTTGTTGCCGCGCGTTGCGGACATTAAATGAGCGGCAGAAGGAAGGAATTCTTCTGGCGGCACCGGTCGCTGAAGGTTTAATGTTCGTTTGTCCGGAACATCACTAAAAAAATTTTGTGGAGAGAGTTAGAATCAAACCCAGGACCATAAATCTTCTTACATTAGACGTTATTCAAATGAGCAAACAAGTTTATCCGTTTTTTAAATTCCCAGGTTTAGCTTGTCGCGAAGGTGATTGCTTCTCTACCGCAGATTTAAAATCAGGAATAGAGCTTGTAACGAAATAGCATTCAAAAAATAATATCTAACAGTCGTTTCAGTTGATAATTATGCAATGTAAGAAGATTTTCGGACATTAGAAAGAACACTATGGATATTCATCGTAAAATGTCATTATTTCAATTAAATTTGGATATGAGCAAAGCCTCGTGCATGCAGTTATCTGTGGCCAAACGGCTGAAGTGTGAAGGTCCAGCTTTTGGGCCTACAGCGGAGCTCTCAGTCTAAAAGTCTGGAGTTTTGGTTGGTTTGTACCAGATGTAACGAGAATACGCGTTAGAATTTCTAAAAAAGTCCTCAAACCAAGGCACCTTCTCCCCTACGTAGGAAGATGCCTATAATTGTCATAACGTACAACAAACTGCTACCAAAGAATTTTTGAACACCTACAATACAACTTAACAGTAATTCGCATAGTATAATTCTAAAAAATATATCAAGATATTTTTAATTTATTTTTTAACTTCCAAACTAAGTTATATTTTCAAACTGACTTTCTAAAAATATGTGCCAGCTAAAATTCTAACAAACTGACTAACTAAAAATTTAACTGGTGATTTCTGATTTTGTCTTATGTTATTTAAAATACTTGTACTAAATTTTCAACGTACAAACAGAAATAAATATTTAAATGCACTGATAAGATTATTGACTAAATGCATATTAATACATCCTTCTCGGTAGTAGACATTTTAAAACTTTGAAAGGAATATTTCTACTGTATACCGCTTAAATACTTAACGACATTTCCAAAAATATAAGAAGCATATAACATAAAGTGTTGGGTGGATGATACAACGAAGCTTTTTAAAACATACAAATGATCAGAACATCCATAAATATTATTTCACTTATATCTGCCACCCAAGCGTCATTCAAAACTTTAGTTAGAGTTTAGACATTTGATTGATAGTTCAAACTGCTGTGGTGACCTTCAGTTTCCCTTTGATGCCGCCGCAGAAACTTGAAGGTGCGTGAATGCAATTGTGATTTATTATCATTAGTCGTTTATAATTTATCTTTGTGAACTTTTTACGAAGCATTTTAAACGTTTAATATATGTCAAATATCTGTCGGTGATATTTTTAAATGTTTGACAGTTGTACATGCATTTATTTGAATAATGGTGACTTCACATCTTTTTTTCAGAAGTTCTAAACAGGGATGACGTATAATTAATTGACTAAAGATGCGATTTTTTGAGTAAAAATGAGATTAATGAAATTAAATTGAATGAAAAATGTGTATTCCGTTTGATTAAAATATTACACCATTTTGAACTTTTCCATGGTGTCTGTATGACGATTACAATGAAAATCAATATTTTTTTTCTAGTGGCAGGCATTTGCCACATAGGCCTCTACTAGGCCAAAATTATTGGACTCTTTATTGAGGCACCTAATAGGTGGAACAGGGCTTCTTATGAAGGTATGGACGAAATGACACTCAAGCCCATGCCGGGAATCGAACCCGGACCCGTGGTGTGGTAGAATGCTTCTGTTGTTGTTGTGTTTGATTATGGCAACGCTACACTAGGGCGATCTGCCAGGGGGGGGTTCCTTGGAAGGAGGAGTTTCTAAGGGGTTCTAACGCGTATCCACGTTGCATCTGGAGAAAACCTACCAAAAGTCCAGACCGTTAGATCGACAGCCGCGCGATGGGACCCAAACCCGGGACCTTCACACTTCTGCCATCTACCATTTTCAGTGGCATAACCACTGTGCCATGGTGAGGCTGGTAGAATGCTTCTCTAGGCACTACACATACCGGGCAGCATGAAAATCAATACAGAGGTATGAAGTTAGACTTCAAGGAGATTAAAATACACAAGCAAAAACCGTGACACCCAAAAATCTCTCAGGAGCCATTAAAAAATTCTGAAATAGAGAAAGAGAGAGCAAATTTCTAGGAATTCTCACTTGTTCTAGTAATGGTGTAAAGTATTTATCTTTAAAAGAAGCATGGAGTTCTTAGTGTCATATTTCATTCATTACGTGAATTTCTTTGATTCTGACATAATGTGAGATAAATTAAATAATCATTAGCGGGTATAATAATCCAAAGTTCAAAACTGGTCGTAAAATAATTCGTGAATACACATGTTTTCATCATATGTGTCTCATATTCTTATAAAGAATGATTTTTAGGGCAGCCACACATAAGAAAAATTTGCGAGTTATCTTGCAAGAAGTCACAAACGCAAAAAATTTTGGAAGGTTTCTTTTTAGAGCATATCCCCCCCCCCTCCCTCCTGCGATAAAAAAAAAACAAAAATAAAATTTTAATGTTGGCATTTGAAAAATTTAATACTTAAGAAAGTGATCCATATTTTCATGCTATGTTATCTCTTTCTTCAAAATCCAAGAGGTAAGAATTTATCAGGTTGTAACGAAAGTTTTCCGCCATATGTGCCTGAAAAACTAACTTCTAACTCCTTAGATAACTGATTTTGAACTTTCGGTACCAAACCTGCACAGTGTCACATGATACAACAATAGTACTTAAAGCTGTACTCGTAATTCGTTGATATTATATAGCTGACTTTTTGCAACACAAATGGAAGTAAATGATGGTTCTAATCCTCTAGAGTGATAGTTCCATTTGGGACACCTTATACTTAATGATAACTATATTTTTTACATATTTCACAACACAGTGTTATAAAGTAAGCCTCTTTCTTTCAAATGCCAAAAATCGTTTGACAAAATATGAGCAAATACGCCAACGCGAACTGTGTGCTGACGATGTTTGCGGTGGCGGGAAACTTTCGTTACAACCTAATAAAATGTACTACATCGTAATCTAATATTAGAGAATCATAATAGATTTTTAAATCCTATACAATCACATTTAGTTATAACTATATGACTTATTTTTGCTAAAATCATTTCATGTTATTAAAAAGAAAATCTTTTATTGGCAACTTTTAAAGATTTTCTAAAGAAAGAAAAAAAAAAAAGGTTATTCCATCTATTCCTACGTTTTATGGAAAATCAACGAAAATAAACATTTAACACATTTTACTATTTTTATTTAGATAATTTATACAATTTTCTGTTTAAACTATTTAATTGTTTGTTTAAACTAGTTTTATTTATGTGCATATCCGACTTTGCCTATAAAGGGTGCTCCGAAACTCATCGGCAAAAATTTAAGGTGTGGTAAAGGATAACAAGACGGTTATGAATCACATAAGAATGTGGGGTCGAAAAGGTTGTCCTCGTATACCCGTAATTAATCATTTTGGAATAATATAGTAAAATTTCCGACCATGGTACGGCAAAAAACTAACGGGTCTTTTACCGAAAGCACATGACTAAAAGTGATTATTAACATGATTGATTACTAAAGTAGGTTTAATACGTTAACTACAAATTGATTATTAACAGTTAAATGGAAACAAAGTTTCCGACCCACATTCCCATATGATTTTGAACAGTCTTGGTTCCCTCTACCACTCCTTAAAATTTTGCCAGTGTGTTTCGGAGAACCCTTTATAAATACATTCTATGACTTAAAAATTTATCTTTACATACCCTGAAACAATGGTACTCTATAAATTATCAAATAGATGAAATCCATTTCCGCAGGGACAGTGAGAAAGTGAAACCTAATTAGCATTATCCAATCAAAGGTGATTAAGCGGATTCTAATATGCAAATCAAAGTATTATGTCATCGGGAGCTGAGTTAACCGTTTTACACAAAGGGAATACCCCAGTAAGTATCTCTTGTACAATGTTTCATTTCCTTGCGTAGGTATAATTTCGAAGAATTTGTGAAGTGGCTAATTAGTATCCTTTGAAAAACGAGACAGACAACTCCGTGGAAGCAGCGACATAAGGTAATATTTCAAGACAACGTCTACCCAATGAATCAGTTTCAAAACTCTGGAACAATTGTACGGAAACTTACACAAGGTTTATACAAAGGCTTTTTTTTTTTTTTTTTGAGATTGATATCTCACACAACAATAACTGCTCATTGGTATGAAAAATCTACTACATAACAGTAAGTTCATAGCTTACATTTTCTGACATTTGTTTGAGCAAGTTTATAGAGATATATGGCTGCTATGGGTTAGGCCTTCATTCCTGCTGTTTTTTGCATACAAGTGCATTTTTATTCCAAAGACAGTTACAAAATCAGTCACAGTCACAGTTACAAAATATCACAACTAAATTACAAACAGAAGAGAAGAGGGAAGTAACAACGATGACGAAGAGGGAAGTACACGGGATACGAACCCGAGACTCGACCGCTGGCGGGCGCCAGCGGCATCTCCGAAGATCCTCGCAGACAGTAGGCCACCTTTAGGTAGGAGCTGTTGTATCATTATAAACTATATGCAAAAGACTTAGCACTTTAACACGCATCCATTCTGATCCCATTCGCTAATATTTAGCATATGCCCGTAAAGAAAATTATAACCCTGGAATCAATTTTAAGCATAATTGGTAACTTTTATTGAAAATCGCGTTCCAAACTATATAGGATTATTGTGTAGCGTTGTCACTTTTATCATTTTAAATTCCCTTTACAGCGTGTCCTGCAGCTAGCCAAAAATTTGAATTGTTTAGTGAAAGAGTTTGAGAAGAGATAAAGGAAAAATATTTTCTTCACGTATACGTACACACTTTTCCCATTTAGTTTCGAAGTGCTTCCCATTACTTGCAGCAATATGGCGAAGGCTATAAGATCAAAGTTATCCAAAAGAGTTCGTATTCTGATGGCCGAAATTTCAGCAGAAAATGAAAATCCTCTGTTCGATGGTTTGAATCGTCATCTTACTACTGTTAACTGCTTGCAAAGACGCGAACTTTTACTGAAACCTGCTTGCAACTTCGTGTCTGTCTAGTGCTGCGTCACAACACAAAATGAAAACTCGTATTAATTCAAACTCGTTTCGTAAATCGTAAACCGCGTAGTCTTGCGTCACCAAATGTTACGTCAGTATGACGTCCCAATAAATAGGAATTGCAGTTTCAAATTTTCAGTTAATTACTGGGCGCTCTGTATTATTCATTAATAATGACTTTAACTTAAAAGGAAAGTTAAATAATGTTTGCGTACTCTTTCAAGACCGACAGCTAAAATAGACTTATTTATCCTCAATTGAGGACACCTCACGTTAAAGTGTTAAAGAGTTTGTGAAAGAGAGATACTAAATATACATATTTCACTATATTCACTAATAAAAGAAGGGCAGCTTTCTATCAATCATGCCATCAGAAATGCAGTGAATCCCGAAGAACCCATCATCTATTTACTCATGTATGGAGGTATGGGGCGCACTCGTAAACGACAAACTCGTTGCATGAGTTATTGTAAAGAAACTGGTATGAGTTTCTTAGTGCTATCAGTGGCTATCAGTTTCTTTTGCCTTTACGAACAACTTCAGTTTATTTAGTTTCGTCGCCTAGGAGAAGTGTTTGTTTACAATATGCGTGTGTTGTTATTTTTATCAAGAACTTTTTAGTACATACGCAATATAAAATCAACAGGATTTAAAAAGAAAGAATGGCCATCATTCAAGTGTACTGATCAAAACTTAGAAATTTCAACTTAAACTTGTTTTTTTTTCAAAAGTATTTAGCAAGAGAAGTTCAAATTTTGCTAATAACGGTTAAAATAAACTTCAATCTCAACACTAAAATATGCATTTTTGAATTTACTAAAATGAAAAATACAAGAAAATGATTATCTTTTAAAAATTATGTACCTCCGTTGCAGTTTCAACGCATGCATGGATTTCCTCCTCGAAAAAATAATATTTGCAGCTTCAGCAAACGTAAAATACTTTTCATAACAGCATATTTTTCGATAACAACGGACGTAATTTGAAAACAAAAACACTGTGCATCAAGAATATCTTCTCAACAATTGGACGATCCTGCTCTGTGCTCAGTTTATTTAGTTTGAAACTAAACGTACTCAGTTTTGTGTATTAACGCTCTAGTTTTTAAACTGAGGGCACTTAATGTCCTTTACGAACACCTTAGAAATTCGTTGTACGAGTGTAACTCGTTTGTCGTTCATGAATGCGGCCTTAGTTTAGCCTATTTGTGCCCAGATCTTTTTGCAACTTTTTGCTTATATCAGGAATAATAGATAAAATTCGGATGCCAACTTCTTGAACTAAAGATGATTTCTTTTAAAATCACCATAAAAATTTAAATGACAACGTTCTATTTGGTCATATTGAAATATTTTTAGGAGTTGAGGCTCAATACTCATGAATAAAGGCTTGGAAAAATAAATAAAGTTTTCAAGTTATACCAAAAAATGGACACTACGCATAAAGGGGTTAATACCTAAGGAGCTTTAGATGTGGAGCCAATCGGAAAGGAGGAATCCTTCTTGGAAGATCATAATTATAAAATAATGTTCAAGAAACTTACATCCTCATACAATTTTAAAAGTGGATCTACGAGGGTCGTTCGGAAACCCTCGTATTGCTGTTATCTATTAGATATATCAAAATGGAAACATAGAACCTTCAGCAAAATTTTCCAGAAGCGCATATGGATTTGATTTTTTGTAGATGATAGTACTCGTCCGTACTGAGCAAAACTAGTCACAAAATTCCGTTGTTGATATTGTGGTTGCTTATGCCCTCTGAACAGCGCATGCGGTGATAGATCCCCCCAGATATGGAGACTATGGGCAGAGGGGGGCGTCTTCCATTTTTAGTGGGTCCCAGTAGGAGGAAGTCTGACTTTAGCCCCGGGTCCCCTAATTCTGAACCAATTCCACAGGAGGGATCAACGCCCTGAAATTGTCCCCTCCAGAGGGAGCGTTAAACCTGGAGGGCATTGGAGCCACGACGGATTTTACATGCACCAGCTCCCATTTGCGCACACGGTCTCAGAGCAGTCGAGCCGAGAAGGGAGTTAACCCTCCCAAGCACCGGCCAAGCCGGATGCTGTGTTCTTATGGGAACGGAGCTTAGCCCCCAGACCACTGCGGGACAATGTTGGATTTTATCAAATTCCTGATGAAGCCATTGAATAAAAGTGATGCCTTACATAAAGCTTTTTACTGAAATTAACAGTTTGTAAATAAATATTATTTTAATAATGTAATAATTGTTGCATTAGGCCATTGTTATGGAAACGTATTTAATAAATTCGAATGATTTTAATTCCCTTTCTTAAAAGTTTATATTAATGAATCCATGAGGATGACGCTATATTCCTGTATGGTTCCGATTCACCTATATATACTCTACCCCTCCTAGTAGTTTATATTCCTGCAGCTGAGACATCACACAGACAGACGTATCACTTATAAAAAAGTTACTTTTTCCAGTAAACTTATAATTATTTCTCTAACATTAAAACATAGCAAAGGAAGAAAAAAATTTAAACTGTAACATACTATGGCTCTGCCACGCTTTTTTGTTCTCCTTTTTTCATATGTGTGTGCTTGAATATGTTAGCACAGTTAAGTCCTTTCAAGGATTTTAAAGTACAGGATACTTGAAATTACAAGAGATTTTCTAAATTAATGCAGAGCTATTCTCTTTCAAGTTACAGGCGTTAAGAGTAAATTACTAAGCTTTTTATTTGTTCTTTTCCCATACAGGTTTAATTAGTTCAGGATTCTTTTGTAAGGATTAATTAGAGTAAGACAAAAGCTGTTAATTTAATCGTTGTTTCCTTTTTTTACCGTTTGTTAAATGTAGAAGTTGGTTTTCACCGCAAAATGATAAAAGTTAAATATTATCTTAATAGATTTTTCAGAAAGTGTGCATTTTTAAAATGAAGGATACTAATATAGTACTAATATAGTGTGTACTAATATAGATAGAGTTTGTTTAACCCACTAACCTTACCAGTCCAATTGCAAACATTATTGTTGCATTAGATAATCTGTTCATTGATGAAAGTTACAAGGATTTCACCTAAACTTCGGCCCTCGTCTACATTTTATGCAGCATGTCCAAGTTTATGTTGATCGATCAATATTTCACCAACCGTTAGTCCTATATACGCACTTACAATTACAAAACTGGCTAAATTAGACGTAGGGTGAAAATATTAAAATTCTGAAGCGCAAAAAAAAACCAGTGAAGAAATACACAATTGAGAGAAATCTGTATGAAGCTCCTAGGTCTCTACATTCATATCTAGGAAAATCTTGCCCATACAAAAATACACAAAAAGTTATATACTTGTGCGACCATATTTACCGAGAAGAAAAACATGGCAAACCACTTTGCACGTATTATCATTTACATATTTGGAAGGGCAGTCCTCAAAATGTACTTCAAAACGAAGGCAATTTCGTTGGGAAAATTATTTGGAAATCAAACCTAGGTCTACGTTATATCAGCATCTGCACTGCAGTAAAGTGTGGATATTGAACTTGCTCACAAAAGAGATCACGGGTGCTATACCCGTTCAAGCCGCCAAAAATCTGCAGCTCAGGTGTAGTAACAGGTAAAAAGTATAAAAGTGCGTCGATCTGATTTTCTGGTATCAAAGCTGCAGCAATGTCTGTCATCTATGTTAAAATCATCGTTTTTTTCAAGGAAAATATTTACAATGGTCAAAGGTGCCCTCTTCCTCCTATGCGTATGGTAATACTTCAAAATATAATTTTTCAAAATACGCGTTTAGTAAAATATAAAGCAAAAGTATCCTTTTTTTTGCCAAATATTGAACTTTCTATCATCAACAAAACACTCAATTAAAAAAAATAATACCACAAAAAGTATTATTTTTTACTTTGTCTCAAAGGAAGTATTTCGTCATCTATAGGTATTTAAAACAGCTTTTTCTCAAAAGGATAACATTTCTGACTTAAGAGCTGTCAAACACTGTATATTCTTGGTCATCGCTGTCTATTAAGAGGAACACTTTTTCCGAAAGTTTAAGAATGCTAAGGATTTTGTTCTGAATATTTATATAAAAATTTGTACAGGCAACTATGCAAAAACATTCTGTAATCGACAGTCGTATAATATTTTGGGATAAATACTTAATACATAATGTACACTAAAAAATTGTAGTTTGTTTTACTTTGTTTTTTAGCTGACAGTCCTTTGTACATCAGTTTAAAGGTTCATTTTCCTGAATGGCGTGTCGCGTACTATGGAATGCTAGATAATATTGTACTGGATTTCATACCATAAACTAAAGAACCGAAAAACAAGACGTTGAATGTACAATCTGTAACGAAAAATTATCCGAAGATCAACGAAAAGAAATTTAGATTCAATACTTCAGTTGTACTCTGTGCTCTCACCTTGACTGTAACGGAGCAGAGAAAGAGATTATATGTACGACTTTTCTAAATAGACTCGAAGCAGAAACGACTTGAACATAATCATAATATGTTTCTACAGTTAAAAAATAACTTTAATAAAGTATAATTATTTTTTTCAGAGGATTAAACCACCTATTCCATATTACCCGACTATTCCATATTAACCTCCATTCGTAACTTTTTTTAAATAGTTTTTATGTAACAAGAAAATAAATAGCGTTTTTTTTCTTTTCTTTTTTTTACAAATGACATTTTATTACAATTATTTATAGTATGTACTAATGATGAATTTGGAGATTTTATTAAAAACCCTGCTAAGCTATAGCTACTGATGTAAACGGTATTCCATAAGAGCCTCCTATATGTGTGCGTATCACAATTTCCTCCCGGGATAGGAAGGCTTATAAAAATATGTATATTACCATTACAGCAACAAAGTTGACTTTATTGGAGAAAGAAATGTTACAAGTTTTATTTCACAAAAGTCCAATATGTGAACCTTTCATGACAGCGAAGCATTAGTGCAATTTTTTTCGTGGAGTGGGGGGCAGTTAGTTTGTCGGTGGGGGTAGTTAGTTAGAAGATTATATATACATCCATTTTATGGATGTAAAAATAGGATCTTTTACATTCCAATCCCCAATCACCCCAATTGAGATATTGTAGATGATTGCAAATAATGTAGAGACAAAAGTACTACTTTATTTATCTATACAACATGCACTCAATGCCCAGCTGCGGAAAAAAAAGTTCCACTTGTACTTTTTTCTGCCGTCGTTCGTCTTACAGCAAAGTTACAGATACCAATCGTTTATGATTGACGTACACTTTAATTTGCTATGCATAAAAATTGCATAAGGGGCCATCTACATATTAAAATTCGCACCAACTTTTTTTTCTCAATAGCAACACCTAGATTTCACTTCATATTTCAAAACTTTAGCTCATTTTAACCCGGATACCTATTTTCAAGATATTTAAACTGAAATTGGGTGAGTTATGAGCTTCCAAAATCACCCTCCCCATATGTTAAAACATTTTTTCATACTTCAGTTCATATCTCATATAATATTGATAATAAGAAGCTGATTATTATTCGTACTATTAGAACTAAACGACCCAAACATAATTTAATGTTATTATGATTTTAATAGTATATTATTTGTAATAGTATTTTTTTCTGGAAAAAGTTATGCATTTTTTAAGAAATACACATTGAAATTAATAAATCATAAAGAAACCAAAATCAAAGCAAGTTTTGGGATTCATTAATTTTGTTTCTACTTCTGAAAAAATAAAATTTTACACAAGTGATAACTGTACACCTATCTGTTTTCTATGCATAAGGGTGTTGAGAACATAATTTATTTATTCCAATGGAGATAAATTCAAGTCCAAAAATACCATCGTAATGCCATAGATAAAAATACCATATTTCGGCTCTTTTTCTCAGAGAAATGTCTGGGTGTCTAGTAATACTGTGTATTATACTTGAACTATGTAAGACCAATCTTGTTGCCTCATGTCTCTCTAACACATGAAGGCAATTAATGTAGAAAAACTCCAATAAACAAATCTATACAAAGGGAAAGGCCGTATTCTTATTATACACAATATATGTATATATATATTTGGCAACAGCTCCATGGTTGAACCATGTTTTCAGGCTTAATGCTTTTGGTCTCTTCATCTCCATTTTTTCTTCATAATTACTTTTTTTTCTGGGTATGTCTTTATGATTACTTTTTACTTCTTAACAGGATATCCCCCTGTAGTTACATATTTAACTTTCTTTGTGCTAAGTAACTGCATTGAAATACTGTTATTTTGTTTTTTATCTTGGTAGTAAGTATAGGCCTGACGAGTTTAGCCGATGCTTGCTACCCATTGTTTTACTCCATCCAATTCCGTTTTCTTTTTCTGATTTACCATTGTTTGGATTTCTATCTGCTGCATGTGTCTGCTCATTCCTGTTTTTACAGAAGATTTTAAGTTCATTGTTTTGCTCATCTATCATTCCATGGATATTTAGAATTTTGTATTTGCCAAGTGGATGCTACGTCGATCTAACGGGCGAGTACTTTGCCGATTAGGCATTGTCCCTGACAACGGCCCGAAGGTGTTGGCCACTTTATTATGGGGGCACCTACTAGGTGGGCCAACGTCGTCCCCTATGAATAGACGGACATGACAACCACTCCCAGTCGGGGATCGAACCCCGGCCGCCGGGAGTTGAACCCGAAACCGGAGTACGTTGCTTTACCCACGATACAACTCGGTCGGCATTATACACAATATTGCTGAGTTTGTTTTTAAGGAAGATTTCAGATATAGCAAATCAGTGCACATTTCGTTGATCAGACACCTTTAATGAGGTATAACAGTATTGTTCTTATATTTATTTAGCAAAAGAATGAATATTATTTGTGATTACATTTTTAAGATACTGACCACCCAATATTCGTTATGCTATACATCCTTATAAACATTCATTTTCACCTTTCAAAGTTCTTCTAAAATTGAATTTCTCAAAGAAATTAAGGTCATGGTTTTGAGAACATTGCATTTAAAAAAATCCACAAACATTCTACTACAGAATAATTCAAACTATTGAGGACTAATAGATCTAAAAGGTCTGACTGATTTTAAAAGTAAATAACTCAAAAACAAAAATTGATTGAAGTTTGTTTATTTTCCAAATTGATCAAATCGAATATAAATATTTCAAAAATCAGATTTACCAAATTTTACCAAAATGTGATGCTGTATGCCCAATAAGGAGTCCCTGTAAACCGGTGTGTAAAGTGTCCCTAATAGCACAACCGTCCCCTGTGACTGAAATGCGACCACACAATACTGTCACAATAGAGTTACAAACAGTCGCCGCGACTCCGCAGCAAAGCCGAGTCCCTATGCCCTCTCGCTGTGTATTCAAACTGCGACCCTTCAAAGAAAGTCGCTTTGGGACAGTTTTGCGACAGCGAAAAAGAGTTACCGAGAACATGTACTAGATGGCAACACCAAACTCTCAGGTAAGGAAATGCTCACCAGTATCGAACCCTCAACGCACTGGTTCGTAGGCCAGCACGTTACCTCAGCACTGTGATCATCTTGCTCGAGTTGCTTTAAAAGTAAACTGATTGCTAGAAAAGTTAGTTCTATTATGGCTTGTTTTGGAAATTTTAAATTTTCTGGAGTATTTTATAAATGGAGGGAAAATACCATAATTAATAAATACATATAAATTAAAAATCTTGGAAATGTTTTATTTTTATGCATAAATTATTTTCTTGAGATAATGTGCTGTTTTATTTAAGTATTCATCCAAAAAAACTAATGATTTATTGAAATTTTTTATTCGGTTATGAGAGAAATACATTTGTAATGTGCGACATGTGGGGTTTGATATATATTAACTCTTTAGGGACCGTATCTGCCGTGTCGGCTCGCCCATATGTGTCCCCGAAACGGCCCAGCCGTATTGGAACCAGTGCTTTCCCTCCCGACTCGGGAGTTATTGATTAGGCTACACCCCTTGAGGTTTGGGAACTTAAGGAAGAGGGGAAACGGGTAATCCGCGTATCCGACCTCTAATCAATCATCATGGCACCTTTGTACAGGTGTTGAAGTCGGTAGCAAGCACACTGAAAGTAACTATTAAGTGTGCAAATACCTTTTCGAAAGCACTTACAATAGATCACTACGGATTAGCACAATAGGAGGCCTTTCGCCCTAACTGCTGGTCAAGAAAGATAGGTTCTGAACTGTTAAAACTCAGTGATAAAGGAACCGCTCTCCTCCGATGGGGGAAGACATTTTTCGGCCATTTCCTTGGGAAAGAAAGGCTAACAGATTTTCACGGGGCTGGGTTCTAAAGAGTTAAGGTATTAGGGATAAGATTTATATTTTTGCTATATTTTGCTTAAAAGGGATTTCATATAAAAATAAATTAAATTAATTGGAAAAACATGCATTAGATAAAATAAATAAAGTATTTTTGACTTAGACCCATAGTTTTACCTCAAAGTTTTCCTAGCGGAACTTTCAAGCATACCAGGGACGTATTTAAAGGGGGTAGAGGGATCCCGGGCCCCATCTGAAAACTTAAAGCAATTATTAAAAAACAGCAATTTTGAGACATTTGTATTTACTCTAGTAACAATAAGGTTTAAAATACCGTGTAGTCCCCCCCCATCCGAAATTTAAACCTACATACGCTATCGAAACATATATGACATGGGGATATGAAAGAAATTGTTAATTTTACTCACAGATACTTAGTTTTCACCATTGTGATTAGAACTCAAACTAGAAAGATTTTTAAGAATAATATTTTTTTGTAAATAATATTGTCTTGTTTAAACGAAATAATCTAAAAATTAATAAATTAAACTAAATTCCATTACTTCATGACTGCGAGATTTTATTGAATTACTATTTTCGGATTTATTTATTAAATGTTTCACG